>OZ024741.1:239809998-239812498 GCA_964016885.1 Eledone cirrhosa | reverse complement strand
GAGACATATAGGAAGGTGTGGAGAAGAAAGGTCTGGAAGCTAAAAGACCTTTCACTAAAATTCAAATTTAGGAAAGCCCTTCAAGATGTATATGACGAAAAAGAAGACGATTTAGAGACGTATGACATAGATAATAACTGGAAGTTCTTACGTGTCAACTTGCTGCAGGCTACTGATGAAACCTGTGGCTGGAGCAGAGCTCCAACCAGACAGAGAGTGACCTGGTGGTGGAACAGCACAGTAGATAAGGCTATTAGAGACAAAAGACTAGCATGGAAGGCTTGGAAAAAGGGTGGGAGTAGGGAAGAATATACAGCCACTAAGAGAGAAGCTAGACGTCAGGTGTACTTAGCACGCAGGGAGGCAGAGAGTAGGAAGTTTGCCAATGTTCTGCGACGGGAAGATCAGAGGCGTGCGGTGTTCCACATTGCAAGGCAGTGTGTCAATGCAAATCAGGATGTTGTTGGTGATAAATGTGTCCGGGATGATGCCGGTGTACTTAGTGTCACGAATGACCAGAAAAAGGAGGCCTGGAAATGTCATTATGAGAGACTGATGAATGTGGAGAACGAATGGGAGAGAGAGAAATTACCCTTGGTAGATCCGACAGAGGGACCAGCTATTGAGATTGACGAATATAGGGTCCAAGAGTCGATTAGGGAAATGAAAAAGGGTAAGGCGGCCGGACCATCGGGAATAGTTGCTGAGATGCTGAAGGCATCAGGGGACGTAGGCACTAAACTGGTTGCACGCATCATCAATCAGGCTATATATGGTGGTGTCATACCCAAAGACTGGTGCAGCAGTATTCTCATAAATTGCTACAAAGGTAAAGGGGATGCTTTGGAGAGGAGCAATTATAGGGGTATAAAGCTGATAGATCAGGTTATGAAAGTGGCAGAAAGGATTTTAGCACAACTAATTAGAGAAAGGGTCAAACTAGATGAGATGCAGTTTGGTTTTGTGCCTGGGAAGAGTACAACAGATGCCCTCTTCTTGGTGAGACAAATGCAAGAGAGGTTCTTAGAGAAGAATAAGCCACTATACTTAGCCTTTGTTGACCTAGAGAAGGCCTTTGATAGGGTACCCCGATCTGTCATCTGGTGGTCCCTAAGGAAGCTGGGTGTTGAGGAATGGCTTGTGAGGACAGTGCAAACTTTGTACAGAGGTACTCTCAGTAAAGTCAGGGTAGGAATGGAGTTTAGTGAGGAATTCCAGATACAAGTAGGAGTACATCAGGGTTCGGTCCTCAGCCCGCTCTTGTTCATTATAGTCCTCCAAGCCATAACAGAGGAGTTTAAGACTGGCTGTCCATGGGAACTTCTCTATGCTGACGATCTGGCTCTTATGGCAGAATCAGTAGAGGAGCTAGAGAATAAATTCCGGCTATGGAAACAGCAGTTGGAAGCAAGAGGACTGAGAGTAAATCTAGCTAAGACAAAAGTGTTGATGAGTAGAAAAGAGGACAAAACCCTGATTCCATCAGGGAAATGGCCATGTTCGATATGCAGAAAAGGAACTGGCATAAATTCTATAAAATGCACACAATGCAGGTCCTGGGTACACAAGAGATGTAGCGGGATAGCAGGCAAACTAACAGGTAGGGAGAAATATGTATGCAGTAGATGTACAGGGAAATTAGACAGTAGAAGTCGCACTGATAGACACATTTTTCAAATGCGAGAGGGCGCTATAGAAGTGGTGGATAGCTTCCGGTACCTAGGAGATCAGATTAGCATGGGAGGAGGGTGTTCCGAGGCCATAGTATCTAGAATAAGGACGGGTTGGAAGAAGTTTAGGGAGCTGCTTCCTCTGTTGACGAAGAAGGGTTTCTCCCTGCGTACGAAAGGCCGATTGTATGATGCCTGTGTGAGGAGCGCGATGCTGCATGGTAGTGAGACATGGGCAGCAACCGCAGAGGATATGCGACGGCTGGAGAGAAATGAGGCAAGCATGCTCCGTTGGATGTGCAGTGTAAATGTGCGTGAACGACCCAGCATAAATGTGTTGAGAGAGAAACTGTGTCTGAGAGGGATAGAATGTAGTGTACGGGAGAGGAGACTGAGGTGGTATGGACATGTGATGCGCATGGAGGATGACCGATGGGTGAAGAAGTGCCAGGAAATGCCAGTTGAGGGAAGACGTGGTAGAGGTAGACCACGAAAAACATGGGCGGAGGTGGTGAGAACAGACCTCAGATCATTGAAGCTCACGGTGGAGATGACGAGGGACCGTGACGAGTGGAGAGATGCTGTGCTGAATAAGACCCGTCCCACCCTTGCAAGCAGGGAAAAGCGGACGTAAAATGATGATGATGATGATGATGATACATACATATATACATATATATATATATCATCATCATCATCATCATCGTTTAACGTCCCTGTTCTACGCTTGCATGGGTTTGGACGGGGGTTTTCCCACTTGAGGCAAGAGTGGTTGTCTTGTTCGCATAGGACTGTCTGGCGGGTTTTCTACAGCTGGATGCCCTTCCTAA
>OZ024741.1:239732498-239792498 GCA_964016885.1 Eledone cirrhosa | reverse complement strand
TCATATTTATGATGAAAAGTCTTTATTCAATCACAGAATCAAGCAGCATGATACAATACTTTCAAATTTCACAGACATACAGATGAAGAAAGAAAATATTCCTCATATTCACAATGGCAAATAATTTTTGCTTTCAAGACACCAATATTTCTAAACTTGAAATGAAAAATCTTTTTTAAAAACCATTATAAAGTAACACGCTGTGGTGCACTGAAAATATACAAGGTCATAATTTCTACTAAAATACTTCAGTTTAGTGTCTCATCAAAATCAAAAATAATAATAATATCAAAGGAACTTTTAAATAATAATAATAATAATAATAACAATAGATGTTTTATTATTTAGAATTATACATCTATGTATATCATATTCTTACATAAATGTATCTTCCAAACTATAAACTTCACTTCTTTCACTACAAATTATACATTAAGAAAAATATATTTCCTTTAGTTGTATTATATTCCTTAAACTTTTAATTAATATTTTGAATAATTATGAATATTGCTATTCTCTGGTGATTTTCAGTGGTTTTCTTTTAAGTTATGACTACAATTATTATAATCCCTATATTTCAGTCGAACTCTGGGTCTTATACTCACCGATATTTAAAGTCATATACACCTTTAGATTACTTTTTAAGTATAAGAATGCTTTATTAAATAGGTTATTATAGATGTTAACTCACTTTAATATTTTAATTTTTTTTTAATGCTATTGTTGTATTTGTTCTGGTTCTTTACATTCTGAAATTAAATCCCAACCAGGTCAACTTTACCTTTCATCCTATTGGGGTCGATAAAATAAAGTATCAGTCAAGTACTGGGGTTGATTTAATTGACTTTGCATGTTCCTCAAATTTTCTGGCCTAGTGCCAAAATTAGAAATTATTATTTTAATATTTTTTAACAAGATTAGAACTGGCAATTATTTTGAAGTATAAGACGTCTTTTGTTAAATTACATATTACAAAATAAGTTGACAGAATCCTGGAGTTTTTGAAAGATATTACAGGTTTTACAAATGGATGGAATTAGAGAAATGCGAATTGGCTTCATATCAAGGCTCATTATCTTAGCCAATTTGTAATTTAGATAGAAAATTCTGACTATATATCAATATGTTTATAAAATCATTCAAGGCTGAAAGAATTGTTTAATTGGGTTGAAATGTAATTAAATTACTTCACACTGAAACAAGAGTGTCAACACTTCAAAACAACTTTTGTTGTGCAACATGACTCCCTCTTTCTCTCTCTCTTATAAATATATATACATATACATGTGTGTGTGTATGTGTGTGTGTGTGTCTGTGTGTGTGTGAGAGTGTGTGTGTGTGAGTGTGTGTGAGTGTGTAAGTTAATGGAAATAATGAAACAAGTGAAATAATAATTATCATCATTTTTACCATTTCAAGGATATCAGTTTTAGGCTGATAATATATATTTTACAAAAATATACTACTTCTTATTTCTTTTTACATAATTCATCACATTAATATGTCAACTGTATAATTCATTATATTAATGTATCTATCAGGGGGGAATCCACAAAATAGTAAAGCTACTATTGCAAAAGATTAAATGGTTTCACCACCACCCCAACACAAATTAACCATTTTTTTTATGCATTAACTCTTAAAAACTTTTTCAAAAGATTTTTTTCTCCTAATTCTAGCTTTAATATTTTTCATTGTGCAAGCAATATCATAACTGAAGCATTTTAGTAAAACAATAAACAAAAAAAACATTTCCCAGCAGCCATCGTGTATATATTATATGAAAGACATTACTTTGTTTAAAAAAATCATCTATCATTTTTGATTTCATTTTTTTATCATTGTAAAACATTTCACCTTATATTTGACAGTTGGTTGGTCTAATTAGTCTATTAACATTTTCTGTACATAAATCTCCTCAGAAATAGTGTTAAAAATGTTTTCTTCATTTTTCTTATATAATATTTAGATATCAAATTTTTCAATACAAATGCACTGTAAAATGTATTCCACTTAATTTTAGAATCCTTTGCAAATTATAGTCTCTTATAGCATCTGGTATTCAGCCAGCCAGTATCAGTTCTTTATCTATTCAGTAGAAATTTAACACACTTGTGAATTTTGTTTACTTTTCTTATTTCACTTTATTTAAACTGTTCATTACAAGATGTTACTCGCCACCATGTGGAAACCCAAAGGTTTGGCCATGTTTTGTTATTTATGACTTATGTTAATATCTTTGGAGCCTATTTCAATGCTTCCTTGCTCTTCACAATTTAGAGCAATTGTAACAGCAGATCAACCAGCCGAACTTTTTGCTTACCCATGGAGATGTATCTTTTATCTTAAACATAATTTTTGTCATTGTTAAATATATCCCTCTTTATTATGAACATTTTTTCTAACAAGGAATATTAGAAATTGTGACTTTTGCATATTTATTATTTTACCCATATATATATTACAAGTTCTACCTGAGATGTCTTTCATAATTTTTGAATAAAAAATACAAACTGGAAATGTGAGTTGTTTATGCATATCTTTATACAATTTTACTTCTAAATAAGGTTAACAAATTTAATAAACGTTTGTGTTTAGAAATTAAAGGATAAAATACTCAATACAAAAAGTAGTGTTTTATGGTTATTAGTTTGGTGTTGAGATTTCTCAAATTACTACTACCAGCTTTATGTTTAAAATAAAACTACATATAAATATATATATATAGTTTTATGTTTAAAATAAAACTATATATAAATATATATATAAATATATATATATATATATATATATTATTCTAAGTAATCAGTGTTGGTTCATCAAGTAATTGACCGATTGTGGTGTAATCAGATGTAAGCACTCCACAACATGGATACAATGTCACCTATATGGTATCAGACGGAGTGTCAATATTATTAAAAGAGAAGAGAGCAGTACCACATATGCATCTTCAGTTTATTACATCATACTGTTATGTACATTTCAAAAACATCAAAGTCACTGTATAACAATTATTTGATGTGTTGTCACTAGGAAGGTATTTAGGTGTAATGTTATTTTGTTTTTGATATGCTCACCATAGTATGGAACTCGATGTTGGCTGTCTGGCTATAAGCAAGCATATGATGTAGAGATATTGGCAGGAAGCAGCCTAGGAGTAGGGCATATGGCTTGTTAGTAGTAGGTGATTGAAGTAGATCAATGGACTAAAAGTTAGTCATTCTGGTCGTCAGCTTTGGTTTACAATTGGTAAAAGGTAGACTGGTAAATTTGATTATTTATTTTCTTCTTATTTTTGTATACTTACTGTGGCCCAGTCATAGGTAGCTTTGATAATCAACAACTGCTGCTCTGCTGGTTCCAAATTTAAACTCAAACAAATTTAGCGCACTCTTCTGTGGTGTATATGGGAGTAAAAGTATTTGTTGTGTGTATAGATAGAGCATACAAAGATTTCTATGACAGTGTGTTCTAGTTAGGTTTCAAAATATGTATAAGCCGCACATTTACACATACACATGCCTAGACAATATGCGCATACGGATATACATGCACGGTTATATTTAAATATATATCATCAAATATGTATACATGCAATAGTTATGTGCTGTCATATCTCAGTATGGAAGTGCATGGTTGCATAGCAATTCATTACATTCAAATGTGCAAGTACAAGCAAACTATGCATCATGCATAGACAGATGTAATACTTGAGGTGTCAGTGGGGAAAATATTTCCCAAAGGGTGGGTGGATAGTGTTTAGTGAGTAATGAATCAAGGTGACTAATGAATCGAGGTGTAATAAGCCCAACAAATCAAAGTGATTAGTAGAGCTATCAAAGAAAAGTGGAAGGGTTTGGCCATACATGAGGAGGATAGGCCAGTGTATCAACACAATGACATACTAAGGGGTTTTGAAGTTAAGTAATTATTTATTCAAGTTCACATAAATGGGATGCTCGGGAGAGGAGCAATTATAGGGGTATAAAACTGATGGATCAGGTTATGAAAGTGGCAGAAAGGATATTAGCACAACTAATTAGAGAAAGGGTCAAACTAGAAGAGATGCAGTTTGGTTTTGTGCCTGGGAAGAGTACAACAGATGCCCTCTTCTTGGTGAGGCAATTGCAAGAGAGGTTCTTAGAGAAAAATAAGCCACTATACTTAGCCTTTGTTGACCTAGAGAAGGCCTTTGATAGGATACCCCGATCTGTCATCTGGTGGTCCCTAAGAAAGCTAGGTGTTGAGGAATGGCTTGTGAGAACAGTGCAAACTTTGTACAGAGGTACTCTAAGTAAAGTCAGGGTAGGAATGGAGTTTAGTGAGGAATTCCAGATACAAGTAGGAGTACATCAAGGTTTGGTCCTCAGCCCGCTCTTGTTCATTATAGTCCTCCAAGCCATAACAGAGGAGTTTAAGACTGGTTGTCCATGGGAACTTCTCTATGCTGACAATCTGGTTCTTATAGCAGAATCAGTAGAGGAGCTAGAGAATAAATTCTGGCTATGGAAACAGCAGTTGGAAGCAAGAGGACTGAGAGTGAACCTAGCTAAGACAAAAGTGTTGATGAGTAGAAAAGAGGACAAAACTCTGATTCCGTCAGGGAAATGGCCATGTTCGATATGCAGAAAAGGAACTGGCATAAATTCTAGAAAATGCACACAATGCAGATCCTGGGTACACAAGAGATGTAGTGGGATAGCAGGCAAACTAACAGGTAGGGAGAAATATGTATGCAGTAGATGTACAGGGAAATTAGACAATAGAAGTCGCATTGATAGACACATTTTTCAAATGTAGGAGGGCGCTATAGAAGTGGTGGATAGCTTCCGGTACCTAGGAGATCAAATTAGCATGGGAGGAGGGTGTTCCGAGGCCATAGTATCTAGAATAAGGACGGGTTGGAAGAAGTTTAGGGAGCTGCTTCCTCTGCTGACGAAGAAGGGTTTCTCCCGGCGTACGAAAGGCCGGTTGTATGATGCCTGTGTGAGGAGCGCGATGCTGCATGGTAGTGAGACATGGGCAGCAACTGCAGAGGATATGCAACAGCTGGAGAGAAATGAGGCAAGCATGCTCCGTTGGATGTGCAGTGTAAATGTGCGTGAATGACCCAGCATAAATGTGTTGAGAGAGAAACTGTGTCTGAGAGGGATAGAATGTAGTGTACGGGAGAGGAGACTGAGGTGGTATGGACATGTGATGCGCATGGAGGATGACCGATGGGTGAAGAAGTGCCAGGAAATGCCAGTTGAAGGAAGACGTGGTAGAGGTAGACCATGAAAAACATGGGCAGAGGTGATGAGAACAGACCTCAGATCATTGAAGCTCACGGTGGAGATGACGAAGGACCGTGATGAGTGGAGAGATGGTGTGCTGAATAAGACCCGTCCCACCCTTGCAAGCAGGGAAAAGCGGACGTAAAATGATGATGATGATGATGATGATGATGACATTAAAGAGAGGGATGCAAGATTAAAGGCGATGATCAAAGCTAACTATAGATTCTAAGGAAACATTTAGATATCTTGTACCAATATGTGTTGAAGAAATCTGAGCATTTGTTGATATGTACAGCTTTGGTAGTGCAAAGATCACAACCACACAAAACATATCACCTATCCTTAAAGGTGGTCGATGTCACGCCAATGTATTTGTAAGTTGTGGCACTAATGGTAACCTTACATTCATATACTACACTTTTACGGAGGCATATATTCTGCATAGGATAGTTAGCTAGAATTCTATAACACTTGTACATTCATGCCCAACACCTACAGACACACCTACACCACAAGAACATACACAAATACTCATACTCACACCTTATATACCACCTAACACACATGCATGCACATATCTCTATACACATAACACTCACATCTCTCAGCCCACACATGGATACCTGCAACATTGTGCTCATCTGGCTCACAATACTCAAGATCTAGCCTTCTGTGCACACACATATATATGAATATAGGTCACAGAGTGTGTGACGAAAGGACTATGACTATATATAAACAACTATCTGGTTGTGGAACCAACCAACCAACCAGAAATTTATAGATTTATAAACTTGTAAATTTATAAATATATAATAAACTGAAGTGAAAGCAACTGGTGCGTGTGTTTCTTATTGGCAACATGACCCTCCCAAAGTATAACAATATATATATATATATATATATATATATATATATATATATATATATATATATATATATATATATATATATATAAAATAAAGGTAAAACTAAATATACAAGGTTCAAAGGAAATTATATATGGTAGTATATAATTGCCATGTCTTTCAGAATTAGGTCAATGTGTTTATATATTACATTGGTTTGAAGAGAAACAAAGTTTAGGGAGAAATTTAGCATGGTACTAGCAATAACAGAATAAATAATTTCACCCAGTACATCTGTAAAATTTACTGCGTGAAATTTATTGAGGCACCAGCACTAGTGAGGTTGTCATGTACTTAACAAGACTGAAAAATTCTCTCTACTTAATGTTGTCTCCATTCGATTGCCAACCACTTTATATAGTGTCCTGGGTGTATTTCATTGTGGCACTAATTTTAGAGAAGTTGTCAAGTCCTCGACCAGATCAAAAGACTTCTCTACCTATATTGTCTTGGTTCATCCCTCAACCTCTTTACATGGGTACCAAGTGTATTCCATCATGACTTCTACAATACAGTGGTTGTCTCATTCATTGCAGATCAAGTGACCTCTCCACTACATTTAGTTTCTGATCTCTCACCATATTTACTTTTAGCTTTGCAGTGCCAGTACAGGTAAGTAGGTCTTTTCTAGTATCATCCGCTTCATGACGTTCAGTTTCTTTAAGTTGCCACTCCTAAGCTTCTTCCACACAATTCTCATTCTGGCTAAAACATTTTTGGTTCATCCACCTCCACTGCTAATTAGGTCACCCAAATAGCAAAAGCTATCTACTACTTCTAGTGAAAATTGAGAATTTGGGGGTGTTTATTTCATGGGTAACCTTACTCTTGACTACACATGTGCACCTATAATTATTATTTTTACATCTACTTTTATATACTGGTATGGGTAGAGCAGGACTTTTTGAGGCAATGTTTTACTTCTTGATTCCTTTTCTGATGCCAACCATTTTAATCACCTCTTAGTGATATGGTGTACTGATTCTAAAAACTTAGATAGATACATACACATTCTAAAAGACACTAGTCTGCACCAAACATCCACCACCCATATACCCTTTCCTATCTTAATACTCACCCATTCCCCCTTACCAGCTACATATCCCTTCTTAGACCTCACACACTCAACTGCCTCATTCCTCATATATATATACAACAACGTATAAATAACTTATCTTCTGCAACTATATATATATATATATATATATATATATATATATATTTCTGAAGACGGCATATATATGTGTTGGTATGTATATTTAATTTTGATAGTTTGTATAATTTTGTATAATTTCGTACATAGATCTGTTGAATATGCATGCCAATTCTAACACATATATATCCTAGAAACGATCGTTAAATAATGAACTTTTTTTGTTTAATATAAGGAACTGTTTCATTGTTTTATTCATTATTTTTTTAATATTTTATATATATATATATATATATATATATATATATATACACACAATAGTAAATGTAAATAAAGTTAAATAGACTATAAATTAGTAATTAAAATTTTCTTTAATATATAGTTACATTATAACTTCAACATCTATGAATTAAATATCTTAAATTTAAAAGAAAAAATAGACTAACAGTCCTTACATGCTATCCTTTGAACGAATTGACCAATCCGGTCACCTGATACCCTCTCCAGTTCAAAAACATCAACGCCAGCTGTAAAATATTTTTCCCATTCATACAATATCTATTACGTTGAAACTTTTTCAGGCATATGCTGATCAGTCACTGAAGTGAATAACTCGTCTGACCACTAGCATATCAAAGGATATTTACATCTCCTGTGAATTTTATCCGATGAGAAAATGTTTGACAGATGTTATACATAAGCCATACATCTTTGTAATATGTATAATAAAATAAATAGGGATGGACTAAAGTAGCCGCCTTATTTATTTATTTATTATACATATATATATATATATATATATATATATATATATATATATATATATATATATATATATATATATATATATATATATATATATATAAATGAAAATAGAGAAATTAATGTAAGCAAGAAGCCAACAGTAATTCAGACATATAAGTGATTATTACGTCAAGATGAAAAATATTTAACGTAAGATATGGGAAAATAACTCAATCCCAATTCAAAACAAGTCAAGACCAGAAATTTTATCCACAGATTTTGTGTAATCCGGGGAAAAAAACTAATAGAATCTTAACTCAAAATAAAATTAAGAGTAAATACTTATCCGTCAATTTGGAAAAATCTACAAATGCACTATATAGTCTTAAAAAGACTATTTCACGAAACTTTTCAGTGGGGTTAGTCACGGTTGGAGTCGTGCTCAACAACGTTAACTAAGTCCACAGCTAAAATATGCCAAAGGAGAATTTAAAAACAGGCTAGTCAAACCTCGTGTGGAATTGAATTAATAAACACACATGGAGACAGGGCTAGTGACGTCAGAATGAGACGAATGTCCGTTTACAAGAAACAGCAATCAAAACATTCCGAAAAAAAATCAACAAAATATATGGAGTTCAGCATAAAGCAATAGTTATCGCGGTTTTTTTTTTTTAAACCGGGATTAGTCACAAATAATTTTAAGCACTCAAGGAAAAATTCTGAGTATAAATATATAAATGAAAATAGAGAAATTAATGTAAGCAAGAAGCCAACATTAATTCAGACATATAAGTGAAGATATATACATATATGGGAAAGAAAATAACAACACAGGAGTACAGTTACGAAAGGTATTAGGTTATATAAATGGCAATTTCTGTCTGTCTGTGTGTTACCAGTTGGCGTCTAAACCATTGATCTGATCCTTATGAAACTTTAGACACATGTTAAGCTAATATTCAGAAACAGGACTGGCTAATTGGATTTCAATAAAAATCAACAATGAAACCCCTGGTGACATTAAACCCTCCCTCCCACTACTCCTCTTTCTCCTACCACAACTCAGTCCTCCAAAACGAGGCAACAACTTATTTGTTTTTTTGTTCTTCATTCTGTAGAGAAAGAGAGAGAGGAGATAAGAAATAAAGAAAGAGGATGAGAGAGAGGATAAGAGAGAGAGGGGGATGAGAGACAGCGAAAAAAAGAGAGAGAGGGGGATTAGGGAAGAGAGAGAAAGAAAACAGAAAAATGATAGCATAGTTCGATAACTAACTTTTATTTATTGATTTTTTAAACGCTTCATAACTAACTCCTTTCTTAATGTTACTTCTCTTTCTCTCTTTCACAAAAGTCATAATGGGACTGTGTATGTATGTGAGCGTGTGTGTGTGCACATACGCGTGTGTCTTGGCGTTCTTAAATTAGAGACAAGTGTGTGTGTGTGTGTGTGTGTGTGTGTGTGTGTGTGTGTGTGTGTGTGTGTGTGTGTGTGTGTGTGTGTGTGTGTGTGTGTTTATCACCGTACTTAAGTTAGAGACATATATCACCCAGTCTACTGTCTCATGTCATCATCATCATAATCACCGTTTTACGTCGATTCTTCCACGCAAGCATGGGTTAGACAGGTTGTCCTGTTGTGGGCAATGTTAGGTCAGATGACCTTGTCTTGCTAATATGGGAATTGATTTTGGCTACATTTCTACAGCTGGATGCCCTTCCTAACACCAACCTCATTTACAGTGAGTGCTGGGTGCTTTTTTTCCGTGGCACCTACATGTCCACTTTACAGTGTCATCTGGGTGCTTTTTTGTTGTGACACCTCCACGACCACTTTGTAGTGGGAGAGGATGGAGGCATATTGCCTATATGCTTCGGCTTGTTCCAGTGGGAAGTCGGGTTTTCCGTATTATTGTGTGACACCAGAGGTCCGCTTTTATCACCTCATCCTAAGGTCTTCTTGGGTCTCCCCACTCCACGGCTTCCATCAACTTTTAGTGCTCTACACCTTTTTATGCAGCTGTCATCCTTCATACGCATCACATGTCCATACCAATGCATCCTCCTCTCCTGCACACAGCATTTGATTCCTCTTATGTTCAGTCTCTCTCTCTCAGTTCGTTTATGCTTTGCTGTTCGCGTATATTACCATTACACATCCATCGGAGCATGCAAGCTTTGTTTCTTTCTAATCTATGGAAGTCTTCTACACACAGCGCGCAGGTCTTACTACCATGTAACATTGCTGTTCGTATGTATGCATCATACAGTATGCCTTTCATTTTGAGGGAAAAGCTTTTTGCAGTTAGCAGTGGCAGTAGCTCCATGTATATATATGTGAAGCAAAAAGGAAAGGTTGTATGTGACACCTCCATCTACTAGAAATATTAGCAAAATCCATTTCCAATCACAGCGAACAGTCTTACACACACAAACACACACATGCATGTGTGTGTATGTATGTTATGGAAGCCATTATAACTGTTGGTGTACCTAAAAGAAATAGGAAACAAACCTCCCAACTCACCACCATCGGCACAGAGTTGGCTTTTCTAGCGCGTCTCCCTCACCATCCTCTATTACGACCACCTGGGCTGCTGGGCGGCCAGCGCATGGGCCCCCATTTGCTCATAATAGTGAGTGATGGGGAGATCGGGAGAGATGGGGGCAGTGACAGTGGGGGTTTGGTTCCTGGCGTATATGTATATATTTACCACACTTATACACATTTAAATAAACTTTACTGAATTACAGAAATGAGTAAGTAAATTCTTCACTCATTCATAAACCAATGCTAAATTTATATTTTTATTTTATTTTATTTATGCTTTTTGTTTGAATTTCAGAGGTTCTGATTGTGAAAAAAAAAAAGGATAAATAAAATCTAAATTTATTTTTTTTTGTTATGCCCTTTTCACTGACAACATACCTAATGATTCTTCCAAGTGTGAAGCATTATATATGTTGACTGTAATAGGAAGCAGTATCAAAAAAATCACCACTGAACAAAACTGATAATATTTTTATCTACATGATTTGCTTTAAACAAACACCAATAAATATTCTGCTATAATTCTTACTTTAGTTAAAATTCAGCAATCATATTTCTATGGTCAAATATTGTAACTTTAATAAAATATCCAAATATCCAGGAATCACCGGGTAGCTCAGCTAGTATATATACTTCCCATCTGGGAGGATCTTTTTTACACTCCTTGACAAACACTTCCCACCACAACACTGCTACCACAATGTCATCAACAGAAACACTGTCAAACTCTCCTACAGCACTACACCCAACTTTGCACAAAACATCGTTTCTTCAAACAACGAAAAACTCCTCTCTAACAGAAGAGACAACAGCGATGTCAGTGGGGAGCAAACTAGGAGGTGTAACTGTCCGGATATATCATCGTGCCCCCTCAACAACAGATGCCGAGAATGTAACGTGGTCTACCAGTGCAATGTGAGGACAGAAAACTCTAACAAGGCTTACATCGGATTAACTGCTTGCGATTTTAAGACCCGGTATTACCAACACCGACATACATTTAGAAACCCGGCTTGGCGACACGCAACAGCACTTTCTGGCCATATTTGGGACCTCCAAGACAATAACATCACCTACCATCTAAGTTGGAGCATACTTTCCAAGGCAAACTCTTACTCAGGAGGACGCCGTCCGTGTAATTTATGCTCGGAGGAAACGATCCAAATGTTGTTTGCTAAGGACCAACTCTTAAACAAAAAAATGAACTTGTTACCTCATGTAAACACAGAATGCATAGGACATACCTAACCTTCAGACCCCCTCACGAGCCGGGTGGGTAGACCTCGGCTGTAACTGTTTTCCCTATTTGCAGACTAAGATAGAGGCCACCCCAAGCATACTTAGGTAGAAGTCGAAAGTCTATTTCTTTCTTATTTCTCTCCCCTTTTCTTCTCTTACTTTTCTTCATTAGTTGCACACTCTAATTACACTTAGGCAGCTCATCGCTTGTCTACACTATTATATTCAGCTTCATTCTTCCTTAGATTAACCCTAGTATTTCCACTCCTGTTAAATATATAAAGCACCGGCTGAACCTATAGCCAGTGTTTTCCCCTTTTTTTGGGGGGGGGGGATGCATCACTATGGATGATAATTTTGATAAATTACTACCTTGAGATGCTGTTTTAGTGTATTGAACGAACTAACAGCTAAATTCTTGTTAATTCGGAATTTTGTATTAAATTATATTTGCTTTGCTTTCTAGCCGACGCTTGACCTATTAATTCTAAGATATTCCTTGTTTATCATAAGTTCTTCACCCCCTTTAGAGATAGCTGTATAGAATTCTCTCTTAACACATGACTGGCCTGCATCCACAGGCCAGATTGTCATCTCACTCCCTCCCCTTGTTCTACAGGCAAGTTCAGCCACCCCCACCCCCCGCTATGAAGGAATTTAACTGTGTTTACAAAATCTTTGACCACTCCCAGTGATAGACATGAATAACAACAACTATTAGAATTGTTAGATATGATAATAATACTACTACCCTCTCATTGCATGCCCATATATGGAATTACCCCCTGGTAAGTTCAGCTAGACTACTACTGTCCTGACACTACTGCGTTAGTTCAGACCTAGCTGTTGAAACGGCCGGAGCTCAGCCGTCGGGGTCCTGACTCTTTTCCTATATATGTATATATATTGTCTGCTTTGAAAGGTGGTCATGCTTGTACATGACAAAAAGCACCCAGTCAACCCAATAGATGGTCATGCTGGTATCAAGATAAAAAAGCATCGAGTCTACACTGTAACATGGTTGGCATTAGAAAGGGCATCTGGCTGTAGAAACCAACTCAAAAACAGATCCATATGAGCAACACATGGTTATCTGGCTGACATGTCTCATAACATCACAGCCCGTCTAACCCTCGCAATTTGGATTTATCCCTAACTCCAGCAGCTGTAATGAACTTGAGTTTCTTGAAGACATTACCCAAATCACTGATGGCGGTTCATGGGTGGATGTTATTTATCTTGACTTTCCTAATGCTTTTAATTCTATGCCACACAAAAGACTTATGACAAAACTCTCTGCAATGGGTGTGAGAAATGATCTTTATAACTGGTTAAAGTCCTTCATTCTCAGTCGAAAAGAAATAGTTACAGCATTCTTCACACTATGAGATGACATCTGGTATACCACAGAGATCTGTTCTTGGTCCCCTTTTGTTTGTGTTGCATATATTAATGACATAGATGCACAAAACATCTTGTGGTAGTGTGATTTCATAAATCTATTAGTATATATGTATGTATATATATATATGTATAAGATAGATGGCAGAATTGATGTGCTTTTCTGAGACTAATGGTATGGAGTTGCATAACTGCTATTGATAGTTCTGCACATCAATAAGAAAAAAGGTTTGCCCGCTATGATTGTAATAATTATCTTGTGATCACAACAAGGTTTTTGATACTCACTGCAGTACTAAGTTTGCATGGAATTCTGTCTCATTGACACATCTTTACCTCATAACAGATGCTACCAAACGATTAGGTAAAACCTCTTCCAATATGTATAATTTCTATAAGCAACAGATACTGAATTTTCTATTTTCAAATGAATTTTCAAATTTTCCTTTTTCTCAATTCTGATGTTCAAAAGTAACCTGTAATTTATTTTTATAATTATCTCTTGATCACAACAATACCTCCCAGATAATTGCTTTTTATTTAGACTTTTCTTATTTTTTAACAACACAAGGTTCATGATTGTATACAATTGCAGTATTCTCCTATACTGATTTATTCCTGCCTGTAATATATTTATTATGCAATTGCTTGCTTAGCATAATAAGCTACAGGTAACTTTAACATTAGACAACCTCCTAGAAATAGTAATTATTATTACATCTATTTGTAAGGAGATTGGTCCATTATCCTTGAATTAGGAGTCAATATCAAAAGACTATTATTGATATATGTTAGTAATTGTGGGGTTAGGGTACTGGAAGTACAGGGGAGGTCTTGCCGGAAGCGAGGGGCCAGTGATGTCACATCAGAGTTTGTGGGTTTTCACGCTCTCTTTCATCATTACGCGGTACTGTGTGGACATGCTAAGATTGTGTATGAGAGAATCTCTGTATTTTTTGGCTGGATGTAAAACAGGTGAACATCTACGCAGGGAGATTCAGTCTGGATTCAAGTGGAGATGCAAAAGTTAGCCCCTATGCTTCCTCACAACAGTAATCACTATTACTTTATAGTTATATAACTGAACCAACTCAAAGGCATATTAATTTAATGATGAGTAGAATGGCATATCACTAATTATCTGATTGTCTCTAACATGCAAAGGAGTTATTACATTTGATGATTGTGTCTAAAGAAATATAAGAATGGGAAGTTGTGGGTGCATGGAAAATCAAGTTAGGGCAAATATGCAATAAATATGGTGACAAGAATACTACTAGCAGAATGGACTGGATTGCAGAGTGATAGATAGTAAGAGGAGATATTTTGTTATCTAAACTATAATAAAGTAAGGAGTGCGGGACTGCGTACAGTTTATTTCTTTTAATCCAGTTAGTAAAATAAGTTGAATTACTTTGAATAAATAATGAATGAATATTACATAATTTATGTACATAATTTCGTAATTCTTTATTAAATTTAGTAAAATGTTATTGCTTACTAGCATTTATGTATACCACAATAGCACTTATGTATACCATTTATGTCAATACTTCAGTGCTGCTTCGAAAACTATCCTTTTACAAAATCATTGGCTTTTTTCAAAAGGGGGTTCCTGCCCCCAGGGGTTGCCTACCCAATATGTTCCAATTCTAAGAGTTCACATTCATCTGTAGAACAAACGTAGCCCATGTATCAAGTTTTGTGAAAATCGGCTGCGAACTCCAGAAGTTATGACGTTTTTTTGCATTGCACTGCAGGGGGGGTTATCTGCCGGGACAGTATTGACAGTATTGACAGTGCGTGCGTGTGCCTGTGTCTGTGTGCGTGCGTATGTATATGTATGTGTATGTTCGTCGGCGCATACGTATGTAATGGCCTAAATCTTCACTATTTACTTTTACTATGTTAAGGCAAAGCTAAAATCCCGTCGAGGTTAACGTTGCCTTTCATCCTAACGGGTCGATAAAATGAAGTACCAGTAATGTACTGGATTATTGCTGGCCTTGTGCCAAAATTAGAAACGACTATTTTAATAACCTGTCATTTTCATTTACAATTTTATTTACATCATTCTTAAACTCCGAGGCTGGAAATCATTCGGTTATTTTAAATAGAATATTGGGCTAACGACTCCATTTACACCATAAACTTAGTCTTGTCTTTGCATGAAATTGTTCTTCTCGGTCCACCGCGTCGTTTATACGTAACATAAATAGATAAGCAAATGACGCCATAAAAGGGAAATAACTCGTCTCTCATCTCTATTTATACATTTGAAATGAAAAATCAATACATTACAAATTCGATTTTTGCACTTGGCGTGGGTCGATTTGAAAAATGTTTTGACCGATGTCTCCGCCGGATCTTCATCTATGAGTGTAGCAATTTAACCGAAATTTGAACGTACGGACAAGATGTGTGCCGAAGGTTTTAGTAGACAGACAGACAGACAACCTCAGTTTTATATATAGAGATTTAAAATTGACTTCTTTTCAAAGTTTCAAATTTCTACACATCTAGTATATCGCCGCTACCACCACCATCTTCAACTACTATATATATAGAAAGAGAGAGTGTGTGATGTGAGATATACAGATAGAGTGATTATGACTTTCTACACGCTGACGCGTATGTGTGTGTATGTGCACATACATACATCTATGAGTATATAACTATAATCACGCAAACACAAAATTATAAAAATACGCGCTCACGGACATACATTCACACAAATATACATACTTTCACACATATACATTTACACAAACACACATTCACACATATACATTTACACATACAGTCATGATAGCAGCGTTCGGTGAATTGGAAATGGGAGGGTAAAACAAGTATAACATTTTATTTATTTATTAACAACACAGTTAAACTCTTTTTTTAAAACTCATTTGTATAAAAATTTAATATAATGCTTACAGAACAAAAACACTAACAAATATCTACTATATAAATTGGAAGTGGTCGGACGTTGTATATTTAAGTAAGTAGGTGTAGTCGGATAAACGTCGAAATGGCTCGGTGGAATGCAGCGAAAATTTACACAGTTATGCAGATTGACCCGAAGAGGCATTGGGTCGACTTTTAGGGTACAAGCTTCCATGGTTACTGAGAAAATCGATGAAACAGGAATTTCCCATTCAAATTGAACTGAGAGTAATCTGTGAACGCAGAAGTCAATATTTCGAGCAACGTTCCAGCCGAACGAAAACAGGAAGACGATATTTTGGTTCGTGAAGACGTTCCCTGGCAATGAACGGGGGGGGGGGGGGGGGGGGGGGGGCGAGGATAATACGTCGTTATGTGGAGCATGAAGAACAATTTCATGCAAAGACAAGACCAAGTTTATGGTATAAATGGAGTCGTTAGACTAATATTCTATTTAACATAACAGAATGATTTCCAGCCACGGAGTTTAAGAATGATGTAAATAAAATTGAAAACGAAAATGACAGAGGTTATTAAAATAGTAAAAGTAAATAGTGAAGATTTAGGCCAGTACATACGTATGTCCCGACGGACATACGCATACATACGCTCACACAAATACATACCCCCCCCCACACACACACACACACACACGAACGCGTGCGTGTATTAACCTTATGCATTTCTACAGTATTTTCACCAAACTTAAGACATATGTTACTTATGCACTCCGGATGGTCATGGGCACTTTCATTTTTACAGATATTGATCTATAGGGCCTCCCGGCAGATAACCCCCTTTAACCACTTCCTTGGAGTTGACTGAAGCACTGCAGTGCAATGCAACTAAACATCATAACTTCTGGAGTTCACAACCGATTTTCACAAAACTTGACACATGGGCTACGTTTGTCCTACAGATGAATGTGAACTCTCAAAATTGGCACATATTGAGTAGGGGACCCCTGGGGGCAGGAACCCCCTTTTGGAAAAAGCCGATTTTGTAAAAGTATAGTTTTCGAAGCAGCACTGAAGTATTGACATAAATGGTATACACAACTGCTATTTAATACCCGAGCAACGCCGGGTACCTCTGCTAGTATATATATACAAAGGAAAGGGAAAGGAAAAAAAGAAAGAGAAAAATACACAAGCAAGTAATACCCACATCTAGGACCACATCAACAAAAGGCAGGCAAAAGGGGTGGACAAACAAGACGCTACCAGAGCAAAAGATAACAATATAGGGAGGAGCACCGGGAAAACTCTCTGATAATTTTTGAGGCAAGCCAGCACACTCGCAGCGTTACCTGGGGTGATGGCGAGGCTGAGGTGCTGCAACAACCAAGTTCCCTCACGAGCATCACCAGTTACCTTTGTTTGGCGAGCCCCCAGTGAAGATAAGAACCTCGCTGTCAGTTGCCCGACTCCCCCAAACGTCTCGAATGCCATAGGCTAGATAATGTAGTTAGCTGACAGAGCACAGTATTTTAAGATTTTGTTCCGTTCAGCTGCAGATGCTGTAGCTCTCGCCCTTACCGCTGCATCCAAGATGTGGGAAGAGGCAAAAGAATCCCTAATTGTGACGTCCCAGGTAAAGCACCTGCCTCTTGACCAGGAGCACAGAGTAAGACCATCAAGTCTTTTCCCATCAATTCTGGACAACCCAGACAGTTCCAAAATTGAGGGGATGTTTGGCCGGGCCAAAGCTCTTAAGTGGTAATAGGACAGTGTATGTATGTGTGTGCACGTGATTTTGTCGGTGTTCTTAAATTAGAGACATATGTGTGTGTGTCACTGTTTTTAGGTTAGAGACATATATGTGTGTATCCCTTTCCTTCCTTTTACACACACATACACATTGTGTGATAGACGGGTGGACAGAAGTCCCTCAAATTTATATACATGTGAATGGAGTTCTACTGAAGCAGTTAGAGAAGTTCAAGTATCTTGGAGCCATGTTCATGAGTGATGGAATGCAGGAGGCTGAATTCAGTGCAAGAATTGCAAAAGCTGATACAGTAAAGTGCCAGCCTCAGCAATCAGATGAAGGGGGGGGGCAAACTCACAGTCTTCCTGGTATTCCCGTCAACTCTTACCGAGGATCATTAATCTTGAGTAATGACCAAAAGAATACAATTGCAAATAAAAGCGGCAGAAATGGGATTCCTCCGAAGGGTCTTTGGAATAACGTTACTTGATAAAGTGCATAGCTCAGAGACCAGAGAGTCACTCCTGGTAGAGCCGCTACTTCTCTGAATTGAGAGATCACAACTCTGATATTATGAGCATGTGGTTAGAATGTCTCAGTAAAGAATCGCTGGACACATTTTACAGGCAATGCTTTTGGATCCAGCTGGATCAGTTAGAGATGTTTGCTTCTGACAGACTCGCTGGAAGGAGTATTTGAGAAGGACTCTGCCTCCATGGCCCGCTCAGAAATAAGTGGGCGAAAAAGAAGAAGATATCAATTTACTTTTCAATTTACATATATATATATTTGTGTATAGTACCAATATGCATACTACATATGCTAGCAGAAAACCGCCCGCGGGCGGTTTTTCTGCTACTTTAATTTAATGTTAGGTGGTATGGTTGAGTAACTAAGATCTGTGATACATGAATATGATTGGAAATAAAAATGAAATAAAAATGAAAAGAGAAATATTTGGCTACTGCTGTGGGGTGAAGTTATGAGAAGAATGACGAACAAAAGGAAAGAGGAAAGGAAAACAAAATAGGAAAGAGGGAAGAAAATGAAATTATTTTTAATGAGGTTAACAAGTGAATATATATATATATATATATATATATATATATATATATATATATATATATATATATATATATATATATGGAAAGAAGTCCAACATCAAATTAAGACATGGAAACTGTTTCCATTGGTCTTTCCATTGTTGATACTATTTGTCAGTCACAACTCCTGGCAGAAGTGTCACTGCTATCCTGATGACAAGACGTAAGATTTTTGAACTCAGAATGCTCAGAGCTGGAGCAGATAATGCAAAGCATCATATCTGACTCTTTAACATTTTCACCTATACACTGTCACTCAACTGATATGCTATTTATCAACCTCAAGAAGTTGACCTCAGCAGAATTTGGGTTCATAGTGCAGAGAGCCAGAACAAATAATGAGGCATTTAATCTTTTTGTAACAATTTTCTTAATTGGATGCATAATGACCGACCTCAAAAAGATAAACCTCATAGATGAGATACTCAAGGACCATGATGATTGGCAACATGCCGTAGATCTGACCTCCTATGCAATCATGGTGAAATGAGTCATAAAATGATGCTAGTCAGATGCTTGGGCATACATCATTTGGGTCTCCTGTCAAAGTTACATCCTGTCCTTAGTATGGCTTCTATGGCTGAAAGCCCTTCCTAACCTCAACCACAAAAACAAACTTCATCTCATCTAACTTGACTCTTTACCTAAGTAGAGTTATGTCTATGTAGTTCCTCCTTTTAGAGCATCATTTTTTTCTTGTAACAATTAATGATTATCCTGTTGTGCCAATCATAAGGTATGACATCATCATGTATTATCTGATTGACTATTCAGATGACCACCTTGACTCCTACTTCACCAAATGATATCAACATCTCAGTGACTATCTCTGACAATCTACCAGCTTTTCCATTTTTCATCTTTCTCATTGCTTCGTTCACCCTATAACTGTCAATTGGTAGCAATTCCTGCTTTTGAGTTTACTGCAGGGTAGTATTTCCTTCCTCTCATTCTTAACATTCATCAATCTCTCATAATAACATTTCCAGGCCTTTGTCTTTTGAGTATTAGCAATGCTAAGAGCACTGATGTAATTCCAAACATACTTTTCTCCAATTACATCATTTTATAAATCTAAAATAGCTGTCATTTTAAACTTTTGCAGCTGACTGGTATTTTGAGAAAATAAATAAGACTAATATTGTGTGTTTTTTTTAATGGATTCTAACTTTGACAGAAGGCTAGCAGTTTTTGGGGGTGATGATCACAATAATCCCAGGACTTGATTAGTACTATATTTTATCAACCCTGGAAGAATCAAAAGCAAAGTTGACTTCAGTTTGATTTGAAGATTTAAAGAGCTGGGATAAATTCTGCGTAGTGTTTTCTCTAACACTAACTTTTCTGCCAATCCACCACCATTGTCACAATCATAATGATAAATAATACTATATTGAAATAATTTAAAGGCTCTTGACTTATGTGTCAAGGACATGTTACTTTGAACACTTTGGAAACAACAATAGCATAAGATATAAAATGTCCAGACATTTTATAATAGGTAGTCAAATATAATAGGTAATCAAATAAGAGTTTTTAACTTATTACAGAGTTTTTTTTAATAATTTTAATGTTAACAACATTGGTTTATAGTTTTTAAATTTATCAAATACATTTTAAATTAGTTTTCTGAAAAAAAAAGGAAATAAAAATGCTGCTATGAATCTAAAATCAACCAAAGAAGAAATATTTTTTATATAAACTCTTTACACTCCGTAAAATGATTACGGCAATGATCTGAATACATCTGCTAACCTCTGCTCAAATAGTCAAGCAAATTCAGTGAATACAAGTATTAGAATACTAAAAACATGATATATTGTTATTCATTTTTTTTAAATGCAGGAGTTACATAACAGATTCTAATTTTGGCACAAGGCCAGCAATTTTGAGCTGAAGTAAAAGTCGATTACATCAAACCAATTCTTGACTGGTACTTTATTTTATCAACACCAGAAAAACAAAAGATAAAGTTGACCTTGACAAAATTTGAACACAGAACATAAAGAGCAGGAACAAATACTGCTAAGCATTTGTCAGATGTTCTAACAAATCTACCAATCCCTCCAGTAGTTATAGAATACAAAGAAGAGCTGATAGTAACAGCAACAAAAGATGTTCATAAAGACAAGCCAATGAAGATAACACATCAGTAGAAGTGGCAGAAAATGAGAAGACACAGCAAAGAATGAAGAAAAGACTGTTGATAACAAAGATAAGTCAAAGGGTAGCATAAAAGACAGTTGGAAAAAATAAAAACTGAAGCATGATATAGGCAATACAAGTATTTTTTGGAGATATGGGATAGGTTATAATTCTAAGTATAAAACAATGTTTTTTACATCAAATTATTCATAACACTTATCAGAAGTACTTTTAAATATTTCCTCCTTTCATTGTATTGGCAATTGAGGTCAATGGGTTTCATGTCACCACTTTAAGAATGAACTGCATATATTGGCTTTAAAATGATAATACTAGTGAAGGAAATATCTTACACTAGGATTTGCACCCTCATCCAGGATATGATCAGTGTCTGTATAGAAATATGTCAGAGAACATCTACATGGCACAAATCATAACAAAAGTAATTTGCTCCTTCTTATTCCTATAGAAGCCCAACAAATATTTAATATTGTGAAATTAACAGCTGAATGTTATAAAAACAGCACAAAGCTTATGTACAGAGTCAAATTAGAATGACCAAATCCCAACAGGTAAGACCTCCTACTTCATTTCTGTGAATGAGATCTATTTTGATTTATATAGTTCAAAGGAGTTGGAATTGAGTTTTGTTTATAGTTTATTCTATCTTCTAGAGCAGAGGTTCTGAAAGTGGGTGCTACTGCCTCCGGGCGGGGTTGAAAAGGTTCAGGGGCTAAGGGGGTGGTAGAGATGATATAATAGTATATTGAATATCAAATACATATATATAAATATAGTAAAATAAAAAATATATATTTATTTATACATAGTATATATTATATTATTTATTATACATTATTTACAATTTGCGTGTAGGCAGGTCTCTCTGGAAATAGGGGGGGGGGGGGGGGCTGAGGATATTACATGGCCGTGAGGGGGGCGGTGGCCCAAAAAGTTTGAGAACCTCTGTTCTAGAGACAGCACAGTCACTATCACTGTTCATTTTTCAAGGCTGTTGTGGTTTGGATGAGTCTACATACATCATATGAGCAATTACCTTAGTCTTTCCTCCTCTATTCCATTAGGCCTAGCATCATGAGACTTAGCCTCACAGTTTGTAGGTTTTACTTGGTAGCCATAAGTACCCATCACTGACAACATATAACCATTTACACAAACACTTATTGTAGATTCACATCTAATGTATGCATTTGCACAACTGTCTTCTTTCTCTCCTCTCCCCAACCCCATCCATACACCTCCCACATCATAATACTCCACTCCTCAACAGTTGAGTACCCCACCTTAGACCTACCTCCTTAAACTCTACCTTGCATACATGCACAACATCCACCCTCAAGCTCCGCTTTCCACATCTCATACAACTCTCTTACCCAACCCATGCAAAAAAGCATGGAAAGCTAGTCACACTCTCCCACAATGCTGCTGAAATGGCTAAAAGCTCTCAGTCTACTCCTAAGGTGGTCATGTTGGTCACATTACAAAAAAGTACCTATTCTACCCTGGAAGGTGATTGTGTTGGTGACATGACAAATAAGCCCCCAAGTCATCCTGTACTTTGGTCATGTTGATGACATGACAAAAAGCCCCCAATCCACCCTGTAATGTGATCGTACTGATGATATGATGAAAATGTACCCAGTCCAACCTGTTGTTTTGGTGCCACGATAAAAAGCACCTAGTCCACATTGTAAATGTAGTTAGTGTTAGAAAGAGCATCCAGCTGCAGAAACTAAGCTAGAAACAGTTTTGTATGAGCAAAACACTGTTACCTGAACTGATTTGCCTTACAACGGAACAACTCGTCTAACCCATGCTAACATGGAATATGGATGTTAAACAGTGATGATGATGATGATGATGCTTCTCCAGCATACTTCAGCTAACACCTCTAATCATTGGGCACACTCTCAGAATAATGAAGAATAATATATTTTTTAAACAATTCTATTCACCAACCAACCTTCTACATTTATTCAGTTAATATTTCATCACTACTTTAGCAAATAAAGTGAAGGTTATGCTTTAATGATGGGCTGCTGACAACACAACATGGCTAAAGTTATCTCTTGTGCTTGGCGAAAAAACAAAATATTACTAGTCATTGACTAATAATTGTTTCTACTTTTAGCACAAGGCCAGCAATGACCCAGTGCATTACTGGTACTTTATTTTATCGACCCCGTAAGGATGAAGGTCATTGACTAATAATGTCTTCTTTCTCCATAACTATTTTGAGTTAGGTTTTTAATACTCACCGCAGTACTAAAGTTTGCATGGAATTCTGTCTCATTGACACATCTTTACCTCATAACAGATGCTACCAAATGATTAGGTAAAACCTCTTCCAATATGTATAATTTCTATAAGCAACAGATACTGAATTTTCTATTTTCAAGTGAATTTTCAAATTTTTTTTTTCTCAATTCTGATGTTCAAAAGTAACCTGTAATTTTTTTTTATATTTATCTATTGATCACAACAATACCTCCCAGATAATTGCTTTTTATTTAGACTTTTCTTATTTTTTAACAACACAAGGTTCATGATTTTATACAATTGCAGTATTCTCCTATACTGATTTATTCCTGCCTGTAATATATTTATTATGCAATTGCTTGCTTAGCATAATAAGCTACAGGTAACTTTAACATTAGACAACCTCCTAGAAATAGTAATTATTATTACATCTATTTGTAAGGAGATTGGTCCATTATCCTTGAATTAGGAGTCAATATCAAAAGACTATTATTGATATGTGTTAGTAATTGTGGGGTTAGGGTACTGGAAGTACAGGGGAGGTCTTGTTGGAAGCAAGGGGCTAATGACATCACATCAGAGTTTGTGGGTCTTTCACGTTCTCTTACATCGTGACGTGGTACTGTGTGAACATGCTAAGATTGTGTATGAGAGAATCTCTGTATTTTTTGGCTAGACATAAAACAGGTAAATATCTGTGCTGGAAGATTCAGTCCGGATTCAAGTGGAGATGCAAAAGTTAGCCCCTATGCTTCCTCACAACAGTAATCACTATTACTTTATAGTTATATAACTGAACCAACTCAAAAAAGATACTAATTTAAGATGCTGAATAGAATGGCAATAACACTAATCATTTGATTAGTCTCGAACAAGCAAAGAAGTTATTACATTTGATGATTGTGTCTAAAGAAAAATAAGAACGGGAAGTTGTGGGTGCATGGAAAATTAAGTTAGGGCAAATATGCAATAAATATGAGGCTATGTTGACAAGCATACTACTAGCAGAATGGACTGGATTGAAGAGTGATAGATAGTTAGAGGAGATATATTGTTATTTAATTTAATGTTAGGTGGTATGGTTGAGTAGTTATGATCTGTGATACATGAATAGGATTGGAAATAAAAATAAAAAGAGAAATATTGGGCTACTGCTATGAAGTGAAAATATGAGATGAAAGACAGGAACAAAAGTATAAGAAAACAAAATAGGAAAGAGGGAAGGAAAGATAAATTACTTGTAGTGGAGTTAACATGGGAATATATATATAGAGAGAGGAAAAAGTCAGGACCCCGGAGAGCTCAGCTCCAGCTGTTTCGATAGCTACTACCCTAAGTATCGAGTACTCTGGTGTGTTATGGTCCACCTGGTTTCTTACCACACTTTCTTTCTTATCATCATCATCATCATCATCACCCTTTTACGTCCGTTCTTCCATGCTAGCATGGGTTAGATGTACATATATATATATATATATATAAGATGCATATAAAAATGTAACACACACACAAATATATGAGCAGGAAGGACAAAGGAGATTAGGAAGTTAAAAGGAAGTACAACAAGAAGGAATGTAAATGTGAGTGCGTATGTTTTATTGTATGCGGCCTGTATACAGAGCACAATGTTACATGGTAGTGAAACATGGGCTGTGACTGCAGAGGACACGCATAGGCTAGAGAGAAATGAAGCAACCATACTTCATTGGATGTACAATGTAAATGTGAGAGAAAGATAGTACTTGGATGAACTGAGGGAGCAACTGGATTTAAGAGGGATCCAAAATGGTGTGCTAGAGAGAAGACTGCATTAATATGGACATGTGATGCACATGGCTGATGATCACTGGGTGAAGAAGTGCCAGGAAATCCCAGTAAAAAGAAGCCACAGTGGAGGTCGACCAAGGGAGACCAAGAGGTGGTTAGTGCTGATCTTAAATCACTGAGAATCACAGAAAAGATGATGAAGGAGAGACACTGTGCTGAGAAGGACTCGTCCAACCCATGCAAGCATGGAAAAACAAACATAAAAACAATGATGATGATGATGATGATGATGATGATGATGATGATGATGATGATGATGATATATATCACTAAGTCTTTAATTATACATAGTGGTATTGTGAAGTATTTCACAATGGAATCACATGAATTAATATTTTGTTATGGCCAAAAGATATGAACAACAAAGAAAGAGAGAATTTGTGTTGCGCGAAAATGTGGGTGAAATATGTTTAGGTAGGAAGAATGTTGCTGGGCCCTTGTCATGAGGGCCAAAGTATTTTGCTAAGTGCTACATCTTGTTAGTTATTCAACCGGTAACGCCATCATGTGAGGTCTGGTGTCGACGAAATGAAAACTGCAACTGGTGGGTAGAACTGAAAAAAGGTGCGAAGCAACTGCTGGGCGGAAGTCGTCCTCTGTATTCATACGCCACCAACCCCAAAGGCTGGCGAGTGACAAAGCACGACCAAATTTATACCGCAGCTATGAAATAGTACCATTGCTTACTACAAACTCTTTCAGTAACTTTCATAACCTGGTCCATCAACTTGGTGCCTTTGTAGTTTCCGCTGTTCAGGGTCTGTTCAGTGCATCTCCTTTGTCCATGTAGCAGTTGACAATACTGCTGCCTTAACAATCATTAGGTACAATGTCATTATATATTACTTGATTTCTATATATATATATATATATATTACCCATATCATCATCATCATCATTGTTTAACGTCTATCTTCCATGGGTTTAGACGGGAATTGTCCCACTTGAGGCATGGCTGGTCAGGTGACCATGTCTCGCTCATATTGGACTGTCTGGCAGGTTTTCTACGACAGGATGCCCTTCCTAACACCAACCACATTTACCGTATGGAACTGGGAACTTTTTACCGTGTTACCTACACGGCCACATTACAGCGTGGACGGTGTGTTTTTTTGTCGTGACACCTACACGATCTCGATCTCAATCTCATTTATCTCATTTATTTGGATTGGATGTTGTGGTACCAACTTTACAGAGAAAGGGTGATGTTGGTGGGAGTGGGAGGATGGAGAAGGGGTAGTGGATTGGGGTGTATATTTGGTTAAGAGGTGCCTACTGACTGTGGGTTTCACTTTGTACATAGGCAAGGTGGGTCTTCTGTATTACTGCGTAGCACCAAAGATCTCGATCCAGTGACATTGTCTTAGAGAGGTGCAAGTGTGAAAGGTTGGAATTTATCAAATCGTCCCAGGTTTTTCTGGGTCTATCTACTCCGTAACTTCCATCAATTTTGATCGCGCTGCACTTTTTTATACAGCTGTCGTCTTTCATGTGCATCACATGACTATACCAACGTACTCTTCTCTCAAGTAAACAGCACCTGATCCCTCTTATTCCTAATTTATCACTTAGTTCATTTATGTTTTGTCATTCGCGTATATTACTATTACACATCCGACGGAGCATCATCATCATTTTACGTCCACTTTTCCCTGCTTGCAAGGGTGGGACGGAAACTGATTTTGGCTTGATTTCTACAGCTGGATGCCCTTCCTAACACCAACCTAATTTACAGTGAGTGCTGGGTGCTTTTTTAACACCCTCTGGTGGTGTCCAGCAGAAGCAAGGGGGCCAACTATCTATGCATTTCAGGCTTGACTGGCCTTCGTCAGGACAGTCCCTCCCACCGCTTGCGACGACTGCTGGACTTGAAAACAGTCAAGAATATATAGTTTTCTCGTCCATGTAAATGAGGTGATTAATCTCATTTGCATATGAAGCTGCATAAGATGGCTCAACTTATAATAGAAAATTATAAGTTGAGCCAACTCCCAGTTTGCAGTGGAAGGGGGTGGGGGCATATTGTCTATATGTTTCAGCTTCGGTTTGTTCCTGTGGGAAGTCGGGTCTTCTGTATTACTGCATGACGCCAGAAGTCACAGTCGTGTGTCATCGCCCTTGAGAGGTGCAATTGGGTAAGGTTGGCTTTTATCACCTCATCCCAGGTTTTCTTGGGTCTCCCCACTCCGCAGCTTCCATCCACTTCTAGTGCTCTGCACTTTTTTATGCAGCTGTCATTCTTCATACACATCACATGTCCATACCAACGTAACCTCCTTTCCTGCACACAGCATTTGATTCCTCTTATATTCAGTCTCTCTCTCAGTTCATTTATGCTTTGCCGTTCACGTATATTACTATTACACATCCAACGGAGCATGCAAGCTTCGTTTCTTTCTAATATGCGCAAGTCTTCTACAGACAGTGCCCAGGTCTCAGTACCATGTAACATTGCTGTTCGTACACGCATCATACAGTCTGCCTTTCATTTTGAGGGAAAAGCCTTTTGCGGCTAGCTACATATGAAGCCTACATTCTTAGTTAAGCTTCCTGAGATCCCGCTACATCTCTTGTGTACCCATTGTTTGCATTTGGGCAGAGGATGGAGTTCCTACCTACACCTTTCCTACATACTGAGCAAGGCCATTTCCCTGAGGGGATCTGGGTTCTGTTTTCTCGTCTGCTTACAAGAACCTTAGTCTTTGTCAGGTTGACTTGAAGACCCTTTCTTTCTAGTCCCTGCTTCCATGTTTGGAATTTCTTCTCTAGTTCCACCATAGATTCAGCTATAAGTGTGAGATCATCCGCATATAGGAGTTCCCATGGGCATCCAGTCTTAAACTTCTCCTTTACAGCCTGCAAACCTATAATGAACAGAAGAGGGCTAAGAACAGAGCCCTGGTGAACACCGACCTGTATGCTAAATTCCTCACTATAGTCATTGCTAACTCTAACTTTGCTGACTGCTCCTCTATACATGGCTTGTACAGCTTTCACAAGCCATTCATCTACTCCTAGTTTTCTAAGAACCCAGCAGATTATAGCATGGGGGACTCTGTCGAAGGCTTTTTGCAGATCGACGAATGTCAACTAGAGCGGCTTACTCTTAGCTAGGTACTTTTCCTGTAACTGCCTCACAAAGAAGAGGGCATCAGTGGTGCCTTTTCCTGGTACACACCCAAATTGCATCTCATCTAGTTTCTTTCATGACCTGGTCCATCAGCTTTATACCTCTATAGTTTCCTCTATCTAGTGCATCACCTTTACCCTTGTAGCAGTTGACAATGATGCTGCTGCACCAATCCTTTGGTATGATACCCTCTAGTATTACCTGGTTAACAAGTTGTGTGGTTATGGTGTGACCTACCGACACAGATGTCTTCAGCATCTTGGCAGCTATACCCGATGGACCGGTTGCCTTCCCTGTCTTCATATCTTTGATTGCCTTACTTACTATGCTGCTGCTGACTTCTACTGCTGGCCCCTCTATAGGGTTCACTTGGGGTAGGGTCTCTTTTTCCCATGCATTCTCCTCATTTAGTAATCTTTCATAATGGTTCTTCCACGCAGCTTTCTTCTCGGCACTTGTGAGGGCAAGCTCACCTTTATCATTCCGGATACACTTCTCTCCAATGACATCACAATTCTCTCTGACACACTGCCTCACAATCTCGAACACCTAGCTTCCCTCCTGGTCTCTATGTAATGTACCCTGCTTCCCCCATTCTTCCATTCTTTCCATGCCTGTCTCTTAGCCTTAACTGCCTCATCTACTTTATTGTTCCACCACCAAGTCACTCTCCTCCTCCCTGAAGACTTGCTCCAACCACAGATATCGTCCATCGCCTTTAGTAGGTTATTTTTTAGGAACTCCCAGTGCTCTTCTACATTGAATGTCTCTATTTGTTCTTCTTTACTGTCATAGGCGTCGAGTAAACTATCTTTAAATCTGTTACTGGCTGAGGGGTCTTTCAGCTTCCAGATCTTTCTTCTCCAGGTTGCCTTCTGTTTCCAAGTTCGTCTAGTTTTGACAGTGAGGTTGCTGACAACTAAGTTATGTTGGGAGGTACATTCCTCACCAGGGAAGGCTTTTGTGTTTACAACCGTCCATCTATCACGCCCTCTGATGAGGATAAAATCTATCTGACTAGAATGCTCCCCTGATCTATAGATGATCAGATGGTTGTCGGGTTTTTTGAAGTTTGTGTTACATATCGACATGTCATTGGCGTCGCAGAATTCCAGAAGCCTGAAGCCTTCTTCATTTCTTGTGCCAAACCCGTGGCCTCCATGAACTTTATAGAAGCCGTCACAGTGTTTACCAACATGTCTGTTAAAATCTCCTGCAATGATTAGGAAGTCATTGTCATTTGTTAGGACAGTAGTGTACATTAGGGAGTCATAAAATATATCCTTAAGTTTGTCTGGCCACCCCGATTGGAGTGCGTAAGCTGATACTATTGTGGCAATTGTTTTATTCTGGACTAGTCTGAGTTTAATGATTCTTGCATTCACCCTGTTCACTGAGATTACTTTATCTACCCACTTGTCAGCTAGAAGAATACCTACACCTCCCATCCCATTGTCATTTCCCACCCAGAAAAATTTGTAGCATTGACTTTTGCCTATGAGAACTTTAGCGGACTCTCCTCTCCATCTAGTCTCTTGCACACAGTATACATCAATTTCCTTTTGCTCTAGCATCTCTACAATTTCTCCTGCTCTTCCTTTCATTGTGCTTACATTGATGGTTCCAACTCGGAGTTTTGGATATTTGCCATCACTCGTAGAATGGGGAGAATTTTTGTGGGGGAGTGTATATGCTTCCTGTCTCTGGATTAAAGCTTTGCATGGGTGTTTGGTAGCTCGTCGATTCATATTCATTTATTAATTCGGGGTTGTTCCATTTATCCTCAGCTCATCCATAGATATCAGTAAAAGAATTATTATTATTTAGTGCAGGGCTAGAAGGACAGTAGTAGTAATGGCAGAGTTTGTTGGGGCTGGTAAGGGCTAGAAGTGCAGTAGTAGTAGTAGTAATAGCAGTGTTTGTTGGGGCTGATAATGGGTTGAGGTTTGATTGGTCGTGAGGGGGGTGGGGCGAGAGGGAGGGAAATTGTGAGATAGGCAGCCAGCACGCGTATATAATCATAGGAGATTTAGGAGTAACAACAATAAAAAATAAACGATGTGAACAGGACATTTTGAAATTGAGGAAGGCAGATACCTGCAAGAGGAGAGAAATAATATCTATGAATGACTGGGACAGGTTGAAAGTATTTAGGAATCCATGTAGCCTTTCAGAAATCAGAAATCTATCTGTCTGTCTACCCATATCTGTATATATATATATAATGACAAAGTTTTCTGTATGTGTGTGTGGACAATTTTTAATGAGGGCTCATATATTCTAAACCATTCATGCGATTTCTTTGAAATTTTTTACAGAGCTTCTCCTTGCACAAAACCTGTACAAGATCTACAAAGACTTTCAAAAATCGATATTGAGGCCTTTGGAGACATTAAAAAATTTCGGTTATTTGTGTCAATTTTCGTAATTAAGTAAGCCAAGAGTTATCTTTCGTAATTCGGATTTTAATTTACTCTTTGTACTTGAAACAAAAGGTACGTTTCCTTGAGACTAACAATATCATTTTGTATATTTCACAACCAGCAATTTCTAACAGATTACTAAGTTAAGTTATAGATTTGACATTGTATAATTTATCGTTTCAAGCTTGATGTTCATACATTAAGTGATGTCATAACTTTTACAATATTATGCTTTGTACATAATAGTGTCTATTATTCACTTCACTCCTCTATTTCATGATGCGCTTTTACTGTTGTCAAAAAAATGTATACCTAAACTGGATTTCTGTTGTTACATGGTATAATGGATGACACCGAGCTCACATATTAATTATTTCGCTGGAATAGTACCTAAGGTTTTCATGTTTAAATAAAGTATGTTTTTCTTCTATGTATTCAAATTTACTTTGTTTAGTTTAATGAGCTACATCGAAAGCTACTTGAACCGTCCAAAGGATGGGTAGTTTAGCTAGTATATATGCTAGTATTAGCTAGTATATATATATATAACCCACATATATATATAACCCATATATATATATATATAACCCATATATATATATATATATAACCCATATATATATATATATATATATAACCCATATATATATAACCCATATATATATAACCCATATATATATATATATATATAACCCATATATATATATATTATCCATATATATATGTATTACCCATATATGTATATATATTACCCATATATATCATCATCATCATCATCATCATCATTTTACGTCCGCTTTTCCCTGCTTGCAAGGGTAGGACGGGAACTGATTCCATATATATATATATGGAATCCATGGAGTGGGGAGACCTGGGATGAGGTGATAAAAGTCGACCTTACCCAATTGCACCTCTCAAAGGCGATGACACAGGACCGTGACCTCTGGCATCATGCAGTAATACAGAAGACCCAACTTCCCATGGGTACAAGTCGAAGCTGAAGCATATAGAGAATGCCCCCACCCCCTCCCACTGCAAACTGGTCGTGGAGGTGCCACAGCAGAAAAGCGCCCAGCCCACACTGTAAAGTGGTCATGTAGGCACCACAGTAAAAAGCACACACTACTCACTGTAAATAAGGTTGGTGTTAGGAAGGGCATCCAACTGTAGAAATCAAGCCAAAATCAGTTCTGTATGAGCAAGACATGGTCACCTTACCTGGCATTGCCCACAACAGGACAACCCGTCTAACACATGCAATTATGGAAGAATGGATGTAAAACGTTGATGATGATGATGACCTACATGATCACTTTACAGTGATGGTGCTTTCTATCATGACACCTACACAACCACTTTACAGTGTGGGCTGGATGCTTTTTGTGATACCAACATAATTTTACAGTGTAAGGGTGGCATGGACTGGATTGGGGTGGGTGGGTGTAGGGACGTGGGGATGTATGGAAGGAAGTATAGTGGTTAAGAGGTGCCTACAAGATGTGTGTTTGAGTCCATGTACATGGGAAGGCATGTCTTCTGTATTACTGCATAACGCCAAAGATCTCAATCCTGTATCATTGTCTTTGAGAGGTGCAATTGCGCAAGGTTAGCTTTTATCCCCTCGTCCCAGGTCTTCGTGGGTCTTCCTACTCCATAGCTTGCATCAATTTTGATCATCCTGCACCTTTTTATATAACTGTCGTCCTTCATATGCATCACATGACCATACCAATGCAATCTCCTTTCTAGTATACTGCATCTGATCCCTTTTATGCTTAATTTCTCTCTTAGTTCAGTTCACTTTGCCATTCGTATATATTACTATTACACATCCATTGGGGAATGCATACTTCATTTTTTTCCAATCTTCTCAGGTCCTCTGCGCACAGTGCCCAAGTCTCACTACTGTGCAGCATTGATGTTCGTATACATGCATCGTACAGTCTTCCCTTCAATTTAAGGGGAAAATCTTTTGTAGCTAACAGTGGTAGTAGCTCACTGAACTTCTTCCATCCCGTTCTTACTCTGGCTACTGTACTATCGGAACACCCTTCTCCACTGCTGATTACATCACCCAAGTAATAGAAATTGCCAACTATTTCTATAGAGCCTTTAGGGAATTTGAAGGAGCTAGTATCTTGTGGGCATTTGCCACTTACTGCACCTGAGCATCGGCTGCATATAAAACCTATGTTCTTGGATAGCATGCCTGTGATCCCACTGCATTTGGGATATAGAATAGAATTTCTACCTATTCTTTTCCTGCACACAAAGCAAGGACATTTTCCAGTGGGAATCTGGGCCCTATTTTTCTTTCTACATACTAGGAGTTTTAGTCTTAACAAGTTTTAAGACCTTTTGATTCTAGCCCATGCTTCCAGGTTTGGAATTTCTTCTCTAAATCTGCCATAGTTTCAACTATGAGAGTTAGATCATCTGCATACAAAAGTTCCCATGGGCAGCCAGTCTTAAACTCTTCTGTTATAGCCTGTAAGGCAATAATAAACAGGAGTGGGCTAAGGACAGAGCCCTGATGCACACCTACCTGTATGCTAAATTCATCACTATAGTCATTGTTAATTCTAACCTTGCTAACTGTTCCGCTATACATGGATTGTATAGCTTTCACAAGCCACTCATCTACTCTTAGTTTTCTAAGAGCCCACAGAAGAAGAAGAAGAAGAAGAAGAAGAAGAAGAAGAAGAAGAAGAAGAAGAAGAAGAAGAAGAAGAAGAAGAAGAAGAAGAAGAAGAAGAAGAAGAAGAAGAAGAAGAAGAAGAAGAAGAAGAAGAGTTGCAGGTGCTTTGTGGTGTCGGCCACGTAGAGATGAAAAGGAAAAAAAATTATAGAAAAAATTATAGTCGAAAACGGACACGGGTTTCAAAAGTTTTGAACACAACAACCCCTACTTCCCTTAGCAGCAGCAGCAACAACAACACTAATAACCGATGTTACTGGCCTTGTAAAACGAAAAACGCAAAGGAGAAAAACAAACAAAAAAGGGAGAGAGAAAAAGGAAAGAAAAACTAAGTCAGACATTCAAACAATACAATGAAACTTGTGTTTGTTTTTGGTGTTTTTGGTGTTTTTTTAGGTTTTTATCTATTTGTTTGTTTGTTTATGTATGTTCGTCTACAGCGTGATGGTGCCACGCTAAAATCACCGGGGGTGATGAAATCACTGGGGGTGATGAAATCACCGGTAGTTATGTAACCATACATTCACCAATCCTCGATATGAGTGCTTAAATGTCGAACCTAAACAGTTCAAATAACGGTGAAGTGGAGACTGCAATGTCATGTGACAGACTCTCACCCAGCAGGTGCTCCCTGGCCCAGCAGCAGGGACCTGGCTGTCATCCAAATACTGCTGGTGTTGGAGGAAGAGGAAGAATGAAAGGGACCAGAACCAACTGGACGAAAGAATTGAATAGAGCTGCTATGCAATGTTACCTGAAGAGTAACCCCAAGGAAAAAGGCTATAGGAAACGGATGCATAACATCTGGAATGAGATTGGTCTATTTAAATTAGATGAACAAAAATTGGCCGGGCAGGCTCGGGTAATAAGAACTAATGGGTGGATATGCGAGCTGGAACTGGAGGAACTGAGCAGTGAGATTAGGTTGGAAATGGAGAGTGGAGTATGCCAGGCAAATGAGCCAGTGGGCAATGTATGGCCATTGAGGAAATGAATGCTGACGGGCTAGGACAAGATTTGGTTGATATCCTAAACTTAGTGGTAGATGAAATGAACAATGATAGTGGGAAACCTATGAACCTAAGATTTGTAGACAGGAAAAAGTTAAAAGAAACAACAGCTAAGGTAAACAAAGTCATCCCATACCTTGAGGCGAGGAGCCTTCACCAGTGCAACAATATCCTCAAAGCAACAGCAAATGCGGTGAGGAAATTACTTGGCATAAAAGCGAGAGGAAACAGCAAACAAGAAAGATCAGAACCTTGGTGGAAGAAACGACTGAATGGTCAAATCAAGGAAATGAGAAATGACATTGGAAAGCTTGAGTCCCTACTGAATGGGACACTAAAAAACATAGACACTAAAAATAGACTGGAAATAAAGTACAAAACTAGGAGGTAAAAGCTAAATATTATCATAGAGGAACTGAAGCAACGCATTGTAGCAAAGAGTGCAAAAATTAGGCAATACGAGAGCAGAGTCAGTCAGTATAGACAGAACCGCATGTTTGACAACAACCAGAAAATGTTGTTTGGACAGCTTGAAGGGAAAGAAAGAGGCAACGACTTGATCCCTGAGGCGGAACAAACTAAGACATTCTGGGGAGGAATATGGGAGCAGGATGTTAAACATAATGACCAGGCAGTGTGGATTGAGACAGTACAAAAGGAGATTAGTGAACAGGCACACCAACAAACTGATTTGAGTATCACAGTTGAAACTCTTAAGGGGCAGGCCAAAAAACTAACCAACTGGAAATCACCAGGCCCAGATGGTGTGCAGGGGTATTGGATTAAAAATATAACATCCCTCCACCCGAAACTGACAACCATGTTCAATGACTGCTTGATGTCAGGTGAGGTACCAGAGAGGTTGACAAAAGGTACCACAGTCCTGGTAATGAAAGACCGAATCAAGGGTAATGATGTTACCAACTATAGACCTATCACATGTCTGTCCGTAATGTGGAAACTGTTGACAAGCATTGTGTCTGAGGAAATCTACCATCACCTCCACACAAACAACTTGTTACCGGATGAACAGAAAGGATGCTGAAAGAAGTCCCGTGGTACAAAGGACCAGTTACTTATTGATAAGATGGTAATGAGGAATTGCAAGAGGAGCCACACTGGTTCTTGCCATGGGATGGATAGACTACAAAAAGGCATTTGACATGGTGCCTCATTCTTGGATCACCAAAAGCCTAGAGATCTTCAAGGTGGCAGATAACATCAGACAGTTGTTGAGCAAAAGTATGAAGTCCTGGGAAACAGAATTAACATCAGCTGGAGAATCCTTGGGAGGCGTGGAGATCAAGAGAGGTATCTTCCAGGGAGATAGTCTGTCCCCTCTGTTGTTTGTCCTTACCTTGATGCCCCTGACCATTATACTGCGAAAAGTGAGAGCAGGATACAAGTTGGGAAAGGGAGAGCTTACCATCAATCACCTCCTCTTCATGGTCGATCTTAAGCTCTTCGGGAAGACTGAGAAGGAGTTGGATGTGCTTATTGACACTGTCCGTATTTTAAGCAATGATATATGTATGCAATTTGGTATTAGTAAGTGTGGAGGCCTTGTGATGAAGAGGGGTAAATTGAGCAGAAGCAACGGAATCCAGGTACCAACAGGTGAGATGATAAAGGAAATTGACACTGAAGAAGGATACAAGTATTTGGGTGTTCTGGAGGCTGATGACATCAAGAACAAAAAATGAAGGAATTGATAAGATCTGAATACATTCGGAGAGTAAGGAGCATATTAAAATCACATCTGAACAGTAGGAATGCCATAAATGCAGTAAATTCCCGAGCTGTGTCTATTATTAGGTACAGTGCGGGAATTCTGAGATGGAATGTTGCTGAACAAAAAGAAATGGATAGGAAGACTAGGAAGCTATTGACTATCTACAACATGTTCCACAAGAGGAGTGATGTCGATAGACTCTACTTAAGGAGATCTGAAGGTGGAAGAGGTCTTATCAGCATAGAGGACTGTGTTCAGATGGAGAAAAACAACCTACACAAATACGTGACTGATAGTAGGGAGCCAATGCTCAGAATTGTACTGAAGGAGAGGACAATAGACCAGGGGATGTCCAAGGAGGAAATAATAACAAGGAGAAAGAGCAACCTTCATGAAAAATCCCTTCATAGTACCTTCTTTGAGAAAACTGAATTCAGAGATCCACAGACATGGAACTGGTTGAAAAGAGGAGACCTTGAAAAGGTTACAGAAGGAACGCTAATGGCTGCACAAGAGCAGGCCCTCAAAACAAAGTGGCTGAAACACCATATTTACAAGGAGGAGGCTAGCCCACTGTGCCGGATCTGTGGAGAGAGAGAGGAGACTGTGGCTCACATTGTATCCGAGTGTAAACACTTAGCCCAGACTCACTATAAAGGCTGGAGACATCATGTGATGGGCAGGGTAATCCACTAGCACCTATGCAAAGTAAACAATTTACCACATTCTGAGAAGTGGTATGAGCATGAGCCAGAGTCGGTGATAGAAAACGATCAGGTAAAGGTGCTGTGGGATTTTAGGATACAGACGGACAAGAAACTGGAACCCAATAGACCTGACCTGGTGGTTTTGGACAAGGAAAAAATATTGTGCCTGATTGTGGATGTGGCCTGCCCATTCGACACGAGAGTGAAAGAGAAGGAGAGGGAGAAAATTAACCGATACCAGGACTTAAAGTGCGAGGTAAAAAGGATTTGGAACTGCCATGAAGTCAAAGTGGTCCCGATTGTCATAGGCGCACTAGGTACTATCTCAAAAGGTTTCCAGGGATGGTTAAAGAAAATTGGCCCCGCCATGCTTTTTGGAACGCTTCAAAAGGCACGCTTGCTGGGAACAGCAAGAACCCTCCGATACGTCCTGAATATCTGAGGCTGCAGGTAATGGCTTGATATTCATTTCAACAAACTTTCCAGTTAACTAACATCAATGACTGAGACTCAAAGAACAATAATAATGAAATTATTGTGTACAGTGCTCAGGTGCACTACAACTCACCAAAGGTGCATGTATAGTACATAGAATAATATACAAATGTCAGGGAAGTGAATAGTGTATGAGTCATTATATACATGTGCATGTGTGTATGGAGGGGGAATATTAGGTGTAGTGTTGGCGAATCTCAGGAAGCATGGAGGTTTTTTGTTCCATGCTTCAGCAACTCTGAGCGTGAAAAAAATGTTTCCGAAAGTCATGGGAGCTGTGCTGTTTTCTGACTTTGTGGGCATGCCCACATATGTTAGACACATGGAAATCAAAAAGGTACTCAGGGTTGTTGTTGGCAAGATGGTTAGTAATTTTGTGGATGTTTACCAAGTCAGTTGCCAGACGTCGGAGCTTCAATGTATCCATGCCCAGGGAAGCAAGGTGTTCAGAGTATGGTAGATGCCTGATGGAGGGTATTCGCTTGGTTGCAGTCAATGTTCTGAGCAAGATAGGATTTCCAGACTGGTGATGCAAATTCTAAGTGTGGCCGCACCATAGCTATATACAGCTTTAAATAGATAGCTGGAGAGCAGCTGCCAAAGGTCTTGCTGAGTGATGCTAAAACACCCTCGGCCTTCTTGACAATTTTAGAGACTTGCCTCATCCAACGCAAATCGCTGTTGACCGTAATGCCCAGGTCACGTTCACAAGAAGACTTCTTCATATTACTGTTGTGGAGGGAGTATGTGGACGCTGGGTTTTTACTCCCAAAATGCATGGTGGTGCACTTGTCCACAGCCTGCTTGAGTTGCCAGTCTGTGATCCATTGTTGTATTGTGTCCAGGTCAGATTGCAAGTAAGATCTATAGTGTTCAGGATCGGTCCTTTTTATCTCAAGGTACAGCTTGATGTCATCTGTATATTTCAGTACTGTGGCATTCTTTAAGTTGGCATCTATGTCATTAATATATGCCACAAACAAAAGGGGGCCAAGAACAGATTCCTGTGATACAGCAGATGACATCTCATATGGTGAGGAATGCTGTCCTAGAACCGTGACTACCTCTCTTCAACTGAGAATGAAGGACTTCAACCAGTTAAAAAGATCATCCTTCACACCCATTGCAGAGAGTTTTGCCATAAGTCTTTTGTGTAGCACAGAATTGAAAGCTTTAGCAAAGTCAAGGTAAACAACATCCACCCATGAGCCGCCATCAGTGATCCAGGTGATGTCTTCAAGAAACTCGATAAGTTGATCACAGCAGCTGGAGTTAGGAATAAATCCAAACTGCGAGGGCCGGATAAGACTGTGAGAGTTCCAGAAGTTCCAAAGTGTTTCTCTAACACAGGATTCCATCAGTTTTGCAATGCAGCTAGTAATAAGACTGACTGGACGATAGTTCACAGGTGATGTGCGGTCACCCTTTTTGAACAGAGGAATGACACTGGCAGTTTTCCACTGTTCTGGAGTAGCACTGTTTTTCAGACAGAATTGGAAGAAGCGTGATAGCTGGTGCAGAAGGAAGTACCAACCACGTTTGAGAAGCAGGTACGTAACACCATCAAGACCAAGAGGGACATGGTTGCGTTTATTTTTAAGGTGTCGTCGCAGCATTGCAGGTGTAAATTCCATAGTTGTAATAGAATCCGATGTCAGAGGTGGTGGAGACGGTACACTCTGGTCTTCAATAGTGAAAATGCCTGCATAGCATTCAGCAATGAGTTCTGCGCATTCCTTGGGGTCATCAGTAACCTGGCTTGTGTGGGGATTGTGAAGAGGACCAACTGGAGAGTGAGGCCTCGGCTTTGAGTGAACATACTTCCAGAACACCTTACTGTCAGGGCTGGTTGCTATGCGCTGCTCAAATTCAAGCACTGCCTTTCGCGTCTTCCTATTGATATCTGATTTATGCAGTTTGTACTCACGTTCAGCATTATGACGTTCTTTTCTGGCAAGACGGACTGCTGCAGTCTCCCAAATTTCACTTTTGGGATGTTTTTTCTGCTTATGTGGCACCGATGTTGCACATGCTGTCCATATTGAGCTCAGGATGTTCTGAAGTACAGTGTTGACATCTCCAGAGTCGTAGAACTCAAGCCAGTTTGGACGTTGCAACTCAGTGCAGTAACAGTTCCAGTCTGCCTTATTCCAGTCAAGGTGAGCAGTTTGGAGATGGTTGTGGTTTTTATTACTGCCCATGAGGCATAGATTGGCAATGATCATAGCATGATCAGAGTCACCTAAAGGTTCCTCAGTAGTAACACTAATAACCATTTCAGGAGTTGTGGTGAAGAGTAGGTCCAAAGTGTTGTCACCTCTTGTTGGGGAGGTGACTACTTGGGACCAGTTCGAGTCCAGCACTAGCTCAAGGAAGTCATTTGCACTTGGCGGCCAATGAAAGGTTTCCCAGTCAATCTCAGGGTGATTGAAGTTCCCTGCAATAAAAACATAAGTGGCTGTTTACCTGGCAGCAACTCTGAGGATATCACAAAGTTGAGTGTCCTGATGGTAATTTGGGGGACGGTAAACGACTCCAAGTAGTAGTGTTGACATGGTCATACGTATATCGCAGAAAAATACATCCTGCTGCGATTGGTTCAAATCAACACAAGGAATTGCCGAAAAATTTGACTGAACGTATACCATTACACCACCACCACAACAACGATTAGTGCAGTCTTTACGAAACAAGTTGTAGCCAGTTATGCTGAAAACCCCATCTCAGAGTAAGGGATGTGCCCAAGTTTCCGTGACTGTAATGAAGTCAGGGTTGATACTTTTGACGTAGGAGTCAAAAAGATGAATCTTATTGCATAGACTACGTGCATTCAAGACAACAATTTGTACCTTGATTCCAGTCTATGATTATGTGCAGGGGATGGCAGGTTGTTCTGATTTAGTTTCCCAGAGTTTTTCATTTTTTTTTTATTGTCAGTTGTTGTGGGTACAGTGTTTTCAGACCAGCTGGTATCCCTTTTCCATGTTTCACCAGCCTTAATAAACTTCCATATCTGCCCATCATCACGTAGGCTGAAGCTTTCATGTTCTGGAATGGGGGACTCTGTCAAAGGCTTTCTCCAAGTCAACAATATATTACTTATATATATATGTATATATATATATATATATATATATATATATATCATCATCATCATCATCATCAACGTTTAACGTCCGTGTTCCACGCTTGCATGGGTTTGGACGGGGGTAGTCCCACTTGAGGCAAGAGTGATTGTCTTGCTCGCATAGGACTGTCTGGCAGGTTTTCTACAGTTGGATGCCCTTCCTAACACCAACCACATTTACAGTGTGGGTCTGGGAGGTTTTTACCGTGTTGCCTACACGGCCACATTACAGCGTGGACTGTGTGTTTTTTTGTCGTGACACCTACACGATCTCATTTGTTTCGGCCTCGATGGCGCGGCACCAACATAACTTTACATAGAACGGGGTGGTGTGGATCGGGTGGGGGTGGTGGTGGTGGGACGGGGTGTATTTTGTTAGAGATGCCTACTGGCTGGAGTAGGTTTTACTATATATTTAGGTAAGGCGGGTCTTCTCTGTTACTGAGTACCGCCAAAGGTCTCGGTCCAGTGACATTGTCTTGGAGAGGTGTAAGTGTGTGATGTCGGAGTTTATCAGCTCGTCCCAGGTTTTTCTAGGTCTGCCTATTCCGTGACTACCGTCTATCTTTATTGCCCTGCACTTTGTTATATAGCTATCGACTTTCATGCGCATCACGTGTCCATACCAACGTAGCCTTCTCTCGAGTAAACAACATCTGATCCCTCTTATCTCTAATTTTTTCCTTAGTTCGTTTATGCTTTGCCGTTCACGTATATTACTGTTACACATCCAGCGGAGCATGCAAGCTTCGTTCCTCTCTAGTCTGCGTATATCCTCTGCACACAATGCCCAGGTCTCACTGCCATGCAGCATTGCTGTTCGTATGCAGGCATCGTACAACCTGCCTTTCATTTTTAGTGAGAACCCTTTAGCAGCTAATAGTGGTATAAGCTCTCTGAACTTTTTCCAACCAGTTCTGACTCTAGCTACAGTACTTTCAGAGCACCCTCCCCCACTGCTGATTTTATCGCCCAGGTAACGGAAGCTGTCCACTATTTCTATAGAACCCTCTGCGCAATTGAAAGAGCTAGTAGTTTGTGGGCACTTGCTGCTACTTATTGCACCAGAGCACCGGCCACATGTAAAATCTATGTTCTTAGTTAGCTTACCTGTGATCCCACTACATCTTTTATGCACCCATACTTTGCATTTAGGACATAAAATGGAGTTTCTACCTACGCCTTTCCTACACACCGAGCACGACCATTTCCCAGAAGGGACCGCCGCCTTGTTTTCTTTCCTACAAACTAGTACTTTGGTCTTAGCCAGGTTAATTTTAAGTCCTTTTGACTCTAGGCCGTGCTTCCATGTTTGGAATTTCTTCTCTAGCTCGGCCATTGATTCCGCTATGAGTGTCAGGTCGTCTGCGTATAGGAGTTCCCATGGGCAGCCTGTCTTGAACTCCTCTGTTATAGCCTGAAGGGCAATAATAAATAGTAGTGGACTGAGAACAGAGCCCTGATGGACGCCAACTTTTACGCTAAACTCTTCACTATATTCGTTGTTAATTCTAACCTTGCTGACTGTTTCTTTATACATGGCTTGTATAGCCCTCACAAGCCATTCGTCAACGCCTAGTTTTCTAAGAGCCCACCAGATAATGGAGCGGGGGACTCTGTCGAAGGCTTTCTCCAAGTCGACAAAAGCTAAGTAGAGGGGTTTACCTTTAGCTAGGTACTTCTCCTGTAGTTGTCGTACTATGAAAAGAGCGTCTGTGGTACTTTTGCCTGACACAAACCCGAACTGCATTTCATCTAGGTCAATTCTCTCTCTGATTAGTTGCGCTATTACTCTTTCCGTGACCTTCATGACCTGGTCGATTAATTTAATGCCTCTATAGTTACTCCTATCTAGGGCGTCTCCTTTACCCTTATAACAGTTAACGATGATGCTGCTATGCCAGTCCTTCGGAACAACCCCATTCTGTACGACTTGGTTAACTATGCGGGTGACCATGGTGTGTCCCACCGTGCCAGATGCCTTCAGCATCTCAGCAACTATTTCCGAAGGCCCAGCCGCCTTACCAGTCTTCATATCCTTGATTGCCTTACTTATTATACTCCCCTCGACTAACACTGCTGGTCCCTCTATTGGGTCGATATGGGGGAGACTGCCTTTCTCCCAATTATTCTCCTCATTTAGAAGCCTTTCATAGTGACACTTCCAAGCTACCTTCTTATCAGCGTCGGTGATGGCAAGTGTGCCATCGTCGTTTAGTACACACTTCTCCCCGACAATATCACGGTTTTCCTTGACGCATTGCCTAGCAATCCTGAACACCTCACGTTTTTGGTCATCGCGTTGTAGAACATGCTTGAACTTTCTTTCCTCAGCTTCCCTTCTTGCTAAGTACACTTGTCTCCTAGCTTCCCTCCTGGCCACTTGATAGTCCTCTCTACTTCCCCCATCCCGCCATACTTTCCAAGCCTGCTTTTTGGCCTTAATTGACCCCTCCACCTTACTGTTCCACCACCATGTTACTCTCCTCCTGCCTACAGGCCTGCTCCAGCCACAGACCTCGTCTGTCGCCAACAGCAGGTTTGCTTTCAGAAATTCCCACTCTCCCTCTATATTGTCCGACTCTAAATGTTCTTCCTTACTGTCGAAAGCATCAAGTAATATGCTTTGAAATTTATTCCTGGCTGTGGGGTCCTTTAGCTTCCATATTTTCCTCCTGAGGATAGTCCTCTTCTGTTGTCGAGTACGTCTCGTCCTGACTATGAGGTCGCTAATTATCAGTCTATGTTGGGAGGTGCATTCTTCATGGGGGAGGGATTTAGTGTTAACAACAGACACTCTGTCACGTCTTCTGGTAAGGATATAATCTACCTGGCTTGTGTGTTCCCCGGATCTATAGGTGATCAGGTGATTGTCACGTTTTTTGAAGTTAGTGTTACAGATAGTTAGGTTATTTGCATCACAGAATTCCAGGATTCTGGCGCCTTCCTCATTTCTAGTACCAAACCCATAGCCTCCATGGATTTCGTCGTAGCCGTCACAATGTTGTCCAACGTGACCATTTAGGTCGCCTGCGATAATTATATAGTCACTGTCGGATATTTGGGAGGTAGTTAGCATCAGTGTCTCATAGAATCTGTCTTTTATAGTGCCGGGCAGTCCGGATTGGGGTGCGTACGCAGATATTACTGTCACCGTAGTTCTATTGAGGACAAGTCGTATTTTAATTATTCTGTCGTTCACTCTATTTACGTCTATTATCTTATCTGCCCACTTTTCTGCTACCATGATTCCTACTCCACCCAGCCCATCGTCGTTTCCCACCCAGAAAAGCTTATAACATCGTTTTTTACCCTCAATGAACCTAGCAGACCCACCCCTCCACCTGGTCTCTTGAATATAAATTAATAAAAATAATGAATAAACAAAGAAACAGTTCCTTATATTAAAAAATTCATCATACAGATTGGACACTACCGTACATTTTGGTAGATTTATCTACATATATATATATATATATATATATATATATATATATATATATATATATATATATATATATAGTAATAATAATAAATTTGAAGACTAAAATCCAAAGAGGGCTCGATAAGGATAAATATATATCAAATATATAAGAACCATAGAGCAAATATTTATTAAAATAACAGATTAAAGTTTAAGCAAAGAATAGCTACTTTCACCCTTAACGGGATCTTCTGAAACTAACAAAGTCAATCTGTGAACGCAGAAGTGAATATTTCAAAAAACGTTGCAACCGGAGGAAGACAGGAAGACGATACTTTGGTTCCTGGAAGCGTTCCCTGGCAAAGAACGGGAAAAAACAAATATAATACGTCATTATTTGGAGCGGTGAAAAACAATTACACGCAAAGACAAAACCACGTTTATGGTATAAAAGAAGTCGTAGACTAATGTTCTATTAGGTGGTTCATAGAGACGTTCTCTATATGTACTTTTTAATTGATTCACGTGAAGTAAACCATATATAAACCAAAACATTTATTCTTCATATTCTCGTTATTACATTTATTATTATTATTATTTCAATCCCGCCGAGGTTAACTTTGCCTTTCATCCTTACGGGGTCGATAAAATAAAGTACCAGTAATGTACTGGGTAATTTCTGGCCTTGTGCCAATAGTAGAAACAATTATTATTATTTCAACTATTATTCAATAACACATCTAACAATTATGTTAAATCCTTCTAACCAATTTCTTATTTAACCCTTCGTTAAATATATATCATCATCATCATCATGTCCCATCCACTGAGGTCTCTTTACACTTCTTTATACAACTGTCATCTTCCATATCCAACACATACTCTCATACCAGAGCAGTCTTGTCTTTTGCAGGCTACATCATATTCCTTTTATACTGAGTTTTTCTCTCAGCTCACTTATGCTATGTAGTTGATGCACACTAACATCACACATCCATTGGAGCATACTTACCTTATTTCTTTCTAGCCTTCATTGATCTTCTGCAATCAAGGTCCATGTCTAGCCTTTTAGCATTACAGCTTGCATACAGTCTACCCTACATTCTTAGAAAGAAGCTCTTTGTTGTTAGCATAGGTACTAGCTCCCTAAACTTTTACAGCTTGTTCTTACTTTATGTACTACTCCTTCTGAGTAACCTCTCCTCCTGCAGATTAGGTCACGTAGATAAAAGTTGTCAACAATTTCTAGGGAACCACTCTGATAATTAAGAAAATTTATTTCATGTGTGCTTTTATGGCTTATTTCTTCTGTATATCTGCTGCATACAAAGTCTACCTTCCCCATTAACCTACCTGTAATACTGCTACATCTCTTGTGCATTCATAGCTTACACTATGTGAACCTTATGAAATTTCTGCCCAATTCTGTTTGGAAATCAAGCAAGGCCATTTTCTTAACAGTATCAGAGTTCTGTATTCTTTCCTCCATATTGAGACTAATCTTGACAAAGTTTACTTTTAGGATTTTCCATTTTAGGTTTTGCTTCTAGGTTTGGAATTTCCCCTCTAACGCTTCTACAGATACAGCTATGAGGACTAAGTCATTAGCATACAGGGAATCACAAGGACAGCCAGTTTTAAACTCTTCTGATATACCCTGGAGAACAATGATAAACAAAATAGGACTAAAAATTGAATTCTGATAGATCACAACCAGCACTTCAGATTCATTGCTATACTCATTTCCACACCCTTGTTGGTTGCACCTCTATACATAGCTTGCACAACCCTCATAAGCCATTCAATTATCCTTAACTTCCATAGCATCCACCAGATTACAGAGCAGAGAACCTTGCCAAATGCCTTCACAGATCAACAAATGCTTAGCAGAGAGCATGAGAAGTAGTTCTATTTGGCATAAAGCCAAACTGCATTTCATCTAGCTTAATTGTCACTAATCAGTTGCACCATGACACTTTCAGTAACTTCCATGACCTGGTCTATCAATTTGATGTCCTTGTAGTTATTTATCTCTTTCTAGTACGTCTCCTTTACTCCTGTAGCAGTTTTCAATGATATTGCTGCACCAGTCATGACGCCATGCAGTATTATTTCATTGATTATGCATTCAATCAATCAATAGGTTGTACTGCTTGCACGGATCCCCTTGACATTCAATTTTATTGTTCATAATATTCAGCAGGTCAGAGAGAATGTAGTTTATGTTGGCACAAACCTGCTTGATATAGGGCTTGGCTTGTCGTTCTCTGCTAGCTCTTCCTTGCATAGGATCCCACAAAAGAACTTCACTAAGAATGTTATCTTTAGCTCTCCAGCAATGCCATGCAAATCTGACCCTTCTCTGCCAGATATTGCCATTTCAGAAACTATACCAGAGGGTCCAGCAATCTTTCCCTGCTTTCGTATCTTTAACCCTTTAGAATTTACATTGCTCTATATATGCTATTGTATTTTCACAGTAAAGGCTTTATCTCACATAATATCAAATCTATGAGATTTTGATATTATTTATTTTGAGAACAATACCTTAACATTAGTATGAGCAGCCAGTTACAGCTGGTTTGAACAGAAAGAGGTGAGGGAATTCTGGCTGGATGCAGCTGGTTTAAATGCTAAATGGTTAATCACTTTGTCAACTATACTGCTGACAGGTTTAGTGGCTGATCCCTCAGTCAAGTCTACATGCGCCAGGTTTTCTCTCTCCCATTCATTCCCTTCATTCAACAAGGCTTCTATACTAAGCTTCAGTTGGAGCAAGTGCACCACTAAGATTTGAAATTTCACTCATACTTTTCCCCAACAACATTTTCATTTTCTCTAATACACTGTCTCACAATCCAGAATACCTCACACTGATTTCACATCATAAAACATGTGCTAACTTTTATTCTGCTTCTCCTTTTGCTAAGTATATCTGGAACCTATCCTATCTTCTAGTTGTTTGGTTTTATGCTCTGCTTCCACTATTCTCCAAGCTTTCCAGACCTGTCTTAGCTTTTATGGCTCTATATATCCTGCTATGCCACCTTCATCTTGTTAGAACCTTAGAAAAACCAAGGATGTGGTCTGTGGCCTTCAATAGGTTGTCACATAAGAATTCCCAATTTTCCTCTATATTATAATTGTCCCTCTCTGCTTCCATCCTGATATAGGTAACAAAAAAAACTTTTCTGAATTTGTCCTCAGGTGAAGGTTATTTCAACTTACATGTCTTTATCCAGATTAGCTGTCTTTGAGTCTATCTAGCACTTCTCTAATATCACTGATAACTAATCTAAGTTGGGAAGCACATTGTTCGTCAGGGAAGGACTTAACATTTATGACCGTTCATTTGTCTTATTTCCTGGTGAGAATAAAGTCTATTTAGCTTAATGTCCCCCTGATTAGTAGTTAATTAGGTGGCTGGCTTGTTTCTTGAAATTCATGTTGCAAATGGTTTGGTCAATTGCACCATATAACACCAGAAGCCTTGATTCCTCTAGTACCACACTCATACACTGGGAAAGCCATCAATGTTTTCCAATATGTACTTTGAAATCACCAGACACAATAAGGAAGTCGCTATCATTTGTCATCTACATAATCTGTAAGAGGATCTCATAACAGTGGTCCTTCTGTTCATCTGCAAGCCCAACTAGTGGAGCACATACAGAGATTATAGTAGCTATTGTATTGTCCAGGCCTAATCTAAGATTCACTCTTTTGTTACCATATTTTGAATCAAATGATTTTGAATATAATCAAGAATTTGGAAGGATTTATTAATAAAACAAATTTTCTCATTATTAATCCGATGTTTAGAGCACAACATAAAGGTTCTTACATAAACATAGGGTTGAGAACAGACATTAAATGATGATGGTGATAAACACTGTAAAATAAACAGTTGAGTTTCGTAAAGCCAGAGGCAGTTACAGGTGATTTGGTATCTAAAATAGTTAATTATCCTTTTACAGACACTAATTCCTTCAATTACCTTATTTACACATACATCATCAGTATCATCATTTAACATTATATATATGTTTAAATTCACAAACAAGCCATAACATCGACCTGCTAGCCTGTTGTCATCTCTCTCTCACTCTCTCGGCAACTTGGGCATCTTCAACCATAGTCTTAGGTTGATCAATGCCTTGTGAGATGAATGTGGTAGACGAAAACTATGCAGAGGCCTGTCGTATACATATATATATATGTAGCAAAATCTGTCCATGCCTTGAACCTTGGGTGACACCTAAAAGTCAAATTCTAGGTCACCATCCTTTTCGGCGTGGACAGGTTCAGGCGTAGGCGATCCCCTCGAGGTGGGAGACAGAAAGCGACAGGTATATAAAGCCTGTATGATCCCACGTCTCAGATACAGAGAGATCGGAGCTGTACTCTATAGACAAGCTATTTAAAGATTCACTGCTATCTACAGGCCGCTGTGGTCTACAGACAACCACAAACCATTACTCTCTCTTTCTCCTGGTCTTAGACTACACCAGCCTCATGAGCCAACAGCAAAAATACATTGTCAACTTTCGCATCTTGTGGTAACTTGTTTATTGTTCTTTTTGACTGAAGTGAAGTAAACCTTTTTATATATAAAGTAAATCATTTATTCTTGTCATTTCATCTAACAACCATGTTATTACATCTAACATATACCACTAATACATATATACATATACAAACAAACACACACAAAAGTATGAATATATGTTTTTCTTTGAGATTTATTGAAGTTCTTTGCAGAATTCAATCTGGCTATTACAAACTGATGAGTTTTTATTGCTTACATCTAAAGATTTTCTGGAATTGTTAATGTGAAAACATTTATATAGTAGTACATGTGAATCTGCTTTCATTTATGTAATGGATGCATATAGTACATGAAAATGTGTGTTCAATTATTCTTTACATATATTTATGTGTGCATCATATGTATGCATGTGATTGTGTGTGTATGTACATTCCAGGAAGCTCAAATGAAGAATCTTTGGAATGTTTTACAACTCTTCATCGTACCACTAATTGATTCAATTTGAAGTATGCAAGTCAGTTTACATCCATTGGACAGGTGGATTGGCAGTATCGGTAGAGGGTCGGACGTCATCCTTTTCAACATAGAGTTATGTCCCTTTATGCACTGAGTTCAAATCCCGCTGAGGTTAACTTTGCCTTTCATCCTTACGGGGTCGATAAAATAAAGTACCAGTAATGTACTGGGTAATTGTTGGCCTTGTGCCAAAAGTAGAAACAATTAAATATTCAGTGATATATTTCATTCAAATATCAAACTGAACAATCTAGACAATATAAAAATCATAGATATTTTGAGAGACTGTACAACTATAACAGACATAGAAAATATAGAAATGTTCAGGAGGACCTGTCAGCTGTGTCAAACTCCCTAGTACTGGTACTGTGATAACATGCACTTGGTAGAGTGCAGGAATGTGTGTGAGATGCAGAGCCCCAGGCCCATCTGAGCACTTGGTAGAAAGGTTAGTAGCTCCACTTGAGTACTGACTTAGTTTGTAATAACCTGTCCAACCCTTGCTTGCAGGGAAAATGGACATAAAGTGATTATGATGATGATAATTTAATATATTAAACTGAGCAGCTAGCCTCTACAGCAGTCCATGAATTTTGTTTCTTGCCCCATAGAACAATATCAGGCCAGTTGTATTTACACAAGGACACTATTTTTATTGGAATGCTCCACCCATTTTTCCTGTGGATAGCCTTGTTAAAATAGTACCATGTGGTAATTTTTGGACAGCTGATGATGTGGGTGATATCAACTTAATCTTTGGTAAACTCAAATACTTGGCCAATGTCAGAACCTCTCCAGAGTCACATGACCAGGCTGCATTATCCATGTTTGCTCCCCGCTGGTGAGTAACATCGTCTCCTTTCCAAAGTGGAGGGAGCTAGGTTTGTCAATTCCTGATACAGAGGAGAATAGACTGAAGCAGAGAGTTTGGGACAATTTACATTCGAGACACTTTTAAATCTCTGTTTGATCAATCCTCAAGATTCTACCTGCTTTCCATGAGTGCAAAATTATTGGGCAGGCAGGGTAATCCTCTGCCTGCAGCCAACATCAAAGACCATCTCAGTTTGATGAGCTCCTTATTTTCATTGCACTCAGTCGGAATTCATGTCTGTTGGGGATTGAAATGCCATAGCAATAGGACCCAGACTTTACATAGTAATAGGACCCAGACTTTACATAGTAATAGGACCCAGACTTTACATAGTAATAGGACCCAGTCTTCGTGGATTGTCTTGCCACCTAAATTCAGGTTACATCGCTTGCTATTCCAAGCTAGGGGATTGGTAGTATCGGCAGAAGGCCGGACGCCTTGCTTTGCAGCATAGAGTTACGCCCCTTTATGGTTGGAGTTCAAATCCCGCCGAGGTCAACTTTGCTTTCATCTTTACGGGGTCGATAAAATAAAGTACCAATAATAAACTGAGATAATTGCTGGCCTTGTACCAAAAGTAGAAACAATTAATTATTAGGCAAACCCTGACTCAAGTCACTATCCTTTCAATCCTGGAGCCAGCTGGATTGTCCAAGATTGATAGGAAGAAGGCACATGGTCTTAACTTTTGTGTAAGAGATAGATGTCTTATTTGCCACAATCAGCGACTCTTTTGCTCCTTCTCACATATTAGATGCTGCTTTAAAGTTGAGGGTCACTTTATCTGTAACCGAAAGGAATATAATTCTAAAATACCAGATATTATCAGCAAACTATTTTACTCGCCTGTGGTGTCGAGAGATTTCAGGAAGTTTGGTCGTTAACAATGAAATTCTTATCATACCAAAAAAATCATGTGATGTTTGCAAGGGTGCTTGGTTATCCCAGTGTTTTCGCCTCGCTATCAGTAGCGGCAATGTTGCGAGTGTGTTGGTTTGCCTAAACATTATTAGAGAGAGACTCTAGCCCTCCTCGTGTGCTGTTTGGAGATAGTGCTGAGTGATCCTAGGCATCTCATCGTCCAGCTTGACATGAGAAACGCCTTCAACTGACTGCGCCGCGACCACAGGTTTGAGGCTTGCCTCAGTTGTGCCCCGTCCGCCTAACCACTAGCCTACCTGTCAAACGGGTCCCCGAGTATGCTCCTCACCGCGGACATGATAATACCATCCTCAACTGGCGTCCAACAAGGCGATCTATTGCTCCCCCTCCGCTTTGCTCTTGGGGTGGACAGCGTTGCACGGAGCATCACCACTCCAGGTATTTAGCAGCTATCGCCTGTTCCTGAATAACGAAAGTGCATCCCTCTGGGTAGTGTGTAACGATCTATCACAGGTCTAAGAGAAGCTACTCTTCTTTGTCTTCGCTGTTGGGATCCTCTAGCTCTCAGTTGATATAAAGAGTGTTTATTCTACAAGTTTCTGTTTAAGTAGGTTAGTCTTGGGTCACTCAAAACAACTGTACACTCAGAGTACCTATTCAAGTATTCTTCACATATTTTCGAGATGTTATTTTCACTGTTGAGTACACGTGTGATGTACTCCTTTCTTTCACTGTGTGTGTAAGTTCGTGCGTATGTATGATGTTAAGAGTGGCAAGATTCCCCGAACATCCGGTGCATAGAGAACGAAGTCCCCTGAAATATTTGATCTGTATTCCATTGTCACTTACATCGTCCAACAAGCATTGAACCAATGATTGTCCCATTGCAAATCTATAAAAACAAGTTATTGTTTACCGATACCGATATAAAATATATAAAATATATATTTCTGATTGAAAATATATTGTTATTGCCTTTTTAATCCAATATTAACGTGACATGTCACATCAGAATACAGTAGTACAAGGGAGGTAAAGTTTAGTATGTGAATATTATATACTTCAAATAAAAAATAGAATTATGCTTGTTGAAAAGGAAACAGGACTGGGCATCTAGAAGATCAATCCTTTTTCTAGAGGTAAAAGCGAAGGTAATAATGAGATAATGAATAATGGTTGGGAGAATGAACACTGCAATGTGATCTATTTCTCTGTATCTGTGAAGATATTATGACCTGTTTATCTGAATCTGCAAAGATGCTGTGATTTGCTTTATGCACAGATAAAGGTTTTCATCATATTGTGAAGATGTAAGGTAAGCGAAGAGTTGTTCTCTCAGCCTTTACACTAGTTTATCTTAACATTTAAGAAATAAAACTATTTACTTTTCATCAATATATAATTTTTTCTCTTTTAATTTCAGATTAATTATTTGAACTTATACTGGACTCTGTATTAACATAAAAAGCAATGATGTTATTTCTGTGTATTTTACTGACTTTCTTCCACTGTTATCTAAGTGAACATATCACATACCATGTTAAAGAAGAGAGTAATCCCTATTCCTATGTAGGGGACATTGCTACTGACTTACAGACATCAGATAGCTCCTTCTTAAAGAATAAGGATTTAATTACATTTAGTCAACTACAACAAAAGGGAGAACAATTGTTCAATGTGACAAAAACAGGTAAACTGTACACTGTTCAGACATTGGATGCTGAGTCTGTGTGTAGTTATGAGAAAGAATGTTTTGAAATAGTGAAAGTAGCTGTTCACAAATCCAAGACATTTATGAAGATATTGAAAATGAAAGTCATAATAGAAGACATCAATGACCACCAACCTGAGTTTCCAACTGAACAAGTAAATATTCAGTTTTCAGAGAGAGATGGCAGAGGATCAAAACTATCAATACCCAATGCTGTTGACAAAGACATTGGATATCAAAACAGCTTAATTAAATATGAATTACAGGATAATGAGGGACATTTTTTATTGAGTGTTTCCAAAGAAGCAGATGGAATATCAACATTAGAAATTATCTTAGAAGATAAATTAGACAGAGAAAAGAAAGATAGTTACAATATTGAAGTCATTGCTAAAGATGGAGGAACTCCAGCAAGACAAAGTATTTTAAATGTTAAAATATCTGTTAAAGGTGAAAATGATAACACAATACAAGAGCTAAATATTATCAACCAACATAACAATCTTCCAAATATTGATGTCAACTTTATTTCTACAGAGAATCACAACACAGCTACCATTCTGGAAGATATCAAAGTTGGTAGTTTCATTGCTTATGTGATGGTCACTGACAATGATGTTGGAGACAATGGAGAGGTCAGCTGTGATATTAAACATGATACATTCAAACTACAGTCAATGGGATCTAAGAAATATAAAATAGTTCTAAAGAAAGCAGTAGACAGAGAGACACAGGAACATTATCACTTCACTGTCTCCTGTCAAGATAAAGGATTACCTCCTCTCAAAACTGATAAATATCTCTCAATACAAGTGTTAGATGTGAATGATGTAAAACCACGCTTTACCAAAGATAAATTCAAGTTCCTTACCAATGAGAATGACAAAGCTAATTTCCCTATTGGTTTTATCAATGCTACAGACCCAGATGTTGGTAAGGGGGGTGAATTAAGTTATTATCTGAAAAATAAACACCAATATCGTCTACCATTTCAGATGAACAAGTCTGGCTTTATTTCAACAAACCAGTCTTTAGACAGAGAACACAGAGATTTCTATGACTTTGAGGTTTTAGTCAAAGACAATGGAACACCATCTCTAAATAACACAGTGAATGTTGAAGTGGAAGTATTAGATAAAAATGATAATGCTCCATATTTTACATTTCCTAATGTTGACCCTTTCAGTCTGGATGTCTACTATCATCCACAAAGTAAGAATGACATCACTGTCCTGAGAGCTTCAGACAGAGACAATGGAAATAATGCTTTTCCCAGGTATGAAATCTTTTCAGGTAATGAGGGACAACTATTTAAACTTAACTCATTCACTGGTGTCTTATCTTACTCCCGCACAATTTACCAAAATGATGCTGGATCATATCAACTGGAGTTTGTTGTGAAAGATTGTGGTACTCCAGTTATGTCAGCTACAACTGGCATATTGTTGAAAATAAATTTTGACGACAAAATATATTTACATAATACTACTTCAACAAAATCTAAACCAGTAAACCTTACACTGAAAATTATCATTGTAGGAGCATGTGTCCTTATATCTTTGGTTATCATAGTTTCTATTACAGTGTGCACTTTTAAATGTATTCGAGTCAAACAGAACTTTAACACTAGTATGTTGCCTTCTATATTAGAAATGAATGATGTTTGTAATCAAACAGAATCTCCCACAACATCAAAAGTTGACAATATTTACTGGCAAACAATTCCAGAAATGAACAAAAGTCAACTGGTATCATGCAATGGATTCTACGAAATGGTAAGTATACAAATATTTTCCTCCATTCCCACCACCACCACCACTGCTGCCACTCAACAACATTCTTCTTCTTCACCCACTTATTCCTTAGAGGGTTGTGGAAGCAGAGTCTTCAGGCATGCCTTCCAGAGGGTCCTATCAGAAGTAACCATCTCCAGTTGATTTGGCTGGATCCCTAAGTGAGTCCAATTGTGCTCGTGGATGTTATCCAAACATCTTGCTTGTGGTCTATGTTTGGGTCTCAGCCAGTTTGGTTTGGCCATAAAATTTGTCCAGTGATTCTTTCCTTAGACATTCTAACAGTTTTAATGGATATGTTGGACAGCACCAGGATGGCTACACTAGAGTACATGGTGGCTTTAACTATGGTTGAAGAAATGAAGAGGGAGCAAAGCTCCTAGAATTCTGTCATGCAAATGAATTAATCATTTGCAACACCAACTTCAGGAAGCCAACGAACCACCTAATTATATACCAATCAGGTGAACACAGAAGCCAGATTGACTTCTTACTAGTTAGAAAATGAGATAGACATATGGTTATGGATGTTAAGTCCTTCTCTGGAAAAGAATGCACTGCTCAACATAAGTTAGTTAATAGTAACATCAGAATAAACACAAGACAGAAGAAAATATGCAGGAAAATATGGAGGAGAGTATGGAAACTAAAGAACCTTTCTGTTAAGTATAGGTTCAGGAAAGTTCTATGTGATGCATATGATGAGAAAAAGGGGGAATTAGATACATATGACATACAACATAATTGGAAGTTCCTATGTGATAACCTACTATAGACAACTGATGAGATTTGTGGTTATAATGAAACACCAAATAGCAGAGCCATTAAAACCAAAATACAGGTGTAGAAAGACTGGAAAAATGGGGCCAGCAAAGATCAATACCAGGTAGCTAAAAGAGAAGCTAGATGACAGGTATACATAGCATGCAAAGAAGCAGAATGCCCTGTGATGTGAGGATCAGAGAAGTGATGTGTTCTGCATAGCAAAACAGAGTGTTAGTGTGAATCAGGATGTTGGAGAAAAGTGTATTTAAATTACAACAGTGCATTTAGCATCATTGAAACTCAAAAGACAAAAAGGCCTGGAAATGCTACTATGAGAAATTGATGAATGTGGAAAATGAATGGGGTAAAAAGACTATCCCCAGCTGAACCAATAAATGAACAAACTATCGGAATTGACAGTTATAGGGTCAAAATAGCAATCAAGGAGATGAAAAATAGTAAAGCTGTTGGACCATTGGAGAAAGTTGCTGAAATCATCCGGGGAAGTTGGAGCCAAAGTAATCAACCAGATAATCTATCAGGAAATACACAATGGGGTGATACCCAATGACTGGTGCAAAAGTAACTTATTATTTGCTACAAAGGTTAGGGTTAGGGTGCTTTGGAAAGGAACAACTAGTGGCATAAAACTAATGGACCAAGTTATAAATGTGATAGAGAGTGTTCTAGTACAGCTAATTAGGAAAAAGTGTCAAATTAGATGAGATGCAGTTTGGTTTTGTGCCAGAGAAGAGTACTACAGATGCCTTCTTCTTAGTGAGAGAGACAACTACAAGAGAAGTTCCCAGTTATGTGTAAGTTAATATATCTAGCTTTTGTTGACCTGGAGAAGGCTTTTGATAGAGTACCACAATCTGTGATCTCGTGGTTCTTAAGGAAACTAGGCATAGAAGAATTGCTTGTGAGAGCAATGCAAGCCATGCACAGAGGAACTTTCAATAAAGTGAAAGTAGAAAATGAGTTTAGTGAGGAATTCAATGTACAGAAAAAAGTTCATCAGGGCTTGGTGCTCTGCCTGCTTCGGTTTATTATAGTTATCCATTTCATAATAAAAGAGTTTATGACTGGCTGTCCACAGGAATATCTGAATGCTGATGATCTGGGTCTTATAGCTGAATTTGTGGAAAAGCTAAAAAAAAACTCAGTATAGGAGGAATCAAGTGTAGTGTGCAAGAAAGAAGACTGGGCTGGTATGTATATATGATGTATATGAATGATGATCACCGGCTGAAGAAGTGCCATGAATTCCCAGTGCAAGGAAGACACAGAAGAGAAAGAACAAGGAAGACTTGGGTGGAGGTGGGGAGAGCTGATCTGAAATTGCTGAAGATCACAGGAAATTTTGAAGGAATGCACTGAGCAATGGGAAGCTCTGCTGAAAAAGACCCATCCAACACATGCAAGCATTGGAAAGCAGACATAAAATGGTTATGATATATATAATAGTACAAATTTTATTCACAGTTGTATAAATAACATTACAAATATTGATGGGGAAGGGGTAAAGAAGGGCAGATCTGGCTGAATAGGAAAGGCTATAAATGCCATAAATGAGAGGAAAAGGAGGGAAAAGTAAGGACTATTAGGCTTCGGAAGAAAGGAAAGGGAAGAGAGTGCTTTGTTCTATGCCTGGGGCGGGGCACTGATACAGATGTGCCCTGCGGATAAAATTGCAAAAGTATTTCCAGGGACAATGACCAGCGACATCTGCTGCAATGACCACCCCATCTCACGGGGCACCTTCCTCAGATAGGTTGCTGACATTTCAATTTTATGGAGGAGCTCGATAGCACATGGTCTGAGGATGCCTGAGGTCTTGACGTAGACTGCTGCAAAGAGGAAGCGGCTGGACAAGCCCCGGTAATTTGCTTGTCTTCCTGTCCTGTGCATTGCGGGCTGCAGTACCAGGGTTTGTGGCTGAAGTGATTAAGTTGGAGGCAGAGAACATGTCACAACATGTGGCATCCTTGATGACTGATGTACCTCCTTCAAATGGGATGAGACTAATTCCGTCGGGGCATTTGCCGTCTCCGCAGTCTAGGTCTGCTGGCTCCAGTTGTGATGGGAAGCCAGCTGCATCCAGGCTACTTCTCAATATGTCATTGAGAGCAGCATGTGGGGGGGGGGGGGGGCAGTGGTGACATGACAGTGGGTGCAGGCCAAATATTGAAAATTAACATAAAGTTACAAGTTTAAATGCATATATTTTCTTGACTATGAAAAAAAGTCAAACAAATTTGGCATAAAAGCCTCTGGATAGAAAAAGTTGACAGCATCACCTGTGGGATTGAAACTTATATCTGCCGTGTGCTGGACAGCCAAGCTTCTGATTGCTCCAAAGCGAGGCTGATGAAATTCTCCATTATTTTGAGGTCAACCAAAATGTAAACAATGATCTACTTTTAGAAGCATACATCTGCCATATGCCAGATACCATACAGCAGATGTGCTCTATTTTTTGCAGTTAAAAAACATGTGCATTGAAGCTTTTAATTCTTCATTAATTTCAAATGGTGGATTGGTAGTATCGGTAGAGGGTCGGACGCCATGCTTTCTAGCATAGTTACGTCCCTTTACGATCTGAGTTCAAATCCCGCCGAGGTTGACTTTGCCTTTCATCCTTACGGGGTCGATAAAATAAAGTACCAGTGAGGCACTGGGTAGTTGCTGGCCTTGTGCCTAAAGTAGAAACAATTAATTTCAAATATACACACACACACATACATACATATGTATATATGTATGTATATAAGCTTTTATGTATATATATATATATATATATATATTTCATAATCATCACTGTTTAACGTCCATTTTTCTACACTAGCATGAGTTAGATGAGTTGTCCTATTGTAATAAAAATCAGATCAGATGACCGTGTCTTGTTCATACAAAATTGTTTATGGCTTGGTTTCTATGGTGGAATGCCCCTCATTTACAGTGTAGACTGTGTGCTTTTTATCGTGGCACCAACATTACTACTCTACAATGTGGACTGGGTGCTTTTATTGTGTCACCAACACAACCACTTTACAGTGTGAACTCGGCACTTTTTGTGATGGCACCAAAACAGAGGATAGAATTTCTATCCACCTCTTTCCTACACACTGAGTAGGGCCATCTCTCTGGGGGTTCTGGGCCTTATTTTCCTTTCTACTTGCTAGGACTTTAGTCTTTGCCAAATTGACTTTAAGACCTTTTGATTCCAGGCCAGGAATTTCTTTTTAGTTCTGTTATAGATTCAGCTATGAGAGTTATATTATCAGCATACAGGAGTTCCTGAGGGAATCCTGTTTTAAACTCTTCTGTTATAGCCTGGAGGAGGATATTAAACAGGAGGGGCTAAGACAGCCTTTGTAGACCCAAACTTGCATGCTAAACTCCTCACTATAGTCATTATTAATTTTAACCTTGCTGACTGCACCTCTGTACATGGCTTGTACCACCCTCACAAGCCACTCTTCTACTCATAGTTTCCTAAGTGCCCACCAGATTACAGAACAGGAGGACCTTGTCAAAAACTTTCTCTAGGTCAACAAATGCTGAGTAGAGAGGTTTACATTTAGTTAGGTACTTCTCCTGCAGTTGCCTCACAAGGAAGAGGGCATTCGTAGTACTTTTTCCTGGCAAAAATCCGAACTGGATCTCATCTAGGTTAATTCAATACTTAACCAGTTGTACTCTGATACATCTCTTGTGCATCCACTGTCCACAGTGCGTGCATCGTATGAAATTTCTACCTACTCCATTACAGAATGTGTGTTTATATACACATATAATTCTATATCTATATAATAAATGTAATCTGAGTTTTTCGAATATTAATAATTGTTTCTACTTTTGGCACAAGGCCAGCAATTACCCAGTGCATTACTGGTACTTTATTTTATCGACCCCGGAAGGATGAAAGGCAAAGTTAACCTCGGCGGGATTCGAATATTAATAATAACATTCAATTCGTTTGCAATTATGCAAACAAGCCTCAATTTTATAGCCATGTCAGTAGAATGAACTCTTCATTCTTGCTTTTGTGTTGGCATGCAAGAGCAAGAATGGAGGGTTCATTCTACTGACACGGCTATATAATTGAGGCTTGTTTGTATAATTGCAAACGAATTGAATGTTATTATTGGCAGTATCGGTAGAGGGTCGGACGCCATGCTTTCCAGCATAGTTACGTCCCTTTATGATCTGAGTTCAAATCCCGCTGAGGTTGACTTTGCCTTTCATCCTTACGGGGTCGATAAAATAAAGTACCAGTAAGGCACTGGGTAATTGCTGGCCTTGTGCCTAAAGTAGAAACAATTATTAATATTCGAAAAACTCAGATTATATTTATTGTATTCAGCCATATAGAGCGAAATTTTCTTTTTTATATATCTCTCTCTCTAATATATATATGTACACAATGCTCAAATGCAATCCATATTGAATTACTATTCACATAGCTGGGACAATGTTGTTAAAACATTGTCCCAGCTATGTGAATAGTAATTCAACATGCATATACTATTTTACTCAGTTGTCTTTGATCCACTGCAGAGTGAAGCCTCAGCAACTATGTTGATTTTAGGCCTACCTGTCTATGCTACCTAAGTGAGTGTAGATCAGACAGGGTGCATAATTTTAACTCAGAATGCAAAGAGCAAGAACAGATATTGCAAAGTATCTTATCTGACTCTTTATTTATTGCCCTCAAAAGGAGGAAAGGTAAAGCTGACTTTAGCAGGATTTGAACTCTGAGTACAGAAATTAAGAACAAATATGCTCTGACTCTGCCAATTTGACATATTAAAAATTATAAATGAACTTTTTTGTCATTTAATGTTCACTAATTTATGAATATATTAAATATTAAAT
>OZ024741.1:239722498-239727498 GCA_964016885.1 Eledone cirrhosa | reverse complement strand
TTTATATATATAAAAGTGAGGATGTGTGTGTGTCTGTGTACAACTTGGCATGCATAAGGCTTTCACAATTACCAACTGAATTTAACCAAATTTTCTGTGCACGTTGTACAGATCGCTAAGATTGTTACGTCACAAACATTTTTCAAATCGACCCACGTTGAGCAACAAAAAATCGATATCAAAATTATCGGTAGAAAATTGATGTAAGAGAGATAACAAACTTTATTGACAATCCTTATAAAAAAGGGAGATAACCTTTTCACCAAATATTCCCCGTATTAACTTTTTGTACTTTAGCAAAACTGCTACTTTTTTTTACAGATTTGCAACGTGTATTGTCTTTAATCATTTGTATAACTACATCCTGTTCAGTGTTTTCCTTCATTATCAGCATAGTTTTATGTGTACAAAGATTGCACTAAATATTCGTTTGCATTAATTATTGAAGACTTCTGCTTATTTTTACAGGTTGGGGACAAATAATGTTCTTCTTTTACTTCCTAGCTGTATATTCTTAGCATAATTTCAAACCCCGAGCAACGCCGGGTAAATCTGCTAATATATATATATACATATACACACATATATACACACATACATACATATATATATATACACACATACGCATATATATATATATATATATATATCATTTTCATTTCATTTCACCTCCGCTTTTCCCTGCTTGCAAGGGTGAGACGGGAACTGATTCTGGCTTGATTTCTACAGCTGGATGCCCTTCCTAACACCAACCTCATTTACAGTGAGTGCTGGGTGCTTTTTTGCTGTGGCACCTCCACGACCACTTTGCAGTGGAATGATATGGATTCCAGTCCCTTCCATCTCATTTCTACAGCTGAGTAAACTGGAGCAATGTGAAATAAAGTGTCTTGCTCAAGGAAACAACACATCACCCGGTCTGAGAATTGAACTCACAACCTTTCGATTGCAAGGCCAATGCTCTAACCACTAAGCCATGTGCCTCCACATACATATATATATATACATATACATATATACCATACATATATATATATATATATATATATATATATATATATATATATATATATATATATATATATATATATATATATATATATATATATATATATATATATATATATATATATATATATATATATATATATATATATATATATATATATATATATATATATATATATATATATATATATATATATATACCATACATATATATATATATATATATATATATATATATATATATATACCATACATATATATATATATATATATATATATATATATATATATATATATATATATATATATATATATATATATATATATATATATATATATATATATATATATTTATATATATATATATATATATATATATATATATATATATATATATATATATATAGTGACAAAACATAAGTCAATTGCATGAACTCATAATCCTTTATTTACTGCTATATATATTTCGATGATAGCCATTGAATGGCTATGACCTCATCAGGCAGTTAGTCAGTTCTTAGATATGCCAGCTCTGTGTTTATGGTGTTGATTGTATCAGAGCCTTGGGACATATATTACATATATATATATATATATATATATTATATTACATATATATATATATATTATATATATATATATATATAATATATATATATATATATAATATATATATATATATAATATATATATATATATAATATATATATTTATATATATATATCTATATATATATATATATAAATATATATATTATATATATATATAAATATATATATATATATATATATATATTATATATATATATATATATTATATATATATATATATAATATATATATTATATATATATATATATAATATATATATATATATAATATATATATTATATATATATATATAATATATATATATATTTTATATATATATATAATATATATATATATATAATTGTTTCTACTTTAGGCACAAGGCCAGCAATTACCCAGTTCATTACTGGTACTTTATTTTATCGACCCCGTAAGGATGAAAGGCAAAGTCAACCTCGGCGGGATTTGAACTCATATCGTAAAGGGACGTAACTATGCTGGAAAGCATGGCGTCCGACCCTCTACCGATACTGCCAATCCACATATATTATATAATATATATAATATATATATTATATATATATAATATAGATATATAATATAAATATATATATATATAAATATATATATTATATATATATATAAATATATATATATATAAATATATATATTATATATATAAATATATATATTATATAAATATATATATTATATAAATATATATATTATATATATAAATATATATATTATATAAATATATATATTATATAAATATATATATTATATAAATATATATATTATATAAATATATATATTATATATATATATATATATATAAATATAAATTAATAAAATAATGAATAAACAAAGAAACAGTTCCTTATATTAAAAAAATTCATCATTTTACGATCGTTTCTAGGATATATATGTGTTAGAGTTGGTATGCATATTCTATAGATCTATGAACAATATTTATACAAACTATCAGAGGGAATATACATACCTACACATATATATGCTGTCTTCAGAAATAATTGTTTCTACTTTTTGGCACAAGGCCAGCAATTACTCAGTACATTACTGGTACTTTATTTTATCGACCCCGTAAGGATGAAAGGCAAAGTTAACCTCGGCGGTTCAGAAATAATGATATTTGTTTATTGAAAAAAAACAAAGATTCAATACAATAGGTCTGTTTGGGAACAGGTTTTGAATTGACCAATAGAGAGATAGTGAGGGTCAAGATAGTAATATAGTAGTAGAATAACCTCAAATTATGGGTAGAGGAAGGTAGATTTCAGTTTTGGATGGAAAAGAATATTATGAATGAAGGATTATTTTAGGGAAGAAAATAGGTCGTATGCTGACCTCAGAAATAATTTTATTTGTTCATTGAATAAAACCAACAAAGATCTAATATATTCTGTCTGTTTGGTAGGAGGTTTAGAATTAACCAATAGAAAGTTAATAATTGGCCAAATGGTAAAATAGTAGTAATTGAAGCTTATTTTAGGGGTGAAAATAGGTCAGGTGGTCAGTAAAAGGTATACAAGCAGTTGTTGTTATAAAATAGTAATGTCAATGCTCAAGGAGACTAAAGTGTTAGTGAAAAAAATACATCTATGAAAAGAATATAAATTAATTTAATTGATGAGTATATTTATATTGATAAAATTATACTAATACATATAGATATGATAAATAAGAGTTAGATGCAGTTGAAAAGTGCTGTTAAAGATGAGGGGAAATTAAAAGAATATAAAAATAATATATATATATATATACATATACATATATATATATACATATATACACATACACACATATATATATACACATACATATATTTATATATATATATATATAGATAGATATACATGCAGATATACATACATACATATATATATATACACACACATACACATTTACATATACATATAATTATGGGGGGGGGGGATTAAATTTATTAGTGAGAAATAATAAATATATATAGATTTCAAGGAACATAGTCTTAACCTGAAGTTAAAGCATAATATATGTTTACTTAATGGTATTAGTTTTAGGAAATGATAGTTGTAAGAAGGAAAGCAAAATTATGTAGTTCATCAGTAGTAGAATATTAATTATAGGTTAACTAAATTAAAAACAGTTTATATATTAATTTCTAAAATGTATATTAATTAGGTTTATAATATTTAAAGGTTTTTCTCAGTTTATGATTACACGATATTATTAATTCCTGTCGCTTATTTAATAGGATATCCTTAGATTTCATTATTTCAAAAAGTTCTTGGGAACATAATCTACATTCATATCTACTATTTTGATAAGGGGTGGCCCTTTTGAGCACACTCCAGGTCAGGTCATAATCTATATTCCTCTTTCTATAACTATTAATTACTTCAGCTAGAGATGTTGTATTAGCTAGTGCGGCATTTTTAAAACTATGTTTGTGGGTATTAAATCTTACCTTAAATTTGTTAGAGGTAGCTCCTATATGAATTGAGTCCTTATTGTTAACTTTACATTTATATACTATGTTATTAACAAGGCAATTTCCTTTTAATGGACAGTTTGCCTTGTTTTTACAGTTACAACTTTTCATGAATCCTGTATCTGAGGAGATATTATGGTTAGTTTGATGTACTGGTGGTATACTCATGGTTTTTTTTACATTTATATGCATTATAGGCACTTATATTTTGTTTTATGTTTTTGGTTGTTGAGTAGGAGAATTTAACCGTTGATCTATTTAAAATTTGATGGTATTTGTGGTTTGGCAGGAAGTTTTTCTTTAGGATATTAAAGAATTTTTTAGGTATATTATCCTTAATTTGCAAATTAAATGGAGCATTATACCAAGTAACTCGTCTATTGCGGTTTCGATGTTGTTTATTGTTTTTATAGGATGCATCCTGATGTTTATTAAGAGAATTATTGTTAATGACCTCACCACACACATTTTTAGTTAGATTTATTGATTTAGATGTTTTAGCTTGTTTATTAGGAGTTTTATTATTAACATTTATTAGAGTTGTAGAATGAGTAGTTTTTTGAGAGTTACTATATTGTATACTAGCAGTAAAGCCCGGCGTTGCTCGGGGTCGCTCAGTAGCTGTGTTAAAGTTACAATGTTAAGTTTCTTTTTTGGCTTAAAAACTGTAGTGTCTACTGTGCAGACTTGCATGTGGTGTTTTTGATTAATATTCCCTCAACCAACAATATGCCTTATGAAGTTAAGAAAACATAACGATAACCCGAATGTTATAACAAAAGAGGATGCTGGGGATAAAAACTGCACTGGTTATTTATTAACAAAGATCGAAAATGTAAACACTGCAACGCAGAGAAAAACATTAGCGTAACCAAATTATCAGTTATGTCTGTCTGCACGCCTATATC
>OZ024741.1:239493136-239717298 GCA_964016885.1 Eledone cirrhosa | reverse complement strand
AACGGTGGGAGTAGAGAAGGATACACAGCCGCTAAGAGAGAAGCTAGACGTCAGGTGTACTTAGCACGCAGGGAGGCTGAGAGTGGGAGGTTTGCCAATGTTTTGCGATGGGAAAATCAGAGACGTGCAGTGTTCCGCATTGCAAGGCAGTGTGTCAGTACAAATCAGGATGTTGTTGGAGATAAGTGTGTCCGGAATGATGCCGGTTTATTAGTGTCACAAATGATCAAAAAAAGGAGGCCTGGAAATGTCATTATGAGTGACTGATGAATGTGGAGAACGAATGGGACAGAGAGAAATTACTCCCAGTAGACCCGACTGAGGGACCAGCTATTGAGATTGAAGAATATAGGGTACAATAGGTAATTAAGGAAATGAAAAATGGTAAGGCTGCTGGACCGTCGGGGATAGTTGCTGAGATGCTGAAGGCATCAGAAGAAGTAGGCACTAAACTAGTTGTACGCATCATTAATCAAGCTATATATGGTGGTGTCATACCCAAAGACTGGTGCAGCAGTATTCTCATAAATTGCTACAAAGGTGTAGTGGAACTACGTCGCACCTCGCAATAGCAACATTTTCATATGCAATAAGGTCAAACTGACCAATGGGAAGTTGCGTATGAATACATGTTCAATCTCACGTTCGCTCTCTGGTGAAAAACCTCAGACAACACTCGAGAGACCAGCAGACCGAGCTGACCAGGAGATGATACGGACACGTAAAGAATTATTGTAAAATGACTCCTATATTCCTTTCGACAAATAAAATTATATTTATAGAGGATTGAGCGTTAAAGAGATATTTATTTATATCCTGGAAGTCAGAAGCATTTACTACCAATGAGAAGCTACCAACTCTTCGATTAAGGTATTTCACTTATATCGCTTATAAACAACAAAATCCTTCGAAGACTGATAACATGCAATTATAAAAGGATACAGATAAAATTTAACCCCTCACCTTATCTATAAAGGTAAAGTGGATGCTCTAGAGAGGAGCAATTATAGGGGCATAAAGCTGATGGATCAGGTTATGAAAGTGGCAGAGAGAATATTAGCGCAACTGATTAGAGAAAGGGTCAAATTAGATGAGATGCAGTTTGGTTTTTTTGCCTCGGAAAAGTACAACAGATGCCCTCTTCTTAGTGAGGCAACTACATGTGAGGTTCTTAGAGAAGAATAAGCCACTATACTTAGCTTTTGTTGAACTAGAGAAGGCCTTTGATAGGGTACCCCAATCTGTCATCTGGTGGTCCCTAAGGAAACTAGGTGTAGAGGAGTTTGAGACTGGATGCCCATGCGAACTTCTCTAAGCTGATGATCTGGTTCTTATAGCAGAATCAGTAGAGGAGCTAGAAAATAAATTCTGGCTATGGAAACAGCAGTTGGAATCAAGAGGCCTGAGAGTGAACATATCTAAAACAAAAGTGTTGATAAGTAGAAGAGAGGACAATACTCTGATTCCATCGGGGAAATGGCCATGTTCGATATGTAGGAAAGGAACTGGCATAAATTCCATAAAATGTACGCAATGCTGATCTTGGGTACACAAGAGATGTAGTGGGATAGCAGGCAAACTAACAGGTAGGGAAAACTATGTATGCAGTAGATGTACAGGGAAAGTTGGCAGTAGTAATCGCAGTGATAGACACATTTTTCTAATGCAGGTGGGTTCTATAGAAGTGGTTGATAGCTTCCGATACCTAGGTGATCGGATTAGCATGGGAGGGGGTTGTTTAGGGAACTGCTTTCTTTGTTGACCAAGAAGGGTTTCTCCCTGCATACGAAAGGACGGTTATATGATGCCTGTGTGAGATGCGCGATGCTGCATGGTAGTGAGACATGGGCAGCAACTGCAGAAGATATGTGACGGCTGGAGAGAAATGAAGCAAGTATGCTCCGTTGGATGTGCAATGCCAATGTGCATGAATGACCAAGCATAGACGAGTTGAGAAAGAAACTGGGTATAAGAGGGATAATTTGTAGTGTGCAAGAGAGAAGGCTGAGATGGCATGGACATGTGATGCGTATGGAGGATGGCCACTGGGTAAAGAAGTGCCAAGAAATCCCAGTAGAAGGAAGACGCAGTAGAGGTAGACCACGAAAAACGTATTTAACTGAAATGTTATCCTTCTTTAAAATGGAATGTTGAACCTTCTATTAGATTTATGCACATACCACAGTTGGGCCTTCCGCTTTTTTTACTGTAGGGTTCACTGTGAGGGTTGGTTGGATTTGGGCTTGTGTGAGGATATTTTTTATGGATTTAGGTTGTCTTTTGCTCTTTATGATGTTGTGTGTTTGGAGGATTTTGTTCATTCTTGGGTCTCTTTTTAGTAAAGGAATATTCTGGAGGATGATGTCGAATGCCTCATTGTTGAGGAGGTTGTGTGTGGAGATGTATGGTAGAGTTTTCTGTTTCGGTTCATTCCTGGGTTTGGGGTGTCTGAGTTCCTGGATGTTGAGTTTTAGGGCACGTTGGAATCCATTGTTGATTAAAATTGAGTGACACAACTTCAAGTGATTAGCAATTTTTAGACAACTTAATCAATGAAACAATTGTTAATGCTATAAATAAAACCCTTTTTGTACTGTTGACCATATTATTCTTCACTCTTTCACTATTATTACTCCAAGATTAACTTGCATAGGAATTCCCGAGAACTCACAAACTCGCTACCTGGGAAACCTCTTGTTGAGTCAAACGCTGTACACTAAAACTATCCACAATACGGAGTATTCACAACCTCTAACTGGATTACCTATAACCATAATTTGTTATCCCAAATATATATATTTATATATATTTATAAATATACTAGCAGCAGGACCCGGCGTTGCTCAGGGTATGAAACGTGAAACAGCAACACTCATATGCAAAGATTGAGGAAGGTCGCTGTGTACTTTTTGAATTCCATTATTCTCAGGGAAAGATTGTTCATCTACTGGAAACGTAGAACAGCAGCAGGCCGAATCCAGTAGTAGCGGTGTCAGTGGGCTGATTGCGGAAATCCTGTATGCGAAAGGAGTAAGTAAGTGTTGTGGAGCGATGTATGTCGTAAGTCTGTTCATGAATTACATCATGGATGGGGAACATACGTCAGTCTGAAGGAGCGACGAAGTCAATTGTGTGAAAACCAAGTAGAGATGTATGTTTAAGTAGGGATATTGAGATGACGAAATCAGTGTGGCAACGCAGCTGCAGCAGAAGGGGGTCATAGTGCAATTAGCACAAACGCTGGGCGGCACTGGTTGCACTGCATTTACACAGCAACAAAGGTGTGACAAAAGGGGTCACCGCGGAATTAGCACAACTGCTGTTCGGTGTACTTGCGCAGGGCATTCATACTGCGGTGTAGGTGTGACAAAAGGGGTCTTAGTAGAAGTAGCACAGACGTGAGTTTTACGGTGTCAATAACACAGCAATGTACACAGGGCCTGGATTTGCGTGTGATGAAAGCACGAAAGGTCAATAGGGCAGCGGCAAAAATTTTAAGGTCCTCCTCATTCCCTCAATCCCCCGAAAATGGTCCAGCTTAAAAGTAAGTAAGTGTTGTGTCCTCTGTTAAATAAACCAAATTTTTAATGAAATATTATACACTACTTACGATGTTTAAATAGCGTTTATATTGAAAATGAAAATGGCATATAATGCCCAATGCTAATTCGTAAATTTCCTAGAAACCATTAATGGAATCGAGCGGACTAACTAATGTGTGCTGCAAATTTCGAGGAAATCGGCTGGATTATCTTTAAGTTACGCCTCAAAAAAGCCTAAAAAATGCGGTTTTTCGCCTAATGCAGGCCCTAGGGGTGAAAAAGTAAAAATGTTAGCCCATTACATTTCAAGAAATATAACTAATGCATGTGTAAAGTTTGAAAAAAATCAATCGGGTACTTCTCGAGTTTTAGGGATTTACACAGACAAACAGAGATCCTCTGTTTTATATATAAGGATATTCATATATATATTTATATATATTTATATCTATCTATATAATATTATAAAGCTGAGCGTCGTGTGTATGAATGTATGTATCCTATACACCTCCCTATAGTTTTTTAGCTTTACTCTCTCCGTCGCTCTTCCCTCTCTCTATAATAGATCATTCCCCCCTCTCTATAATTTAACTGCTTTACTCTATCTGTCGCTCTTCACTTTCTATATGACAACACTGTTTCAGTTTCCGTATGACGTTAAATCAAGTATCAGCATTAAAATAATGATCAAATGTAGCAGTGATTGAATCATCCGTCGTCGCTCGCATAAGTAACACACACACGCGCAAATACACATATTTTCACACCTGATTTCACCAATTGCCAGATAACATCAAAACAAAACACACAGACACACACATGCACAATCACATACACAAACACACACACATAGCTATACTTATAAAGTTACACACCTCCCTATAGTTTCTTAGCTTTACTCTCTCCGTCGCTCTTCCTCTCTCTATAATAGATCATTCCCCCTCTCTATAATTTAACTGCTTTACTCTCTCTGTCGCTCTTCACTCTCTATATGACAACACTGTTTTAGTTACCGTATCTCCCTTCAATATATATATATATATATATATATATATATATATATATATATATAGAGAGAGAGAGAGAGAGAGAGAGAGAGAGAGAGAGAGAGAGAGAGAGAGAAAGAAAGAGATAGAGAGAGAGAGAAAGAAAGAGAGAGAAAGAGAGAAATTTAGAGAAAGATTAGGAAAACTACATACACACATCTACAGAGAGAGACAATAAAACAGAGGGAGGGGAAAAAGAGAGAGATAGGCCGTTAGACAGAGAGATACAAATAAAGTGTTAGTTATTCAGAGAGAGAGTCAGAAGGACAATGTGACACAGGAGGGTGTGTGGTATCTTTGCAGTGGAGTGGTGGGGGCAGGTAAACCTAGCCGGGTGCCAGCCGGACGGGCCAGCTAGTGTGTATATATATATATATATATATATATAACGAAGGAAATGTGGTAAGGAACCAGGTGGACCATAACGCACCAAAGTACTCAATACTTGGGGTAGTAGAGTGGGGTAATAGGAACCAGTAAGACCCCGACGGCTGAGCTCAAGCAGAATTAGCCGTCGAAACGGCTTGAGCTCAGCCGTCGGGGTCTTACTGGTTCCTATATATATATATATGTGGACCATAACGCACCAAAGTACTCAATACTTGGGGTAGTAGAGTGGGTAATAGGAACCAGTAAGACCCCGACGGCTGAGCTCAAGCAGAATTAGCCGTCGAAACGGCTTGAGCTCAGCCGTCGGGGTCTTACTGGTTCCTATATAATATATATATATATATATATATATATATATATATATATATATATATACATACATACACACACACACACACACACACACACACACACACACACACACACACACACACACACACACACACATGGCTTAGTGGTTAGAGCATTGGCCTTGCAATCGAAAGGTTGTGAGTTCAATTCTCAGACCGGATGATGTGTTGTTTCCTTGAGCAAGACACTTTATTTCACATTGCTCCAGTTTACTCAGCTGTAGAAATGAGATGATAGGGACTGGGGTCCATATCATTCCACTGCAAAGTGCTTGTGGAGGTGCCACGGCAAAAAAGCACCCAGCACTCACTGTAAATGAGGTTAGTGTTAGGAAGGGCATCCAGCTGTAGAAATCAAGCCAGCATCAGTTCCCGTCCCACCCTTGCAAGCAGGGAAAAAGCGGACGTAAAATGAAATGATGAAATGATGATGATGATATATTTACTCTTTTACCTATTCTAGCCATCCGGCTGAGGCCATATACCCTTGTTTCTACACATTCTATCTCCAACCTGTGTAGGCTGGCTATTGGTGTAAGAGCGAGTTTGTTGCTGCTGCCCTTAGGTTCCTTTCATACCATGCTGTGGGCTCATCCAGGATCCTGGATAGCAGGGTGTCGAGATGTTTTTTGAAAACATCAACATCCACACAATGCAGATCTCTCAAATTCCTTGGCAGCTTGTTGGAGAGTTGAGGGCCTTTGAACCCCAGGCTATTGCAATACCTGCTCCTTATTCTAGATGTGGAAGATGGGATCTTTGACACCACACAGTGATAACCTGTTCTGGGATTGGTCCAGCTCTCAATGCCAAAGTTTGGTACTAGGCCCTCCAGGATTTTCCATATGTATATCACTGCATATCTCTCCTGTCTTCATTCCAAGGAGTAGAGTTTCATTTCTTTTAGCCTCTCCCAGTAGCTTATCTCATTCATCATTGCAATCCTCTTGGTGTAGCTTCATTGGATTGCCTCAAGCCCCATGGTTAGTTTGATACTATGGGGTGACCACAGCTGGGAGCAATAGTCCAGGCAGCTTAGGACAAATGTCCTCCATAGAATCAACATGGTCTCTCGGTCTCTTGTCCGGAAAGTCCTCAAGATCCAGCCAGCGAGTTGTCTGCACATTGTCACCACCCTCATGATGTGTGAAGAAAAAGATGCATCGTCGCTCATGTCTATTCCCAGGTCTCATATCGATTTCAACACAGGAATTTCAATCCAACCTGGTACAGTGTAGCTGTGTTGTATAGTATTTGTGCTTGTAGGTTGGTATTGTAGGGCTTGAAATTTTCCAGCATTAAACTGCATGTTGTTGTCCTTAATCCATTTGTATATGGCATCCAGATCCTGTAAAAGGGCAGCATCAACCGGGCTTTTGATTGCCTGTGCTACCTTAGTGTCATCAACATAACTAGTGAGGGATGTTGTATGTACTACAGAGGGCATGTCTGAGAGAGCCACCAAAAACAGTAGTGGTCCCAAGACTGTGACCTGGAGCACCCCACTTGTTATTGATGTTTCATTTGAGAGGGTCCCATTGACTGCAACTGTCTGGCTTCTGTCCTTTAAGAAATTATGCAGTCACTCACCTACTTTTCCAGTTATGCTGAGTCTGTGTAGTTTGTGACATATCATTCCATAGTCGACCTTGTCAAAGGCCTTCACAAAGTCAAGATATATCACGTCCACATGTGATCTGTCTAGCAGTTATTTCAGTACCCAGTCATAGTGTAAGGCAGCTGGGTGTGAGTTAGGCGGTCCTTTTCCTCAAGGAATGTGATCAGTTTCTTTCTGATGATTCGTTCCATGACCTTACAGATATGTGATGTCAGGGAGACTAGCCTGTAGTTTTTGGCCTCTGCTCTGCTTTCTCCTTTATGGATAGGGCATATTGTGCCTTCTTTTAGCTCTCTGGGTAGTTTACCGCTAGCCAGAGAACTTCTGAGGAGGGTCGTCAGTGGTCTTGCTAAGGTACGCTTACATGTTTTAGGAGGACTGCTGGGAATCCATCAGGTCCAGCAGCTGAGTTTGTTCTAATTTCGTCTATGGCGGATACCACATCTTCCTCCATTATGTCTATGTGGTTGATGGTTACCATTTATTCATGGAGTGTTGTGGCATCAAAGAAATCCTCTGGTTTTGTTATTTGCATGTGCCTCAATGGAGGTGTGAACACAATTTTGTACTGTTCATTTAGTATTTCACTTATCCCTTGGGATCTTCGGTTAATGAACCATCTTTATGGAAGAGTGGCCCAATCTTGCAGTGTAGTGTGGCAGTCACTTTTGAAAATTTAAAGAAGGTCTTAGGGTTTGTTTTAATATTTTATATGGCCCTGATTTATCTCTCTGCCCTCTCCTTTTCATGAGGAAGTTTGAGTGCAATTTCAATTTCAAGTAGTGCATGTTTCAGATAAGATTCCTTCTTGTTTTTCTGTTGTGCATTCAACTTGTTTGAAAGATTAGTTCTTCGTCTTGTAAGGATTTTCCTGTCTCTGGATACGTTCCCGGTGTTTCTTGATGGTTGCATCTCTGTTGACTCTCTCAAACCACATATCATTAGTTCTACTAAGTTATGATCCGAGAAAATTGTTGGTGTCACCTTTACATTGTGGATGAGCACTGAGTTGTTTGTAAAACAGAGACCCAGAACATTCTTTCCTCTTGTTAGGAGGAGTACTGCTTGTTCCATGAACAGCCTGTGTGTGAGGGCCAGCAGGGACTCTGTCTGTCTCTGTTCTAGTGATGTCATTCCAGGGAGGAGGTGGCCCTCAGGCCATTTGACCTTTGACAGGTTGAAGTCTCCCAGCAGTAGAATGTTGAGACCCTGGTCCAGTTTGTCAAGGACCTCTTCTATCCTACTGAGGCTATCCTCAAATTTACCCTCATGACTGGGGGCATCGGGTGACCGATATGTAACACATTACCGTTTTAGTTGCTTCATATGTACTATCAGTGTGTCATAGACTGAGTTTGAATGTGTCAGCAGTACAATTGGCGTGACATCTTCACAGATATACAGAGCAACCCCACCATGAGTTCTCTCCTTCCTGTCCGAATGAAATACAGTATATTTTGGTATATGTATTTCCACATCTGCTATACTGCTTGTCAGGTGTGTTTCAGTTAGAGCCATGCATAATGCTTGATTGCTTATGGCTAAGTCTCCCAGGTAGGAAATTTTACTCATGTTAGTGAGTTTCACCAGACCTCTGACATTCAACAGCAGCACTGGTGTGACATTTGGGGTGTCAGCAATGGCTGTCGGTCTGACACCTGGCCTGGTGTCAGCGGCGGCCACCCTGGGTCCCTTAATTGTGGTGGTTTCGAGTGCTGGTGTGAGTGACCCTGGCTCTGAAAACGATGCAGCCAGGTCAGCTGTTCCACAATCTTCTATGCCATCACTAAAAAATTCATTTGGTCTGCTGACGCCATCTGCATCTCGTCTGCATATATAAAGTATTTCCATGGAAAAGGTAAAGGAAAGAAGAATGCTCTATGTAAGGTACAGAGCTATTTAATTATGTAATAAACAACACAATATAATATTTCCATTACCCAAATGTTCCTTCTGACAAACGACTTCAGACACCTCTGTTGGGGACACCTGTCTTCATGAAACCTTGGGTAATAGAATAATTATATTGTGTTGTTTATTACATATATATATATATATATATATATGTAAATAAAATAATTAAGTCAAATATGTAAAATTTGGCTTCATTTATTATAAATTAAAAATTACTGCTATATATATTTCGGTGACAGCCGTGATGGCTGTGACCTCTTCAGGCAGTCCAAATTGGTGTGGAAAAGACAGGTACACATGTTGTTGAAGTGTGTTTTACTCCGTCAATACATCGATATGTCCAGCTCCTGGGTGTGTTATTATTTCCTCCAAGGAACTGGAAACATATTTACATTACTCCGGAGTAAACAAACCAGCCTGCATACTTCGCCGAGTGCTCCAATCTGCATATTGAGGTGTCGGTAAACAACCAACATATACTTGAAATATATATACATACATATATATATACATATATATATATATACATATATATACACACATATATATATACATACATATATATATATACATACATATATATATAAACATACATATATACATGGTGGCTGCCAACTCGTTTTCGAGTACGGCCACTACTTTATATCCATGTAGGAGAACCCCTACCGATGCGCTGAACGAGTGTGACTTTTTAGTCCAGCCAGCAACTTGAAAACTCTGGTACAAACACTACACTTGTGACAATTATTGACACATAGTGCTGGGTCCATGGTACCATGTGACGACAAGTGCAGAGAGATCTCCAGATATAAAGCAATGTCTGTGCCGTGAAGCATACATATATACATACATCCATTAATTTATCGTGATATTTCGCTCCTTATAACAGTCTTTCCTCTCTCTCTGTTCAGTTGAGCACACTTCTCTGAGTGGTTTTGGGCTGCCCTTTCTAGCAGCTCGTCTCTCAGACACCACTGGTTCACTGCCCTAAACATGCTGTGACATCTCTCTCCCACGTGTAGCTGGACGGTCACTTTAAATTCTCTTAGAGTTGTCTGAAATGTATGGCCTTGCACACGCTGATGAACCATGGACTATTCCATTTCAGTCAACAACTTCTTGGCAGAACAGATCTCTTTGGATTTGTACGCGTGTGTTATATAGAGGTACGTATGGACATTTTAATTTATATTTTTAATTATTGTGTGTCTACCCTGCCTTTCATAGGTTATAGATTCCATAGACTGGTGGTTTTTCCCTGTTTTATTGATGGCACACTATCTCTCTCTAGTGTGTTACCTTTTCAACATATTGTATTTTAAAGAGCTCAGGATTCCTTTTCCTTTGAGCACATTATTGACAGGGAATAACGAGAGTCTATGGCTCCGTTAATTTATTGTGATATATACATATATATATACATATATATATACATATATATATACATATATATACATGTGGAAGCACATGGCATATTGGCCTTGCAATCAAAAGGTTGTGAGTTCAATTCTTAGACCGGGTGATGTGTTGTTTCCTTGAGTAAGACACTTTATTTCACATTGCTCCAGTTTACTCAGCTGTAGAGATGAGATGATAGGGACAGGGGTCCCTATCATCCACAAAGTCGTTGTGGAGGTGCCACAACAAAAAAGCACCCAGCACACACTGTAAAGTGGACGTGTAGGTTCCACAGAAAAAAAGCACCCAGCACTCACTGTAAATGAGGTTGGTGTTAGGAAGGGCATCCAGCTGTAGAAATCAAACCAGAATCAGCTCCCGTACCACCCTTGCAAGCAGGGAAAAGGGGACGTAAAATGATGATGATGATACATATATATACATATATATACATATATGCATATGCATATATATATATACATATACATACATATATTCATGTGCATATATATATACATACATATATGTATATATATACATACATATATGCATATATATATATATATATACATACATCTTCTTCGGCCGAGTTTACACTTGCAAAGATTCAGCACGCTTTCTCCAATCATCCCGGTCGAGCAGGACATTTCTCAGTTCATCGATATTATCAATGTTGGCATCTCTCAGCAGGGTATCAATGAATGAAACAGCCTGTCTTCCCACGTTTCTTCATCCGACCGCCAGTTTCCAGAGCACAAGTCGTGCATATATATATATATATATATATATATATATATATATATACATGTTTGCATATATATATATATCTATATATATGCATACGTAATTCAAATGTAATAGATATATGTATATATATAGAGAGAAAGGACCATAAGGATATATATATGTATCTATGATACATATATATATATATGGACTACTTGCTTTGACTGGAATAAAGCAGACTGGAACTCTTACTGCACCGAGCTACAACACCAAAACTGGCTTGAATTTTACAACTCTGGAGATGTAAACACTATATTTAATATGGACAGCATGTGCACTATACTCAATATGGACAGCATGTGCAGCATCAGTGCCACGTAAGCAGAAAAAAAAGTGCAATTTGGGAGACTGCAGCGGTCCGACTTGCCAGGAAAGAATGCCATAATGCTGAACGAGGATACAAACTGCATAAATCAGATATCAATAGAAAAAGCGAAATAAATCATCCAACCATCTCAAGCAGGTGACAAAAAAGGCAGTGCTTGAATTTGAACAGCGCATAGAAACTAACCCTGACAGGGAGGTATTCTGGAAATATGTACATTCAAAGCAGAGACTTCACTCTCCAGTTGGTCCTCTTTGCAATCTCCACACAAGTCAGATCACTGACGATCCCAAAGAATGTGCAGAACTCATTGCTGAATGCTACCCAGGCATTTTCACTGTTGAAAACCAAAATGTACCATCTCCACCACCTCTGACAGCAAATTCTATAGCAACTATGGAATTTACACCTGCAATGCTGCGACGTCACGTTTAAGAATAAACGCAACCATGCCTCTCTTGATCTTGATGGTGTTACGTACCTGATTCTCAAACGTTGTGGATGCTACTCCGGAGCAGTGGAAAACTGCCAGTGTCATTCGTCTGTTCAAAAAGGGTGATCACACATCACCTGTCAACTATCGTTTAGTCAGTCTTACTAGCTGCACTGCCAAACTGATGGAATCCTGTGTCAGAGAAACACTCTGGAACTTCTGGAATTCTCACAGTCTTATCCGGCCCTCGCAATTTGGATTTATTCCTAACTCCAGCTGCTGTGATCAACTTATCGAGTTTCTTGAAGGCATCACCCAGATCACTGATGGCGGCTCATGGGTGGATGTTGTTTACCTTGACTTTGCTAAAGTTTTTAATTCTATGCCACACAAAAGACTTATGACAACATTCTCTGCAATGGGTGTGAAGGATGATCTTTTTAACTGCTTGAAGTCCTTCATTCTCAGTCAAAGAGAGGTAGTCACAGTTCTAGAACAGCATTCTTCACCATATGAGATGTCATCTGGTGTACCACAGGGATCTGTTCTTGGTTCCCTTCTATTTGTTGTATATATTAATGACATAGATGCCAACTTAAAGAATGCCACAGTACTGAAATATGCAGATGACATCAAGCTGTACCTTGAGATAAAAAGGACAGATCCTAAACATTATAGATCTTTCCTGCAATCAGACCTGGACACAATGCAGCAATGGATCACAGACTGGCAACTCAAGCGGGCTGTGGACAAGTGTACCACCATGCATTTTCTGAGGAAAAATCTAGTGTCTACACACTCCCTCCACAACTCTAATATCAAGAAGTCATCTTGTGAATGTGACCTGGGCATTACTGTCAGCAGCAATTTGCATTGGACAAAGCACATCTTTAAAATTGTCAAGAAGGCTGAGGGTGACTTGGCATCACTCAGCAAGACCTTTGTCAGCCACTCTCTTTAGCATTGAAGCCGGTCATATCTGGCCAAAATTTTCTCACCTCTTTCTATTCAAACTGGACATAAATGGCCATTTATAGTGATGTTAAGGTATTGTTCTCAAAATAAATAATATCAAAATCTCATAGATTCGATATTATGTAAAATAATTATCTGAAATAAAGCCTTTTCCACAAAAATACAATAGTAAATATAGAGTAATGTAAATGCTAAAGGGTTAAAGCTGTATATAGCTGAGGTGCGGCCACACTTAAAATTTGTATCACCACTTTGGAACCCCTATCTTGCTCAGAACATTGACCTCCTGGAAACTGTTTAGAGACGTGCAACCAAGTGAATACCCTCCATCAGGCATCTACCATATTCTGAACACCTTGCATAGAAGCTCCGACGTCTGGTAACTGACTTGGTAAACACCAACAAAATTATTAACTATCTTTCCAGCAACAACCCTGAGCACCTTTTTGAATTCCATGTGTCTAACACAAGTGGGTATGACTCACAAGTGAGTCCCGGGTTCAATGGTGGGTAACCACAGTAATACATAATTGGTAACCACTCAATACATAGTTAAGTATAGACAAGATTTAATATAGAAATGGCTTCTACAAGACTAGAACTGTTTGATTCGAAGGAAATCATCAGAATTAATCAACCAAATTAATCATCATCGTCATCATCACCACCATCATCATTTTACGTCCGCTTTTCCCAGCACAGCATCTCTCCACTTGTCACGGTCCTTCGTCATGTCCTCGGTGAGTTTCAGTGATCTGAGGTCTGTTCTCACTACCTCCGCCCATGTTTTTCGTGGTCTACCTCTACTGTGTCTTCCCTCCACTGGGACTTCCTGGCACTTCTTCACCCAGCGGTCATCTTCCATACGCATCACATTTCCATGCCATCTCAGCCTTCTCTCCTGCACACCACAACTTATCCCTTTTATACCCAGTTTCTTTCTCAACTCGTCTATGCTTGGTCATTCACGCACATTGACATTGCACATCCAACGGAGCATGCTTGCTTCATTTCTCTCCAGCTGTCGCATATCTTCTGCAGTTGCTGCCCATGTCTCACTACCATGCAGCATCGCACATCTCACACAGGCATCATATAACCGTCCTTTCGTACGCAGGGAGAAACCCTTGTCAACAGAGGAAGCAGCTCCCTAAACTTCTTCCAACCCGTCCATATTCTAGATACTATGGCCTCGGAACATCCCGTCTCATGCTAATCTGATCATCTAGGTACCGGAAGCTATCAACCACTTCTATAGAACCCACCTGCATTGGAAAAATGAGTCTATCACAGCGATTACTACTGCCAACTTTCCCTGTACATCTACTGCATACGTAGTTTTCCCTACCTGTTAGTTTGCCTGCTATCCCACTACATTTTGTGTACCCAAGATCTGCATTGCGTACATTTTATAGAATTTATGCCAGTTCTTTTCCTACATATCGAACATGGCCATTTCCCTGATGGAATCAGAGTATTGTCCTCTCTTCTACTTATCAACACTTTTGTTTTAGCTATGTTCACTCTCAGACCTCTTGATTCCAACTGCTGTTTCCATAGCCAGAATTTATTCTCTAGCTCCTCTACTGATTCTGCTATAAGAACCAGATCATCAGCATAGAGAAGTTCCCATGGGCATCCAGTCTCAAACTCCTCTGTTATGGCTTGGAGGGCTATAATGAACAAGAGTGGGCTGAGGACCGAACCCTGATGCACACCTACTTGTATCTGGAATTCCTCACTAAACTCCATTCCTATTCTCACTTTACTGACAGCACCCCTGTACATAGCTTGCACTGTCCTCACAAGCCATTCCTCTACACCTAGTTTCCTTAGGGACCACCAGATGACAGATCGGGGTACCCTATCAAAAGCCTACTCTAAGTCAACAAAAGCTAAGTATAGTGGCTTATTCTTCTCTAAGAACCTCACATGTAGTTGCCTCACTAAGAAGAGGGCATCTGTTGTACTTTTCCGAGGCACAAAACCAAACTGCATCTCATCTAAATTGACGCTTTCTCTAATCAGTTGCGCTAATATTTTCTCTGCCACGTTCATAACCTGATCCATCAGTTTTATGCCCCTATAATTGCTCCTCCAGAGCATCCCCTTTACCTTTGTAGCAATTTATGAGAATATTGCTGCACTAGTCTTTGGGTATGACAACACCGTAAATAGCTTGTAACTAGTTTAGTGCCTACTTCTCCCGATGCCTTCAGCATCTCAGCAACTATCCCCGACGGTCCAGCAGCCTTACATTCTTCATTTCCTTAATTGCCTCTTGTACCCTATATTCGTCAATCTCAATAGCTGGTCCCTCCGCCGGGTCTACTGGGGGTAATTCCTCTCTGTCCCATTTATTCTCTACATTCATCAGTCTCTCATAATGACATTTCCAGGCCTCCTTTTTCTGATCATTCGTGACACTAAGTACACCGGCATCATCCTGGACACATTTATCACCAACAACATCCTGATTTGTACTGACACACTGCCTTGCAATGCGGAACAACGCAAGTCTCTGATCTTCCCGTCGCAGAACATTGGCAAACCTCCTACTCTCAGCCTCCCTGCGTGCTAAGTACACCTGACGTCTAGCTTCTCTCTTAGCGGCTGTGTATCCGTCTCTACTCCCACCATTTTTCCAAGCTTTCCATGCCAGCCTTTTGTCTCTAATGGCCCTATCTACCGTGCTGTTCCACCACCAGGTCACTCTCTGTCTGGTTGAAGCTCTGCCCCAACCACAAGTTTCTTCAGTAGCCTGCAGTAAGTTGTCACGCAAGAAGTTCCAGTTATCATCTATGTCATACAACTCTAAATCGTCTCCTTTTTCGTCGTACACATCTTGAAGGGCTTTGCTAAATTTATATTTTAATGAAACGTATTTTAGTTTCCAGACCTTTCTTTTCCACACCTTCCTGAATGTCTCATTCTTTCTCTTTTCTTACTGAGATGTCACTAACGACTAACCTATGCTGTGGGGTACATTCTTCCCCAGGGTATGCCTTAGTATTTGACACCATCCGTCTGTCTCGCTGTCTAACTAGCAGGAAGTCAATCTGGCTTATGCGCTCACCAGATTTGTAGGTTATTAGGTGGTTCGTAGGCTTCTGGAAGTTAGTGTTGAAAATGGTTAGTGCATTTGCATCACAAAATTCAAGAAGCCTCACTCCTTCTTCATTTCTTGCGCCGTAACCATGCCCACCATGTACCCCAGTGTATCCATCCTGGAGCTGTCCAACATGTCAATTGAAGTCCCCTGCAAGCATAACGATGTCTCTGTCCTCTGTCATTGAGGCTGTCTGTAAAAGTTGCTCGTAAAAGCCGTCTTTCTCTTCTTTACCTAGGCCTGCCTGGGGAGCATAGGCAGAGATGATTGTCAGTAGTCTCTTGCCTACAACTAACCTAAGCTTAATTATTCTATTACTAACTCTAACTACCTCTATTGTCTTATTGATCCATCTCTCAGCCAATAATATGCCCACCCCTCCTAACCCATCATCATTACCCACCCAGAAAAGCTTATAACTACGATGTTTGCCTGTGATTAGTCTTGCAGAGGAACCTCTCCATCTCTCCTCTTGCACACAGCACACATCCACATGCTGTCTCTCCAGCATCTCCACTATCTCACCAGATATACCTGTTAGAGTGCCAACATTAAGTGTGGCAACTCTGAGATGCAACGTCCCGTTCTTTTTTTTTTATATATAGTAATAATAATAAATGTGAAGACTAAAATCCAAAGAGGGCTCGATAAGGATAAATATATATCAAATATATAAGAACCCTAGAGCAAATATTTATTAAAATAACAGATTAAAGTTTAAGCAAAGAATCGCTGCTTTCACCCTTAATGGGATTTTCTTAAAGATCCTGTTAAGGGTGAAAGCAGCGATTCTTTGCTTAAACTTTAATCTGTTATTTTAATAAATATATATATATATACATATATATATATATATATATCAATTTGGTTATGATGCAAAAAATAAATGAAACACTTAAAATATATATGTATTCATTCCATAATGATAATCTCTTATGTAGAAATAAGATACATATTTTTAAGGAAGAAGTATAATTGATTAAATCCATAACTTGTTTGAGATTGTTGTTTTAAAAGTTCACACAATATTTTGGAAATTGCAATATTCTTTCTTCTAGGCATGAAAAGCTGTGAAACTCCAGAATTAATAAATGATGACAAGGACAAATAAGCATTCCTAAGACCAGTGTAGCAGATATGAATTACACTTACTTCAAATAAAATCTTATACATACATACATCTTACAAATAAAATTTGTTTTCCACATAAAAACAGTTCTCTATATAACATCATTACATAAATTCATATTGCCATATATTTTAGACAATTAAAATATGTATTAATAAAACATCTGTTAGAATAAAACTAATATAATGTCTTACATAGCACATGTTTAGAAATTTTTGAAGGGAGCAGTTGCTTATATCAACACCAGTATTTAACTGGTACTTATTTTATCAGGCCTAGAAATATAAAAAGAAAAATGATCCTTATTGGAATTTGAAATCAAAACATAAAGCCAGAATAAAAGCCCAATTCTGCCAATCGACTGCCTGAGAATATAAACAAATATAATAATAAAATAATTTAAAACAAAAAATCAAATTAAAACACAAATTCTCTTATTTTGGTTTCTTAAATTATAGATGTGTTTTAGGTGAAAGTAATTTAAACATCTATTCACTTATAGTTAATTAGGAATGCCAGATTGTTATTTCCTAGCTGGCTCTACTGGTAAATTATAGAAGCACTACTGAATATTTTAATTATATTTTGTATAAATATAGTATTTTCATTGTAATATTTCAAAACCTTTATTACCTAAACAGATATGTATATGTTTGACAGGACCATTAGTGTATCGCCATATTTGTCCCAGCTCTCCGTGCACTGAATACAATATATATGACATTTAAGCAGACAACATATATTATATTACATTCATCATCATCATTTTACGTCTGCTTTTCCCTGCTTGCAAGGGTGGGACGGGAACTGATTCTGGCTTGATTTCTACAGCTGGATGCCCTTCCTAACCCCAACCTCATTTACAGTGAGTGCTGGGTGCTTTTTTTTCGTAGAACCTACACGTCCACTTTACAGTGTGGGCTGGGTGCTTTTTTGCCGTGGCACCTCCACAAGCACTTTGCAGTGGAATGATAGGGACCCCAGTCCCTATCATCTCATTTCTACAGCTGAGTAAATTGGAGCAATGTGAAATAAAGTGTCTTGCTCAAGGAAACAACACATCACCCGGTCTGAGAATTGAACTCACAACCTTTCGATTGCAAGGCCAATGCTCTAACCACTAAGCCATGTGCCTATAAATAATATAATATATCTGCTCTCATCTCTGTTTTCCTTTTTGACACCTATGGATATCTTCTACACAAACATAGACACATACCAGGATTGGACATATCCACAAAGTACGAGCGAAACTGTCGATAGTCGGGACTAGAAGAATTTTGGTAAAGTTTATATAAATTTTTTCTTCAAACTTACATTTTAGACTTAGCTCTGTTTAATTGATTATTTGTCTAGTTAATTTCTACGGGCTAAGAAGAAAGACTAGGTAAATTTTATCTGACTGTTCCTCGTGGGGGATAGTCTGTGTCTTTTATCTGTTATTTCTTCGAAGTTACATTTTAAACTTAGCTCCATTTAATTGATTATTTATCTAGTTAATTTCTACGGATTAGGGAGAAGAAAAATTGGGTATATTATTTTATCTGACTGTTCTTCAAACTTACAATTTTATATATACATATATATATATATATATATATATAATTGGTTATGCACGAGTGCATTAATGTTTTCCAGGACACAGTGTTATGTACCGTGTAGTGGAATGTCAGCTTACAACAGAGTGGTGCTCAACGAAATGCAGAAAAAAGGTGTATATTCCAGTTTAGCTATAATCTCTGATGATATGGGATCGATTGTGCATTGGATATCGAATGCTCTACTAAATATATAATATTATAGATGTAGCGAGATCTAGGCAAATTGATGTCTATTGAAACGTACGTAAGAACGAATAAATCTCTTTTATTGCATCTTTCTGTTCTTTTTAATTCTTTATATATATATATATATATATATATATATATATATATATATAGGCCGGGTGATGCGTTGTTTCCTTGAGCAAGACACTTTATTTCACATTGCTCCAGTTTACTCAGCTGTAGAAATGAGATGATAGGGACTGGGGTCCATATCATTCCACTGCAAAGTGGTCGTGGGGGTGCCACAGCAAAAAAAACACCCAGCACCCACTGTAAATGAGGTTGGTGTTAGGAAGGGCATCCAGCTGTAGAAATCAAGCCAGAATCAGTTCCTGTCCCACCCTTGCAAGCAGGGAAAAGCGAACATAAAATGATGATGATGATGATGGTATATATATATATATATATATATATATATATATATGCAGAGGTTATATTTAATTTGTTGGGATTCAACAAGCTTAAACATTTTTATAACTGATATAAAGTACTCAACAGTATTCAATATATTAATAAATGGAAACTATATTTATAAAACCATAATTATTTTATTATATATATTTCAAGGGCAACCAAGGCAAATTATGGTGCGCTTTCATCAGATAAAATACAGATTTTTTTTATAAATAAATATTGACATACCCGGAAAAAAGACAACCTTAACGGTTGAAGCTTCCTGGATAGTGGAGATAATATTTTATTGAGGGTAATACAAAGTTATGAGTGAGTATGCAAATGAGTGTCCGAAAAATTGAAAAGATAACGGTTTATTTAAATTAAACTGTTGGAAGAAGAGGAGATGTAAAGGGGGAGAGAGAAAATATTGAGAGGGAGAGAAAAATATTGAAAGAGAGAGAAAACAAATATTGAAGGGGGGAGAGAAGAAAAGGAAGGAGAAAGAGAGAAGAAGAAAGAAAGAGCGATTATACATAGTGGTAGTGAAAATAATCAAAGTGAACGAGGAAATAAATTTTAATGGAAGAATATACAGAACGACCATAAATGTTCCTTTTCGAATATTGGTAAAAAAATCTTCAACTTCTCTATCCAACTTATTATGGAACTTAAAATCCAAGAATATTAACCATTCTTTATCTTGGAAAATTATCTCCAAAGCTCCATCATACACAGCTCTATCCAAATGTTGATCCCTTTGCGTTGAAGAAATATTCTTTATACTAAAAAGTAAGAACTCTATTAGTTTGCGTAATAATTTATTTAGTCCTTGTAAACATCGTTTAAACTCAACTTTTAGATATATATATAAAATGTAATATATGGTTAATTTCCTTTTCATAACGTTTTCTATATCCAAATACATATAACCTCATCCCTCAGATTATAACTATATATGATTCATATATACTTAATTTACTTTCTATTATTTCTACTTCATAAATATACTTTATATTATTACACTCATCAATATATCATAACCTTTTTATATAACTACTTGAAATTCTTTTAAGAAAAATTCTAATAAATGTTATTTGAAAGACTTTCTGAAGGTTTTAGAAAATTCTTGGTAAAACCTTTGAAAGATCCTTTGGAAAGATATGGAAAAACCATAATTTTCATATCTTCCAATATTTTTATATCGTCAAACATTTTTAACATTTTTAATATTTATATATTTTCATATATATCCAAATATTTATATATATGTGTGGAATAACGTATGGTTTTTATATATATGTGGAATAACCTATGGTTTATGTTTTAATTATAGTCTAAGATATATTTTAAGATAAATTTTTTAACTTTATAACATTTATGACTTATAAAAAAATGTTTAAAAAGGTTTTTTTTATGTATCCTTGGAGTCATTTGAGTTCTTAAAAAATCCCTTTTAACTTCCTTTAAACTTCCTTACTGTTTTATAATCTAATTAAGTACTTATTCCTTTGTAAACTCTCGTAAACTTTCGTAATTTTGGAATTATTTGGATGTTTAAGTTTTGACTTACAACTATTAATAAATCAAATTTTGCCAAACTTACTTTAATCAAATAAACTATACTAGGTTTTTTCCAGTGTAAAATACTATACATTTAAATAATGTATAATCCATAATATACACATCTAAACCCATATATTATTATTAATTCATCTTAAATACTTCGTTTTTAATTTTTAATTTCTAATTTTTGATTTTTAAATACTTCTTTTTTAATTTTTAATTTCTAATTTTTGATTTTTAATTTTTAATTTTTAATTTTTAATTTTTAATTTTTAATTTTTAATTTTTAATTTTTAATTTTTAATTTTTAACTTTTAATATTAAATTAATTTTTAATATTAAATTAAATTTTTAATCTTTAAATTTGATTTTTAATTTTAACTAAATTTTTAATAATATTTTTAAATATTTAATTTTCAACTTATTATAAATATTATAAACACAGCATAATTGTTTCTACTTTAGGCACAAGGCCAGCAATTACCTAGTGCATTACTGGTACTTTATTTTATCGATCCCGTAAGGATGAAAGGCAAAGTCAACCTCGGCGGGATTTATAAACACAGCATAATGAACCTTATATTTACGTTCTGAATATTATTCTTCCACGCTAATCTTATTTCTTCTTTCACTTAGGTATATTTACGTTCTGTATATTCTTCCATTAAAATTTATTTCCTCGTTCACTTTGATTATCTTTGATTATGTATAATCGCTCTTTCTATCTTCTTCTCTCTTTCTCCTTCCTTTTCTTCTCTCTCCTCTTCAATATTTTTTTCTCTCTCTTTCAATATTTTTCTCTCCCTCTAAATATAGTTTCCATTTATTAATATATTGTATATATATATATATATATATATTGTATATATTGTATATATATGTGTGTCGAAGAATTTCTGATTGAAAATGGAAATATCTGAATCATCTTATATGTAACGTTTTACACACTATACACACATGTATATATAATTATATATAATATATTATTTATTTATTTAAGTTCACACACGGAACAAACGCGCTACCTAAGGTTGCAAGGCTCGATAATGACCATATTTTCAGATTGCAAGACGGATCAAAATTGTGACCTAATCTTCTTGCGCTTAGACGATCTATAGATATGGGCATTATTGAACCTTGAAACCTTAGTTAGCGCTTTTGTTCCGTGTATGAACTTAAATAAATGAAGCTCTCATCCCTGTTTTCCTTTTCAATATTAAATAAATGGAAACTATATTTATAAAACCATATTTATTTCATTATATATATTTCAGGGATATCATATTAACAATATGCTATGCCTTCCTCAGACAAAATACAATATAAACAGTTTTATAGATAAATAGATTTGACATACCGTAACAACATCGACTTGTATTTGAAAAGTTGAATTGGCAGTGAAAAAATTGTACACAGAGAGAAAGAAAGAGAGAAAAAAAGGAAAGAAAGACAGAAAACGAAGAAAAAGAAGAAAAAGAAGAAATGCATGGAACAAAATAGAGGGATGGAAAGATAGATAAAGAGAAGAACTTCATGTAAAGAAACAGAGATATATATATATATAGAGAGAGAGAGGAAATAGAGATAGATATATATATATAGAAAACTAGGTAGTGGGACGTCCGTTGAGTAAACGTATCAATGATACATTTATTTATTTATTTATTTATTTAGCTCTAGTATTAATGTAAGGGAGATGCCAGCTGTTATATAGAGAGAAAAATTAAAAATAACCAGACATAGGCGAGGCATAAAAACCCTATGTTTTAATGTAGAGGTATTAGTATGTATAAAAACCAGCCACTATATTGTAAATATCAGTATTCCTGAATGAGACATGTATCCATAATGTGTGAAAAGTAATGATCTTATGTTTAGTTATTTTAAAAAAATTCATATGTTTATGTGATAACTACAAACATCTATGTGAATTTACATGATCAACTCTGCAAACCCTAAGTTCACGGAAAACATTCTCATTGTGCTATAAAAATTTAAGTATACATATATGTGTATATATATACACACAAATATATATAGAGTCAATATTACTACTATTCCTGTCTTTACTCTACAAGATTATCTATCAAGCAGAAATAGAGAGCAGATTTCAATATACTAATAAAAATATATATCAGAAACAAAACCAAAAAATAACAATAATAATAATAATAAGTAATAATAAAATAGAAAACTAAAAAATATTACGAAAGAATATTACATATTCAAAATATTACATATTAAAAATATTAAAAATAAAAATATTAGAAAATACTACAATAATAAAAATAAACCACAAAGATCAACCCTTCAAAATTAATTGACAATATATTGCCAAGTTCATTATAAGCATCAGAGTCGAAAAACAGATAAAGCTAAAAATTATTTATCAAATCGCATCTAGCAAAGATCATTTCAAAAAAGTTTAGGATGCCCATTTGGTCTACATGTGTTCTTATATTTAATATAGAAGTTTATCTAGTGTAACGTTTATTCGAAATATTTGGAGCATCAACTTTTAGGGTAGCTTAATTTTTCATGAAGAATGTTTAAATAAAAATAAAAATAAAAAAATAAAAAGAATAAAAAGAAGAAATCGAAAGATTTATCGGCTAGTTTCCCATATAATTATAAATCAAACTAAATATACTACATTTTAAATTTAAATTTATATTTAAACGTTGAGTTTAATCTATGTTTGCAGCAACTGAATAAATTTGTCCGTAGATTAAGGGAATTTTTAGATTTTAGTATAAAGAATATCTCCTCTGCGCAGAGGTCACATGTCTCAGAGGATGAATTAAAAGGAATCCCTCTTGAGACTATATTCCAAGCCGTCGAATATCTAACGTTATCTAGCTTAAGTTGCCAGAGTACGCCTGATAGTGCCGTTGAAGATTTTTTGCTTGGATCTGTGAAAGAATTCTTGTGGTTATTATAGCGAAGTTTAAATTCCGTCGATGTGGAACCGACGTAGTTAAAAGAATTAGAGTCAGTTTTAACATTACAATTGTATACTATATTTTTAACTAAGCAGTTGTTATCTAACGGACATTTAGATCTATCTCTACAGTTACATTTGTTAACTTGTATATTATTTATGCTAAATTTTTGGTGGATGAGTAGGTTAATTTTATAGTATGTCTATTGAAAATTGAGTGATACCTATGTGTTCTAGGGAAGCGATTATCAAGAGCTTTAAAAAATAGTTTAGCGATGTGGGTTTTAATGTTTAGTGAGAAAGGGGGGGGGGGGGGCAAACCAAATTATGTTCCTAGTTCTATTTCTTTTTTGGCCTTTGGAATTATTGTAATGCTTTCTATTATAGTTGTTAAGGTTGTTGCCGTAATTAAAATAGTTGTTATTTTGTTTAGTTTGTCTATCATTATCTATGTACATAATCTTATCAGCATATCCTGCTCTAGCTAATGCTTCATTGTAGTATTGGGCTTTTTCGTCGAAAATCTTTCTATTCGACGAGATCCTAGAAATACATTTTTGAACAGAGTTTACTATAGTGTTTTTGACAGATCTGGGGGTGGTTAGAGTTAAAGTTGACATAGTTTAAGTTTTCATTCAACTTGTGAAAAGGATAGTGAAGACATGTGTTGAGATTTAATGTTATATCTAGGAAATTGACTATTCTATGGTTGTTCTCAATTTCTATTTTAAGATTAAAGTAATTAAAAAATTGTGTAATTTGTTTACATTTTCTATTTAGTTCAGAGTTATTATTATCAATAAGTAAAAGCATGTCATCTCTATATAAACCTCCAGTAGTACCAGGTATTTTCCTATGTAGCGAATTGATTAAAAATAAGCCCACAAGGTCAGTTACCTGAGCTGAGTCGGATGATCCCATAGTAATGTCAAAATTGCTATCTCTATCTGCTCTGGTCCATAGTTGGTCATTAAATTCTATCAAAGTTTTCCTAGCCGATAATATAATATGCATTTCATTGCTAGTTAGGTCAGTATGTTTGAATGCGTAATTTAGTGCCTTATTTAGTAGATTAGGGGTAATAGAAGAATAATAGTTAGCAATATCAAGTTGAATAAACTTATTATTATTGTTATATTTAATTTGCTTAAACCACTCAACAACCTCTCCAGTTCCCTTCCACAAGCTCAGGTTAGATAAACAATCCAAGTTCTTAATTTGCTGTATCACCCTGTCAAGAATGTTTTTGCTTAATTTGCCCAGGTCCGATTTTGATGGTGCGATCAATCTAACTGGCAAGTCATTTTCAAAATTCCTCTTGTGATCTTTCATATTGATCTTCGGTTTCCTGGGCACGAAAGGTTGTGTTCTGTTCTCAATTTCCAACTCGTGCATTATACAAGATGCTTCGACATTCATTTTCTCAAGCTCGGCCTTATCTGCTACCTTGTACTTTTTCCTCAGTTCCTTCAGTATGAGGCCATTATACATGTCTTTCTGCACCCCATAGAGGTTGTTGGTCTTGTCAGATTTCACCAAGATCTTCTCAGTTTTCTCTAAGCTCTCAATATTATCCTTAATGCCTTTCAGATATTCCTGGCCTTTGAAGTTTCTCTTGAATTTGACCCCTTGTATGATAGAAATTATATCGTTTTCAAAGTCAGATAAAAGTTTGTTAGGGGGTGGATTTCTTTTAGATTTGAAAACTTTGTTTAAGTCCGAGACATTTTCATTTATATTAGATTTATCAAAGTGGAATGCTCGCCACCTGATTCTCCTTATAAAAGAGTCAGATTTATCTATTAATTGTTTTATAAAGTCTTTGTTTCTAGGTAGAGGTATGTCTTTTAAAGAGGAAGTAATCTTAAAGAATTCCATTTTTCCAGTTATAATATAAAGCGCTCAACAGTATGGAGCAAGGTACATGGAAAGTTATATTTAAATTGTTGGGTTACAACTAGTAAATATTTATAACTGATATAAAAGCACTCGACAAGTATTTGGAGTATATTTACAATATTAAATAAATGGAAACTATATTTATAAAACCATATTTATTTCATTATATATATTTCAGGGATATCATATGTATATATATATATATATATATATATATATATATATATATATATATATATATATATATATATTAAAGGATATTCTGTATCAAATAATGGTAGACATTAATAAAACACATTTGTTCAAAATGTTATTCAGTCATGAAACCTTTATAGATGTTTAAATAAGGAATTAGGTCTAAGTACTTACAAGTATCATCGCAGGTAAAAATCCAGGGTAAATTTGGAGATACGAAGTTAATTCAAATAAAGAAATATCCATATTGTGAACATTTTCTAAAGATTTTTTTGGACAATAAAAAATTTGGGAACATGGAGCGACAATTTGAACAACCTTCCATTGACGATATTTTAATATTCAAAAATTATTCATTTGAATTGTTTGCATATGTACATAAGTGATTGTGTTCATGTGTGAGCATGTGTTTGTATATGAGTGTAACTGTATATGTGTTTATGTCTGTGTTTGATTAATTTGTGTGTAATTGTGAAAATGAGTTGCATTTTAAGTATGAGCGTGTATTCATATAAATTTCCTCGACAGACGCAGGGACGTGTGCGTATAACTTGACTAGGCAGATGATGCAAGGGACGCAACTCTTAGTGCTCCTTTAACACCTTTCTTGTACATATGCATTGTATACATACTAGCTGACCCCGTGCCGTCAAAAATGACGGCTAATTATAATATGTATACATAGTATTAAAAAAAAGAGATGTTTGTTTGTTGGTTGGTTCCTTCGTGCTCACTCACACAAGTGATACAAACACACAGTCAATGTGTGTAGCCAAATCGCTACACACAGTGTGACGAATCTTAGAACGTTGGACTCCTATAGTTTACCCCCCCCCCTCCTTTCTGAGTCATCACATAGAAGTGTGTCTATAATAATTATCTTTTCTAAGTGTTTCTGTTTATATATGTCTGTGTAGATTCGTGTATGTTTGTAATTCTATTGCCTATGTATCTTTCTTAATAAACACACACAAACACATATACACACAAATATTATAGGATTGGCAGTATCGTAGAGGGTCGTGCGCCATGCTTTGAAGCATAGAGTTACCTCCCTTTATGATCTGAGTTCAAATCCCGCCGAGGTTAACTTTGCCTTTCATCCTTACAGGGTCGATAAAATACCAGTAATGCACTGAGATAATTGCTGGCCTGGTGCCAAAAGTAGAAACAATTATATATATATATAATTTACATACACACACAAACACACATAATCATAACAGCCAATGTGTGTAGCCAATTCGCTATAAATATAGATACACACAGATGTAGCGAATATTGGATGTTATCACCCCTTCCTTCCTCAGACATCTCTTGTGATAGACAAATACACAAGCGTATTATATATTAGTTGCAGCATCGAGTTACGGCCCTTTATGGTCTGAGTTCAAATCCCGATCCCGCTGAGGTTAAATTTGATTTTCATCCTTACGGGGTCGATAAAATAAAGCACTAGTAATGCACTGGGATAATTGCTGGCCTTGTGCCAAAAGTAGAAACAATTATACATTAGTAGATACTTCATGTGCGTGCGCACACACACACACACAAATATATATATATATATATATATATATATATATATATATATATATATATATATATGCGTGTGCACAGTACATCCTGTGATTGGTGATAGGAAGGGTATCTATCTGGAGAAAACTTGCCAAAGAGTAGAGCGGACTCTTCAGTTATGTCAATGATATGTCGACCTCCTGGTGTATATAAAGATATCGGGAAAGGAAAACCCATGAGTGTAAACAAGAGAAAGCCGGTACCTAGATGCCTGCAATGTGCCAATGACTGAAAAGTACAGGAGTATTTTAAGTAAGCACTCTGATTTCCGATCCATATTGCTATAACGACGTATCGTCCTGACGTTATGGCGTATTCTGAATTGACAAATATGTCCTGATGTTGAGATAACAGTGCATTCGGAAAACAATTTCGAGTGGGTGCACGATATAATGAATGTAAAATATGAAGAACCTAAGGATTCGTGTGGGGGAATCTCCACAGCTCCATCGTCACGGCCCTCTTGGTGTCTCAGGCACCTGGTCTTCGGGTCGTACTCGAAGATCCTTGATCTATCACCGGTCATGACTCTCCCCAACAAGTCTGGTTCAGTTTTATGACGCTCCAGGATGTCCTGACACACCTGCATACACTGCTTCAGGTCAACGTTCAGCAACTTCGGCATCATCTTCTCGCAGATCTTCCACATGCCCAAATCTTTGGTGATAATCTTCCAAACGCTGTCACGGTTCATTGCCAGCTCACTTGCGATCAGTCGAACACTCAGTTAACGATCGCCACGCACCATCTGCATCACGCATTCAACGTTGGCATCAGTCCTGCTCGTTGTAAGCCTTCAGTTCCTGGGGTCGTCTTTGAACCTTTTGTGCCACTCGGAAACCCGCGAACGCGACATCGTATTATCTCCGTACACTTGCTACAGTATTCCGAGTGATTCTAACGGTGTTTTCTCAGTCAGAAACATCATGCTGGTTCATTGCTCGTTCGTCAGCCTAAAATTGAGGAGCTGTTAACAAAAGCATGTGAAAAAACATAGAATGGCTGCAAAGAGCTAAGATCACAGTTATATACTTCCCGAGTATTACATCACGTGGTGACGCAACCCGCGAATCCCTACCCCACTCATAGCTCATACAGCACACTAAGGCCTGATATTTTTTCTGACACACCTCGTGTGTGTGTGTGTGTATATATATATATATATATATATATATATATTAGTTACACATAATGATAGGGTTGAAATCAAAATTCGTGCCCCATATTCACCTGAATGGCGGAAACACAAAGACGCACATCCGACCTATGTCATACCAAAGAGCTTCCTCGTACTGCCCAAATCGGTGTACATCTACATATCTTATCGTAGCATACTCTAACACATCATTTCCAATACTACTGGATCATCCTTATCCATATACAGTATATTATTTGATTTGTAGGAATATATGCCTCGTTTTGATATCGAAAGTATACCAACATAAAAAGATGCAATAAAATTTGGATGAAACAGTTGTTGAGAGACATTCGGTATAAGTGCTTTCAGACGTACAAAATAAAGAAGATATTGTACAACTGACCGCTGCACATGATCCGTGATGTCTAGTTCAACTGCATCCCAGTACCCAAATGTATTATCAAACTGGATAATTTGCATGATACTTTACGTGGGTTCAGACGTGTGACGAGTGATAGTGTCTAGACCTGATCAAGAATTCTGTCTCTATGCGGGAGATGTCCTCGGCACGCTAAAATAAGCAATATAATCGTATGTCTCAAAGCGTCGGTTGTTAGATCGACAATCTTGAGGTCTGCCGGACCGACCTGCAGTGATGGTAAAAACTCGGACTGGATGATTTGGTTGACTCGTTGCTCAAGGACACTTTCACTGACAACAGCATCTCAAAAGGACCGAGGAGAGCAAATATATTAGATATTTATAACTATGAATCGGTGGCAATGTAAATAAATGGTATCCTCTAGGACGCATGGTAGATTTTTGGGGCTTATTTTGGGGAAAAAGTAGCCTCTTCAACGCATGGAAATACGGTAATTAACTTTAAAGCTGTGTTGTATATATCAAATGATAAAGACGCTGCTGTCATCTATATAGATTCTCATATTGGAATGGCTAATTTTTCATTCCATTCATGCATGTATGTATGTATGTATGTATGTATGTATGTATGTATGTATGTATGTATGTATGTATGTATGTATGTATGTATGTATGTATGTATGTCAGATCGCTCTTCAGCGCTACTGGTAACATGTAACCCAGTACAACCTGTGCATGGTCGGGTCGTCGACGACTAAACCGGCAACCTCATCAAGCTTGCTTGGTGAAGAGGGTGATTTGGGACACCCTGCGGGATGAAAAACAAAACCCGTCAAGAGCGGAGGAACTCAAGAGGGTCAATGGCCATCCAATAAAGCTTTTTTTGTGGAGCGAGGGACCCCTAGTCTTCATTCAGACATCTCTCTAGGAGAAGGTCATTCTAATATAAAACCTGCGACTTCATTTGCATTTAATGATGTAGATCAGTACTTCTTTTGGAGTAAATGCATTTGATGTTCAGAGAATGGAATTGGCCTCGTGCAAAGCCTTTCCTCACTTAAAAAAGCTTCAATCGCAGGCATTGCTTGATATATGACTTTTTGCGATGGACAGTATTCCTGGCCAAAGGCAAATCTCTAGCTGGACTAAAAAACCACATCCGTGATGATCATGCTTAAGTATCAAACGATGACATTACTCGAAATCAAATTGCAGCCATCATGCATGCATGCATGCACGCATGAATGTGTGTGCGCGCGCGCATGTGTACGTGTGTGTGTGTGAATATAGATACATAGATAGTTAGATAAATAGATAAATCAATCGGTCGATTGATTGGTAGATTAAAACTTGCTTGAAACATCATTTGGTGAGTTATTTCTCTTTACATTATATTTATTTAATGAATTTAATTTTATCTGGAAATGTACAATATTTACTTGATTAACAGAAATTTCAAATTTGAAAAACATTGCACTTGTAATATACAATATTTTAAGAAGATGCACATTTGCGTCTCAGATCAATAAATGACAATTTACAGTATTTGAATGTTATAGCAATGCAGACTAACAAAATATTTAACATGTTGTATGCATATATCCGTTAGATATTTACTTACGTAAGAGAAGAAAGTATATAGATTTTTAAATAAATCAAATATTCATTTTAATAATTTTCGTAAATATTAAAATGAAATTAAGCACTGTGGAACCTCGGTTCACGAATAAATTAGTTCCTGAAGGTCTTTCCTCACCCGAAATGTTCGTAAGTCGAAACTATTTTGCCCATACCAAAGTTTGAGAAATACAGTGAGAGAGAGGCTGTGTGTGAAAGACAGATATCACCATAGTAATTAACTACACAGCAAGTGACGCTTTCCCGTCGATACTCCAAGCTTGTTGCCAACCATTGTTGTCGGCTTTCGTGTTCGTTACTCGAGACACCATTCGTGAACCAAGATGTTTAATATTCGGGAAAATTGTTCGTGAACCGATTTGTTCGTGATGAGTGGCATTCGTGAACCGAGATTCCACTGCAGTGTAATAAATAGAAAATTAGCTTAAAGTAAGACTGAAATAAGATGAATATATATGATAGAAACAATAAATCCAGTTCATGTAATATACTATAAGAATATTGTTATACTTTGGAAGGGTCATGCTGCCAATAAGAAACACACGCACGTTTGTTTTCACTTCAATTTATTATAAATTTCCGGTTGGTTGTTTAGTTCAATAACCGGATGGTTGTTTATATAGTGTCAAAGCTCTTTCGTCACACATTCTGTGACCACCTCAGTAACTGATTTCTTATTTCGTGTCTCTCCTTTGTTCTGCCCTACACCATTGTGTTTTTGTGTAACCATATTACCTTAAATTATGCTATTGAAGTAGATATATTTGTTTCTTCAATATATTAATAATTTTAACACCATAGCAGAGAATGTTATAATAACAGAAATGTTAGTTTTCTTGTTAGTTTTAATATCTATATGTCACCTGTAACGCTGTTTTGCTTAATATGAATTAAAGTGCTGGCCCAAATAAACATGTGTTGTGGTTTAGCTCCCAGGTCAATTTTAATCAAGTATTCCTGTGACAAAAGCCTCTCAATTATGCCCATACCCTCTTATTTTCAGTTAATGTATTCAAGCCTAAACCATCCAAAATAGTTAGTTGCGGGTGGTTTGAGAGGAATGTTTATTTTTAGTATGCCAAGTTTGGTTTCCTCGTTGGCACTGTGATATTCAAACTATTTTTAGAAAAGTGCAAGAAGTAAAAGTGCAAGAACTATTGTAAAAGTGCAAGAACTATCTGTAAAAGTGCAAGAACTATTACAGAAGTTTTCGAGCGCTAATTGGCAGAATCGTTAGAGTACCGAACAAGATACTTTCTAGTATATCGTTATGACCTTTTACATTCTGAGTTTAAATCATCACCTTTCTATTTTATAGTTTCAGTGTCGACATAATATAGTACCAGTCAAGTAATGGAGTCCAATTACTACACTGTCTCTGCATTAAAAAAAGTGTTGGGTAGTCTCTTGCTAATATTAGTGATCAATTTACAGAAATTCAATTGAAAAGACAAATAGTAATTTTTAAGTATTCTAATGTTTTTATAAATGTTTCTAAGATCATTTTATATATGTTTTACACAAGATGAAAATTTAGATTTCAGAAATACATGTTCTAAATCCATTTCATTACGAGTCAACTTATCTTCCGAGCTGTGTCTTAAACACTGAACCAATAATTCACATTCATTTTTAAACCGAACCCAACCCCAACGACCATAAGCTTTAATCCTTTTCTTACAGGCAACAGTCCAAACTGAATTGGCCGTAATTATATTTATCCATAATTCCAGGTTATACAGCCTCTTTCCATGGTAATTATTGATTACCCTGTGTAGTTTTAAGTATTTTACTTGAATTAGAGTGACGTCCCTCTAACCGTGTTACATGACTTTTAGAGTGATTTCCCTTAGCGGATGTTTATGCCATATTAACCCACTTTTCGGTAGCGTGACATTATGTAATCTTCTGACTTGTTAGAAATAATAGCAAAATTCCCCCTCAAACTATAAAAAGGAAGAAAAAGAAAAAACAGAAAGGACACATCAAATAATATACTTCTGAACACAGTGTTTAGAAATAAGATAAGATGGTCGTACGTTGTCTAATTAATGGTTTCTTATATAGGCATAAGGCCAGCAACTTTGGGGGAGGGGGAAGTCGATTAAATCGACCCCAGCACGTCACCGGTGCTTTACTTTATCGACCCCGTAAGGACGAAAGGCGAAGTTAACCTCGGCGGGATTTGAATTCAGATCGTAAAGGGGTGTAACTCTATGCTGCAAAGCATAACGTCCGACCCTAAAAAATAATTGTTTCTAATTTTGGCACAAGGCCAGCAATTACCCAGTTCATTACCGGTACTTTATTTCATCGACCCTGTAAGGATGAAAGGCAAAGTTAACCTCGGCGGGATTTGAACTCAGAATGGCAAGGGCCGTAACTCTATGCTAGAAAGCATGGCGTCCGACCCTCTACCGATACTGCCAATCCAAAATAATTGTTTCTACTTTAGGCACAAGGCCAGCAATTACCCAGTGCATTACTGGTACTTTATTTTATCGACCCCGTAAGGATGAAAGGCAAAGTCAACCTCGGCGGGATTTGAACTCAGATCGTAAAGGGACGTAACTATGCTGGAAAGCATGGCGTCCGACCCTCTACAGATACTGCCAATCCATAATATCACATTTTCAGTATCGAAGATGGTCTCACCTCTAACTTCTCCCTCTCTAGAGTTGAGAAGTAGAATATACTATTTGACAATAATTATAAGCGTACACTACATTGAATTTATTGTCTATGTAATATCTAGTTCCATATATTAGACAAGATCACGTCCTAAAGACGTGTCTTAGATGAGCCCCTTCCGTTTACCCTTTCACTCACCCCTCGTACAGAAGACCCAGCTCACGCATGGCCACTGACAACAGGATTACTTCCGCCATGGGTGTCCAGTAGGGAGACTCACTCAGTTCACACCTCTTTGCGCTGTCAGTCGATGACGTTGCCCACTCGGTCCGGTCGCCCCTCAACGTTTGGTACCTGGACGACACGGCCAAGGGCGGATCAGCTGAGACCTTCGGCAAATCATCCCAGCTCTAAAGCTCCTTGGACTTGAGATCAACCCATCCAAGTCTGAGGTGAAAAACATGAGCTATGGAGAGACCGCATTTCACAGCGCCGTACTCAGCACCCATCCTGTCCTGTCCGGAGCTCGGCTAACACCCAAACATGCTGCATTCATTCTCTGCACTCTAATTCTCTTGAAACCCATAAGCGAATGCCTGGACCAAGCATGCAGATTTATCCCATATGGCAGAGAGGCTGTGTCTCATTGATGCTCACCCAGCGCTCTACCTCTTGAGGAACTGCTTTGCCCTCCTTAAATTCATGCTGTGCGGTGCACCTTGTCACACCCACGCAGATCTTCTCGGTGAACTTGACGTCACCATTCCATGCTGTGCAGAACTTATCTGCGATGTCAGTTTCAACAGCGCTGGCTGGCAACAGGTGAAACTCCCAGCGAGGTTCGGTAGCCTCAGCCTTCGATCAGCTTCAGATCTGGCTCTACCTGTCTACTTTTCCTCAATCTCCTCCAGTCACACTCTCATCAGCAAGGTTCTCAGCCAGGCAGCCAAACCTGACATGACCCCAGAGCTTGAACAGGCTCTGGCCAACTGGACAGGCAAAGGCTTTTCTGTCCCCCAGTGTACAACTGTCAAACGTAACTGGGACAACATCAAATGCAGGTCTTCTGTCAGATAAGCCTGGCTTGGACCAACACCGCCTTGCCTGCCTCCGCTCCGCTTCACAGCCAAACAGCAGCGCGTGGCTCAATTCAGTGCCCTCCTTATAAACCAGTACCCTTCTTAATGATGAGTGCACTCACGTTGGAGTAGCCCAATGCCTCGGCCTCCACATGTGTGAGCCACATAAATGTCGTTGTAGGGCAGTTGTTGACAAGTTCGGCCTGCACCCACTGTCTTGCCATCAGAGCATAGGCTGGTTCCCCCAACATGCCGCTCAATGAAGGAGCGTGGATGCAGCTGGCTTCCCATCCCAACTAGAGCCAACAAGCCTTGACCGCAAGGTCCCATTTGAAGGAGGTAGATTCCTCACCTTAGATGTTGTGACACGTTCTCTACCTCTGACTTAGTCACTTCAGCCACAAATCCCAGTACCATGGCCTGCCATGCAGAGGAAAGAAAGATAAACAAATACCGGGGATTGTCTGGCTGCTTCCTCTTCGCAACGGTCCCATCATAACCTCAGGCATACTTGGACCCCCTACTGTCAAATTCTTCCGCAAGATCAGAATGTTGGCAGTCCATCTGAGGAAGAAACCCTATGTAGTGGGGTGGCTGTTGCAGTGGGTGTCACTGGCCATTGTCCGCGGGAATGCTTCTGTGGTCTTGTCCACGTGGTGCAGTCCCATTACTGCTACGCCCTAGGCCCAGTACCCAATCACCCTCCTCTCCCCTCCTCGTTCTTCTGTGACACTAGAGCCCTTGCCATTCCCCGCCTTTTCCATTAAAAAAAAAATGTTTATATTTTACATTCCATTCTCTCTGCTCAATCTAAATTTTCTCTTTTATCTGTATTTGGAATAACATTATTTTCTTAGTTCTATTATGACATGACAGTAGTTCTCATTAAAACCTGTATGTATCTGGGCAGGCCTATATAGGGACACCACTGCCCACTCCAAATTGGAATGGCCCTAAAAGTGTAGGCTAAACACCAGAAGTCATTTCAAATCTGGCTGGGTAACCACACACAATGGCTCAGCCTAAATGCAGTTGAAATGACAAGAAATTTCTCAATCCCCTTACTATTATGACAATCAGAACTTCGAATATTAAAACTTTGCTCAATCTAAAAGAAAATGACCACTGATATGAAATAAGAACAATCATCATGGCTCAAGAAATAGCTTAACTGAAGTGAGACAAGACTTTCGGAACAAGGCAAAATTAAAGAATCTGGTTTAGGTTACACTATTTTTTAGAAAGGAAAGGATGTAGGGAAATGTTGTTCTCCTAAAGTTGGTTTTGCTGTGAAGATAAGGCTGGTGAAGGACTATCAATTCAGCCCAACAACCACCAATGAGAGTATCATTACGTTTTGTGTCCCATTTTCTGGAGACAGCTTCATCACTTCCATTTATGCATATGCATCTACTCTTGAAAATGAAGGCATAAAAAACAAATTTTACCAACAGCTGAACAACATTCTCTCCAAAGAACCACCTAAGATCAAGTTTTTCTTGCTTGATAATTTCAAAGCTAGAGTCAGAAGGAACTCTCATCTGTGGAAGAACACAATGAGAAAACAAGGTATTGGAAACTGTAATGCAAATGGTCACTTACTTCTTGAAGTCTGTGCAGAGTATGACCTTTTCATTAGCAACACTCAGTTTCAGGTCCAAAGCCACTTTAAAACTATGTGGATGCACCCACGTTTTAAGCATTGAAATGCCTTGACTACATCATCACTTGTCAATGCAATTATTATTACCAAAACAGCAAGAAAGGCTGATGGCTATTGGATAAAGCACAAGCTCCTCATCAATTGACTCAGAATTTCTGTTCATTCTAAACTACAACTCCAATTAATATGTCAGCCAAGAAGAAAGTTCAACACATCAAATCTTAAAGACCAAGCAGAAGGGTTCCAAAAATACATCAGTGACAACCTAGAAAACAGCTCTTCAAAAACCAAGGACACCAATGAAGAGTGGAAAACAATCCCAAACGCCACCCAACTGAAAACACCATTGGCTTCACAAAAATGAACAACTAAGATTGGTTTGATGAAAACAACGAAAAATCTCAACACTGGCTAAAAGAAATACCTGCCTATCTCTTAAACAAAATCTGATCACAAATTTAAAAAAAATACTTTCAAGATTTCAAGCAGATAGGTCAAACTTAGATCAGAGAGATTCAAAACAACTGGTGGATAGAAAAGGCCATAGAGCTTCAACAATTTGCAAATGCTAGGGACCTTAGAAATGTTTATGCTTGAATCAAAGAACTGTATGGCCCAACCTAAGCTTCAACTGATATTTTGAAGGCTGTTGACATTGCCAACATTCTCACAGACAGTGAAAGCATCTTGAACTCCTGTACTCTTCTAAATAGAAACTCCACGGAAGAAGATTTTTTTAAAACACCATCTCAACATGGATGTTGAACCCTCCAACTTTTCGTGAATTTAGTGATGTCATCAAAAAGATGAAACCAAGGAAGTCATATGGTTCTGTCATATGGTTGTCAGTCTTTAAGAACAAGGCTATTCAACCTCATCCTGAAAATATGGAAAATCCAAATAGTACCTGCATATCTAAAGAACATTGTCATCCATACAGTCTTAAATAAAGAAGATTGCAATATTTGTGGAAACTATTGTGACAGATCCCTCCTTTCCATCATAGGGAAAATCTTTGCCAGAATACTGTTCAACCATCTCCTAATCATCTCTACGATTGTATTGCCAGAATCTTAGTGTAGGTTTTGAACCTCCAGAGGAACAATTGACATGATTTTCCATGCAAGATAGCAACAGGAAAAATGTAGAGAACAACAGAAACCTCTCTTACTTGTTTTCTATGATCCTGAAAAGGATTTTGACACCATACTATGCACAGTTACATGGAGGGCGTTGAAGTGATTCAGTTGCTCTGATTGTTTTGTGGCACTCATCCTAGCACTCCACAATGGCATGATAGGACAAGTGAGATATCAAAACATGTCAGAAAATTCCCCAATCACCTATAGCTTAAAACAAAAGTGTGTACTTGATCTAACTTTGTTTTCCCTATACCTTGCAGCCATGCTTCATGAAATTACACCTACCAGCCCTGGTGTAGGGGTGAAGTAAGGCTTCAATGGTGGACTCTACAATCTACTCAGACCCTGATCATAAAGACTGACCAAGAAAACTCATATCACTAAACTGCAATACATCAAGGACAATGCTTCACTAGTTCATTCATCCATAGAAATGCAGGAATCAGTTATCAACTTCAAAAACACATATGATTGCCTTGATTGACAATCAAAATTCAGAAGACCAAAATACCTGCATAACCTGCTCCAAATTCAATCCTTCCAGGTTTCAACATCACTATTTCTAATACACCAGTGGCACACATAGACCAGTTCCAATATATTGGAAGTATCATCTCCACACAATGTAACAGTATTTCAGTTGCCTGTCATTTTTGGAAAACTCTTCCATCCTGACTTTGGAAACAAGAATCTGAAACTACAAACCAAGCTATATCAGCAGACACAGATAATGGAGTCTGAATAGAACATATATTATTGTTAATAACAATAGATTTCAAATTCTGAAACTATGTACTTATTTTTTCGCTAATGGTTTTATTTTTTTAAAGTACAAATTGTGTTGAGTAATTTATTTAATTTTGAAGCCTTGTTCGCACTTCAAAAATTTTCTTTTCCCTTTGATATGTTTATGAAATATTTTAGTTTTTTCATATTTCTAGTTTCTTTGTGATATCTATTTAGAGAAATAATAGCTCTCTTCTGAGAGAAATTTTCTTAACCCTTTAAACCTGGGCGTTTTAGGGGCTCTGCAAGCCAGGGTGGGTGGGTTCTTTGAGAGACCCCTCTCTTTACTTTATACCTGAACATTTAATGCCATGACAATGAAACTTGGCATAAGTACAGACCATTGATAGGCAAACATTTCTGAATTACAAAAATGTTGATGACGTCATCAGTTGTACCCAGATGTGTTAAAATTTCGTACTTTTATAGTATTCAAAAAATTTTCAGAGCCCCTAAGGCTATATCATGAAACTTTGTAGAGGTACTGCATATAGGTAGTGTCGTGTACCCGAAACTTGGCATAAGTACAGACCATTGATAGGCAAACATTTCTGAATTACAAAAATGTTGCTGACGTCATCAGCTGTACCCAGATGTGTTAAAATTTTGTACTTTTATAGTATTCAAAATTTTTTCAGAGCCACTAAGGCTATATCATGAAACTTTGCAGAGATATGGGTACTGCATATAGGTAGTGTCGTGTACTTTCTCTTAAATTTTAGGAAAAGTCACAAAATTTCTGAGAAAAATCTTCCTTTCAAAAGCTATGCAAAACAATCACAAGTGGAGATGGGCTCTTAGAACCCCCTTCCCCCTGGCATAGTTAGGTCCTCCCATTCCACATGGAACATTGGGCAACAACAAAATATCTCCATCCTCTGCACTCTACTGCAATAGATTTGACATCCTCCCAGCTCAGCTCTTTCGTATCTAGATCCTTCAGGACTGTCCTCTTCTATGTTGTTAATGGATGCTCACATTTCCTTTTTCCACCTTCTGGCTTCCAGTCAAGGGAGAGCCTTGTGTATCTTGATGGCATTTTAAAGATATGTCCAAGAAATCTCAGATGACAATCTTTCACTGTGATGCTTAGTGGTTTCTGCTTGTTTCTCCCATAGACTTCTTCATTGGTTATTTTGTCTTACCAAGAGATATTAAGAAATTTGTAGAGGCACCTCTGATGGAATACATCTAGCCTGTGGGCAAATCCTGCTTTCATCTTCCATGTTTCACTGGCATAGGTGGCAATTCGGATGACCAGAGAATTATATAAAGCTATCTTACTTTTTAGAGTCATCTGATTAGATTGCCAGATGTTTCTAAGCCTCCCTAAAACAGAGGCTGCTTTTCCAATTCTGCTCAGCATGTCTTTCTCCATGTCACCCATGTTGGAAATGCTGCCACCTAGGTAGATGAACCTCTCAACCTCATCTGTGTGTTATTTACTTGTATGTTAATAGGGTTTTCTTCCTTCACTGACATAGCCTTCATCTTTTCTGAGCTGATTTCAAGCCCAACTTTAGGAATATTCTTACCAGGTTCTGATTTGCCAAGAAGGGCAATGTCATCTGCAAAATCCAGGTTAGTCACATGAGAAATATTCCACCTGATTCCAAGATGTGGCCTTTTGCATCACAAAATCAATTGTGAGGAGTAATAATAGAGGAAATAATATGCAGCCTTAGCACACTTCTGAAACTATATCAAAGAACTCTGTAGAACCACTACTAGTTTTGATGCAGCAGTATAGGCTCTTGAAAATGTTGATAAGCTTTTGAGGAATTCCATAGATCTTGGCTATTCTCCAAACAGTCTCTCTGTGTTTACTGTCAAAGGTCTTCTTGAAATTGATGAAGTTGATGTAAAGTTTTTTGTTGAACTCCATACTCTGTTCCTAAGGGTTAGGATCTAGTCAATACATAATCTTCCCTTCCTAAAACCAGCCTGCTCCTCATGAAGTTTTGTGTCTAGGCTACCACATAATATATTCAGTAAGACTGAACAAAACACCTTATCAGGGATTAATAGTAGCATGATCCGTCTCCAGTTGTTACAATTGTTAAAGTTTCTCTTCTTTGGTATTCTGACAATCACTCCCTTTCTCCAATCTGGCATATCTTCTTATTCCCAGATATGTTGAAGAAGTAGGTAAGCTGTTACATGAAGTCCGGATTTCCATGCTTCAGTAATTCTGGTGAGATTCTGTCTAGTCCTGGTGCCTTTCCATTCTTGAGTGTTTTTTATGACTTGAAGAACTGCTATCATTGTTATCTCTCTAGTCTCTATATCTAAAGGATCCAAAGTATCTTGGGTCTGCATATCAAAGAGTGAGGGTTAAAATAGTATTATATTGATGAATTTCATTACATTATATTGAGGTGACATAAGAGCAAAAAATTCAATAAATAATGTGGAACATTTTCATGTGATTGATATGATTTTAATTACCACCTAGAATTTAATCACCATCTCAAGTCATCTAGACTGTTTCTGTGAGAAATTAGGAGATAGTTTAGAAAGAAATTTGAATCAAAGACTTAGGAATGTTAATAAGACAATGTCTGTGGTTATTAAGTAATGTCAGTGAACTTCAGATAAACATTGCATTGATTGGTTATTAACAAACTCAATACAAAATATGACAAAGTATTTGATCGCTTATCACAGTAAATTGATTATACTATTGCTATTGAGCAACTGTGAAAGCATATGGTCTAGTGGTTAGGGTGTTGGACTTCCGATCAAAATGTCATAGGTTTGATTCCTTGTCTTCATGAAACCACAGGAATTCATAATACTGATGCTGAACTAAATATTATGAATAAGCAATACTATGTGGATATGAGATGCATCTTCACTAAGATAGGATACAAAACTCTCTCTTAAGGTTTATATCTAAACTATAATAACGGAAGGTCTGCGGGACTGTGTACAGTTTATTTCTTTTAATCCAGTTAGTAAAATAAGTTGGATTACTTTGAATAAATAATGAATGAATATTACATAATTTATGTACTCACTTTCGTAAAAATAAATAATTTCAAATTGACTTCTTTTCAAAGTTGCACTTCCAGTATATTGTCGCCACCACTACCACTTCAACTACCATATATAGAGAAAGAGAGAGTGTGTGATGAGAGAGATAGAGAGATTATGATTTTCTACACTCTGACGCGTGTGAGTGTGCATATACATACATCTATATGTATGAGTATATAACTATAATCGCGCAAACACAAACTTATAAAAATAGACGCTGACGGATATAATTCACACAAATACACATACATTCACACAAACATACATACATTCACACAAACATACATACATTCACACACCTATACATACATTCACGCCGGAAAGGCGGTTTTTCTGCTAGTTCCCATAATGACTAACATCTAATTTCAATATGCTTGAAGTGAGGCAGATAGAATTAATTACCTGCCACAGAGACACAATTCAGCAGATATAATTCATGACCTCTAAGATGGTGATTGTACCAGGAATTACAAATTTTTTCGGTTCATTATTATGTCATTTAATCAATGATTATATTTAATTCAAGGTATAGCACTGTCGACTAATAGTAAGATAAATCAATTATATGCAATGAAAGGTAGTGAATAATGCTAACAGAAGTTAAAACATAATATACATACGAATGTTACAATATTAAAGAAAATGTAAAGGAAGGGGTGAACAACCGAGCCAACACCAGAGCAAAAGACAGCAACGTCGCGAGTACAGCCCAACCTCTCTAAAGATTTTTGAGGCAAGCCACCACACTCGCAGCGTTGCCTCGATTAAAAACCGGTGCCACGAAATCAAATTGTTTTCATATTTTCAACCTTGTGGTTAACAAAGAAATCATTTTTTCAAACCCTTTCCCACCTGCTATTTCAGTATACACAACGAGTGGATTGAGGGACGTTGTGATTGTATGATCTAATAATTCTTTACTTGATCATTATTTTACAATTAAAATAAAGTATTTTAAAATAAAGTACCAGTAATGCACTGGTTAATTGCTGGCTAAAGTAGAAACAATTATTTTACAATTAACTTTCAGAAAAAAACTCATAAAACAGTTTAAATAATAATTGTTTCTACGTTAGGCACAAGGCCAGCAATTATCCAGTGTATTACTGGTACTTTATTTTATCGACCCCGTAAGGATGAAAGGCAAAGTTAACCCCGGCGGGATTTGAACTCAGAATGGCAAGGGCCGTAACTCTATGCGTCAAAGCATGGCGTCCGACCCTCTACCAATACTGCCAATTGCTGCTAAAACAGTTTGGCTCTTTTTTTATTTTTTGAATTTAATTGTATTTTATAAAACATCGAAATAATATTTTGACTAATAATTTAAAGTTTCGATGTTTTCCGTAAAGATGTTCGTATCATTTTGACAATATTAATAAATTGGAACAATTTTCTTTATTGTTATTATTCGTTAGCAGAAGTAAATAAGATATTTATTGTTTATTTGAAAGCAATCATTTTGTTATAGTTAGCGTTCATAAATGGCGGGATTACTTCAGATAGTCGATAAAAACTCCAAGGGAGATAACTCTTTAGATTGCTTCCATTCAAATTGACAACTTCGGCGGCAATTTTAAGAGCGAAAAATCTTAGAACTTAATTTTGGTGAAAAACTACAGATTAATCAAAGAAAATGGATAAAAAGTATTTTGTTCTATATTTTACACTATTGTATGTAATTTTTGTAACATTTAAAATATAGTTTGATTCCATTTTGAATTAGTTAGTTAGTTGTCATTAAGATGTCGTTTAGCCTCAGGTAAACCTTGATAGAGGAGACCGCTGATTAAAGGGCTTTCCAGCCGTGAGCATTTCGCCAGTTTATGGGTGTTTAGGATTACACTATCCAATGTATCGTTTCTTTTTTAACAGGATAGGGAGTAGTTTGTGGGATATTTGTCGGCTATTTCTCCCAGGTAGAACGTGGTTCCCTCGTTATGGCTGATCATGAAGGTTTAGGTGAGTTTAATTAAAATTGTGGTTCAATGTTACTAAGATTTTATTTATTTATTTATTGAAACAGATTAGAGAATTTCACTTTTAAAAGAAATGTCAAAGACAAAAAAAAAGATAAATAAATGAGAACACTTACAATGCCTGACAAACCAATTCAGGTAAGTTTTAATAAATATCAACGATTATAATTGGTTTAAAACTGTCATGTCTACCGTGATTACAATAACATTGTTGGAAATGACACTTCGTTATTGCCTCGAAATAATTATTTATTAGTAGAAATAATTATTACCTAGCATTTCAAAATGAAACAAACAATATATAAATAGATCATATAATAGATTATTTAAATTAAGGTTTAGGTGAAGACGGCGATATTGCGTAAGTGGTAAACAATAAAGTGTACGTTTCCCGTTGTGAATGTCTATTTCTACATTATGGTATTTTTCTAAAACACACATAGTGAATATATTTGTTTTGTGTGCTCGTTATTATTAAATACCGTCACCAACCACATTATATATGCGTGTATGTATCTCCGTACATATGTGTTCGACGACAAAATGTTTTCGTCTACCACTTAAGAAAGATCGCCTGTTTAGGGTTAGGGTTAAGTGACTTTTGTTTCAATTTGAAATGTGGGGTAACATTTCTTTTTTCAATTTAGATTGCATTAAGTAATTTTTTTTTTCAGGGTTGTGGTTACTTCTTATCATTCGAACAATAACACCAGCAGTGATGATGTATCTATAGACGTTACCTATCATTTAAAGGAAGAAAATAGTTCCAAATCCTATGTGCGAGAAAGAGCAGTACATTACTTCTAGTTTTGAAAATTGGCACCCAAACGAAACTGAAGATCTTAGCCATAATACACATCAGCAATTACCAGTAAAGAAAGCTACACCATTTTTCAATGTCGCACAGTTAATGAAATTACACTTCAAACATTGGATGTTGTATCATTTTGTACAAATATAGACATCTTTATTCAACAAATTTCAATTAAATTACATAACGTCTGCAGTAAGAAAAAAAAAAAAAATTAATAATGAAAGTAAGGGGAAAGGAGGAGGGTGTAGCAGACTCTAAGTGGTATAAATCAGCTGCACACTGGTGGACAAAATGGCGTTAGCGTCGAGGAGGGGGAGGAGGGCTTCTTCACGTTGACCAGAGCAAAAAGGTTTCTTAAGTCCTGGTAAAAAGTTGTGGTTCATAGAGAAAAAACATCTCGAAAATCTAAGCTAGAGATTCTAACAAGTAAAATTAAATACCATTCTGGAAGATATCAAAGTAGTTTCATTGCTTATGTGATGGTCACTGACAATGATGTTGGACACAATGGAGAGGTCAGCTGTCATATTAAACATGATACATTCAAACTACAGTCAATGGGATCTAAAGAATATAAAATAGTTTTAAAGAAAGCAGTAGCCGGAGAGACACAGGAACATTATCACTTTACTGTCTCCTGTCAAGATAAAGGATTACCTTCTCTGAAAACTGATAAAGATCTGTCAATACAAGTGTTAGATGTGAATGATGTAAAACCACACTTTACCAAAGATACATTCAAGTTCCTTACCTATGAGAATGACAAAGCTAATTTCCCTATTGGTTTTATCAATGCTACAGACCCAGATGTTGGTAAGGGAGGTGAATTAAGTTATTATCTGAGAAATAAACACAGTGGTACTCCAGTTCTGTCAGCAACAACTAGTGTCTCTTTAACACTGACTGTTAGTAACAAGACATCACCAATGTTCACAGCTGTCCATGTACCAACTGATAACACAATAGATGCAACATTGTTGATTATCATTGTAGTAGCAGCTGTGATAGTATCTATAGCTATTGTGGTTTCTATAACATTGTGTATTGTGAGATGTAACAATGTAAGAAATAACTCAGCTAGAACAACAGAAGAGAAACAGGTAATCGAGGAGAGATATCAGACAGATATAGTCAGTCTAGAAGCCATTACTATCATGAAGACTGGAAGACATCAACAGTGAACAGATCTCTTCAGATATCCGTAAAGGTAAAATGATAAATTATCAATCCATCATCCAGTGAATGTATACAATCTAGTGGTTAAGGTAATTGGGCTCATAAATATAAGGTCATGGGTTTGATACTTGGACCAGGTGTCATGTTGTGTTCTTGAGCAAGATGCTTCATTTCATAATTTTCTTGAGTGAACTGGGGCAACTGTCATTAAAGTATCCAGAAACTTCTTATTTAGTGCAACTCCTTATGAGGCCAGCTAAACCTACATAAATGTGAGCTTTAAATCTTTCATTCCATCATCTTTTTGACTGTCCATTTTTCCTGTGTTTTTCCATTGTCTTTGTCACCCTTTTGAATTCATATTTGAAAGACTTAGCCATGCAGGCATTTTTTGAAACAAGCACATAATAGCAGTCACACTGTCTGGTCTGTCTTCCTATGTTCTCCCTTCTTACCTCAGTTTCATTCTTCTTTTTCAGCACTTTGGATTGCAGTCCATTTTATTCTTTTCTGTATTTCTATTTCTCTCCCTTCGTTGTCAGTTGATGCACTTTGGATACTTTTTCATCTTTATTTGTGTAATTTGCTGAAAGGCTTAAATTGTTTTGTCTTTGTCTCTACTTGTTTTGTTATGCCCAAATGTGCACTGGAATGTACAGCATCAAACTTAATGCACCAAAACCGTTGTGATGTTTAGAGGTGGACTGAGGAGATGGGACTGTCCATTTTCCCATTGTTTTTTTCATTGTCTGTGCATGCCCCTGTTTTGAATTCATATTCCATGCAGGCTTTTTTGGAAATTATAAACACACATATATATATATATATCATCATCATCTTCGTTTAACGTCCATTTTCCACGCTAGCATGGGTTAGACGGGAGTTGTCCCACTTGAGGCAAGGTTGGTCGGGTGACCATGTCTCACTCATATAGGACTATCTGGCAGGTTTTCTACGGCTGGATGCCCTTCCTAACACCAACCACATTTACAGTGTGGAACTGGGTACTTTTTACCGTGTTACCTACACAGCCACATTACAGCGTTATATATATGTGCAATTTAAGTAAACTTGAATGATGTGTGTGTGTGTGTGTATATATATATATATATATATATATATATATATACAGGAGGGTGATTTTGGACACCCTGCAGGACAAAAAACAAAACCTGACAAAGGGTGGAAGAACTCATAAGGGTCAACGGCCATCCAATAGTGTGTAAATATGTATATACACATGTACATGTGTATGTATGTATGTGTATATACATGGGTGCATGTGTATGTATATGCAGGGAGTGAAGGAGCCCTAGCCTTTGTCAGGGCATTCTTCTAGGAGAAGGCAACTCAGGAAACTGGGATAACTCCGATATAAAACCTGCAGCTCAGTACTTACCGATGATGTTAATCTTTTCTTCTTTTTGGGTTATAGCTACTGTCGCTCAGAGAGTGGGATTGGTTCAGATATTCAAAAAATATCTTCACGCACAGGCATTGCACGATAGAATTAATTAATAATTATTAATAATGGTATATCGTGCAATGGCCATACTCGGTAACGAGAGGGCAGCCATCATCATCATATATATATATATATATATATATATATATATATATATATATACACACACATACACATAAACATATTGATCATTTTATGCCTGTTTTCTATACTAGTAGTGGTTGTGTGTAAAGAAATTGAATAAGAAATTGCATCAATAGCATGATGAGAGAGCAATAAAAAAAATGAGTGATAGTGTAGGGATTAACTCTGGACATGCTATAGTGATAGGAAAGAGGTTGAGTGATAACGTGTGAGGGTAAATAAAAGTGCAGTAGATGGAGATTTAACTTGATGAGGGACCAAGTCTAGTTATACATCCCAACCTCTTATACCACCACTATTTTAACAATCATTTTACTTTTCTTGCACTAATGAGTGGGACTTCTCCAGTGCTGTTTGTCATCAATGATCACACCTTGAGATTTTTCACTGTTGTGTCCCATGTCTTATTCAGTTTCCCTCTTCCATAGGTTCTATCCATCTCAAATGCCTTGCACTTCTTTATACGACTGACATCCTCTATACGCATTATATTGTCTGTATCAGCACAGTCTCACCCCTGGCACACTAGACCTAATTCCTCTTATATCTAGCTTTTCTTGAAGCTCATTTGTTGTTTATCATTCATGCGCATTAACATTACACATACAGTGGATCATGCTTACCTCATATCTTTTCAACTGTAAATGTTCCACATTCAAGGCCTGCATCTTGTTACCACGTTGCATACAATTTACCCTTTATTTATTCTTAGAGGGAAAATTTTTGTTGCTCACAGAGTTAAAAATTCTCTGAATTTTTTCTACTCTGTTATCATTCTTGCTACTCTGCTTTCAAACTACCCATCTCCACTGATAATTAAGTCACCTAAGTAATAACAGCTATTTGCTACTTCTAGGGAGCCATCCTAGCATTTGAGATAATCTATTTCATGGGTATTCTTACTGCTTACTAATCCTGTGTTTTTATTACATATGAAGCCTTCCTTCACTGTCAGCCTGTCTGTGATTCCAGTACACCTCTTGTATGACCACCATATGAAATTCCTACCTACTCATTGACAGCAATAAGGTCCTATCTTTTCTATTTGCTAAAACATTAGTGTTTGCGAATTTCACTTTGAGGCCTCTCAATTCTGGGTTCTACTTCCATGCCTGGAATTTTGTTTCTAAATCTACTGATTCATCTAGGTCATCAGTATACAAGAGTTCCTATGGATAGTCAGTCTTGAACTCCTCTGTTATGGCATGGAGAACTATAATAAACAGAAGGGTGATGAGAACAGAAACTTGATAGATACCTATGTATTCACTAAATTCGTAGCTGAACTCATTGCTGACTGCACCTCTGTACATGGCTACTATGGCTCTTACAAGCCATTCCTTATTTCCTTAGGAACTGTCTTTCACAATGCTCTCCAATATAAAAAGACTTTTGTGTTTCAAAAGATTAGAGAATGCTACATTTGGTGGTTTTCTCTAAAGCATTTTAAATCCAAGTTTTAAAAAATTCTCTTATAGTGTTATGATAGAAAAATATCTTGAGAATCATTCTATTTGTGTTCTATATTATAACAGTGGTATAACTATTTGGACTAAACTTTTGAAATTTGAAGCATACCTTTTTTTATTGACAATTTTTGAAAATCATTTATGCTCCACAAAATGCTATTATGTTTTAGCAGAAATACAGTCAACCAGGGGAGATGACTTCTTATGGAGACAACAGACCATCCTCTAACTATCCCACTGATACATTGACCAGTCATAAGAATAGTGGACAGTGCTTGAGTGAAAGGTCAAGTAGATGGTATGAAGAAATACCTGCAATGCCTGGTAAAAACATATTATTTTTTATGTGTGATTGCTCCCTTTATTTAAAGGTACAGCATATACCTCATTGAGGTGTCAGCTCTTGAGATGTATGTATCCAACTGCATTTTGCTTTACATCTTGTTCTAGAAACGATTTTTACTTGAAAACAACAGTATTACATAATGAGCACATTATGATAATTATTTGTTAGACTTATTGTATTTGTGTTATGAAATAGGAGGAGGCAACTGTTTAAGGGTTAGTCAACCTCATGGTCCCAGAGGACAGAATAGAGAAGATGTTGCTCTGGAAGATGGCAATGTAGATGCACTGGAACAGTCACTCCAACTTGCAGTTGTTGCCCTTGCAGGTAACTTATGGAGTATTTAACTCTTTTGTTACCATTATGGATTGGCAGTATCGGTAGAGGATCGGACACCATGCTTTGACGCATAGAGTTACGGTCCTTGCCATTCTGAGTTCAAATCCCGCCGAGGTTAACTTTGCCCTTCATCCAGTAATGCACTGGGATAATTGCTGGCCTTGTGCCAAAAAGTAGAAACAATTATTTTCAAATAATATTGAAAATAATTATGAATTTATAGGTATGTAATCATATGACTAACTTTCTCAATATCAAGTTGATTTGAACAAAAATTACTAAAGGTTCTTACATAAAACTATGATAGATAAATATAAACACCTATACAATAAGCAGTTGAATCAGGGTCAGTTTTAAGCAGTTTGGTATCAGAAAGGGTAATTTATAGTTTGGTTGTGTATACAATAGGCTAGAAATAACCTGTTGCTGGGCTAAGATAAAGAGATGCGATTCTTGGGCAGGTTTTAAAACCAGGCGGAGCCCATCTCCTCTCCAGGTTTGAACACAGTCGATTTCTTCCATATAAGGAGAGATAGTGATAGAAAGTGAGAAGGAGAAGAATCAATTCCATTATTAGACTGGTACTATTTTTATTGACCTTGAAAGGAGGAAGTGCAGATTTGTTCTCTGAGAGCAGAAAGCTGGAATGAATATTACAAAGCATTTTACTGACATTCTAATGACTCTGCCAATCTGCTGCCCTCAGACATTGTATCTAAAGCAAAACAAAAAATTATATTTCAGGTCTTTATAGTACCTAGTCAGAAATATCAACTAACAGTGAAAAACAGCAATATCAAGATGTAAAATTCTCTGAAAGACCTTTAGTACCATCATTAATTTGATTTTAATTAAAATCTTTCTTTCACACATGAATTATTAGACATGTTTTAAGATAAGTTTTATCATGGATTATAGATTTCATATAATATCATCATCATCATTGTTTAATGTCTGTTTTCTCTGTTAGCAAAGTTTTGACATGTTGTCACAGACTGGTCAGTACTCAAGTGGAGCCAGTGATTTCCAGGTGGGCTGAGAGACTGACATGATTTTGGGTGCTTTTTATCATAGCACCAATATTGGGGAAGTTGTCATGTCTTTGGCATAGCTGAAAAATCCTCCTGACTCTTTTGTTTGGTAAATTTTCCACAGTTGGATGCACTTCCTATCACCACCCACTTTACAGTGTATTGGGTGCATTTATTATGTACGATCACCAACACTATAGACTTTGTCATTAAAATAGTTAAAAATCTGCAAATATTTATAGTATTATTAGTGGATTGGCAGTATCGGTAGAGGGTCGGACGCCATGCTTTGTAGCACAGTTACGTCCCTTTACGGACTGAGTTCAAATCCCACCGAGGTTAACTTTGCCTTTCATCCTTACGGGGTGGATAAAATAAAGTACCAGTAATACACTGGGATAATTGCTGGCCTTGTGTCAAAAAGTAGAAACAATTATTATATCAAAATTTATGTAATTATTAATATAAGATTAAATAATTATTAATATAGATATTAGTGAGGTAAATGAATAATTCTAAACTAGTTCTATGAATGTATCATTTCCCACTAAAAAAAAAGTAAATAGGTTAAATAGCAGTATAATGTTTTAAATAGAATTGTGTGTGTGTGCATCATCATCATCGTCCTCATACGTCTATCTTCCACGCTAGCATGGGTTAGACGGGAATAGTCCCACTTGAACAAGATTGATCAGGTGACCGTGTCTCGCTTGTATAGAACTGTATCTGGCAGGTTTTCTACAGCTGGATGCCCTTCCTAACACCAACAACATTTACAGTGTGCACTGGGAGCCTTTTTACAGTGTTTCCTACACTGCCACATTACAGCGTGGATTGTGTGTTTTTTTGTTGTGACACCTACATGACCTCTTTAGTGCATGTGTCTACAAATATGTTTATATGTTTGCAATTAAAAATTTTCATGATATTTCTATATTTTAAAAACAAAATAAGATCAAATATATATTGAATATCATTACAAATGATAAAATTACATTTCTAATTAGCAATTTATTGCTATCATCAATTGTATTTCCCTAATATATTCTCTTCTAAATACTGAATATTTCTACTAAACTATGTCTACAGAATGTGGAATTGGAACTACTAGATGATGATGGCTACACACTCTAAATCAGATATTCATATTAAGTAGATGTACTGTGGTTGGCTTGTAGTGAAGCTGATATTGTGTGAACTCTCTCTTCTGTGGAGAGGAAACATCTAGTCAGAGTGAGCCTGGAGTAAGCATCACACATGCCCCCTTCTCTCTCTCTCCTTTGTGAGTGGAAACAGCTAGTCTGAGTGAGGCTAGAGTAAGCATCCTTTTTGTTTGTCTCTCCCTCTTCTCTATGAGGGGAAACAAAACATCTAGTCTGAGTGAGGCTGGAGTAAGCATCACCCATCCTTCTCTCTCTTGTACACTCACACACATATATACACTCTCACACTCAGTAAACATCACACATACACAGAAGACTGAGAGGAACTGCTGGTTCCCACTGACTCACTACCAACACTATTCCATCAACATGAAGCCATTGTCACACCATAGCAGCAGTGACACAGACAACCATTAACAGAACATTGGGACCAACTCACAGTTTATAACAAAGGATTTTACACACAGTCAATGTAAGCTTGGTTTTATTTCCTTACACTACATAGTTATGCCATGAAATTTTAGTAACCATTTTAGAAGCAGGGAAAGCCTAGCTCGAATAAGAAATCTATAAGGAAGCCATGTTGTATTTGAATAATTAAGATAGTAATTATATTGCTGTCGCCTTTCATTCAAAATTTAGATTACTTAACTAAGATAGTAGCTCTTAATTTTCTTTAATGAAGATGTATGTGTGTCCATGTGAATAATATTAAACGATAATTTCATGTTTTTTGAAAATAAGTTATATTTTAGAAATATCACCATTTTGATGGAAACTATAAATAACATAAAAAATATTCATAAAATGATGTTTAGGAAGATGTAAAGCAAATGCATTGAATGATTGTAACTTGTGTAAAAACACATTTATATTTACAATTTCTCAGTATGAAATTTTGGGAGACAGCTCATCATCATCATTTTACATCCGCTTTTCCCTGCTTGCAATGTAATTATTAATATAGATATTAGTGAGGTAAATTAATAATTCTAAACTAGTTCTATAATCACAGCTGTTATATCAAAATCATTCTGATCTTACCAGTCAACCAAATGATGAAATAAAATATTATTTAATCAATATAGCCATATCAAAGGAGGGATTCTTGTTAGAGAGTTACAAAAATATTATCCTGTCCAACCCATGCCAGCATGGAAAAGTGGATGTAAAAATGATGATAAAAATCTATTGTTATAACTTTTAAAATATTCTCTTAGTTCCTCCTCCTCCTCTCATTTACATAATAGAAGATATATAAATTGTTTTCTGTGTAAGATTCACTAAGATTTTGTAGAATTTTCATATCTAAATAGATTTATTTGGAAACGTATTGAGTATCATAGTTGTGTTTTCGAAGAAATTTAACTTAAATAATTCACAGTTACATTATTGCTTGTTGACGCAAATTATGTAAGGGAAATAACTCCAATAATATCTAATTCGCAGTAGTGTGTAGCTCTAATATTAACTTAGAACAATGTAGTTTTGAGTTCAAATGGCACAGGAGTTGACTTTGTTTATCATCCATCCATGACTGATTATAGTGGAACCAAGCGTGTATTGAGATCGTTTCAGTCGATTACACTCAATAGTGCAAAAGGTGAAAATCATTAATTTTGAAGGGTTTCATTCTATTAACATATTTTAAGTTCACAACATATATAATATTTGAAAGGTCATTGCAATAGTATACAACAACCAAATGACATGTTTAGCCTTAAATCTTATGTATTCTGAAATTGACTTAACTCTTTTGATACCAAACCACATGAAACTACCCTAGTTTTATCATAAAAAACCCCCCATTTAAAAATATAGTTATATGAAAACCTTCCGTCAATTTTTTTTAAAATAAATTTTTGTTAAGTAATATTCCAAACATCAGCTTAGTAATGAAAAGGTTAATTCCTTTATTAAATTCCTCTAACTTTTTGATGGTTTTCAAAATTAATTGAAACATATAGGTAGTATATTTTATAAGAAATATGGTAACGAAAGGGTTAATACATTATTTGTGTGATAGTAGTTTTTCAATTATTGTTAAATCATAATTGACCAAACCTTGAGAAAAACAATGTTATTGATTCTCAAGCATCCTTATTTATTAAAAAGTATAACAAAATGTAATGTAATTATATTAGCTAATTTCCTTGTGTGTATATTTAGTTAACTTATAATGTCAGTGAACCACCTCAGTTTAAATTATTGTGTTTACTAATATAGCAAGATAGATATGACTCAAACTTTGCAAAGAACATATCAATTATTTTTGAATTCATAGTTTAATTTAATTGTTTTTTTTTAATGATTTAATGTCTGTATGTTTATGATCTTATTTTTTATTTTATTGTAGATCAAATCATATAAGGGTTCACTCAAATTTATTTAATAACCACAAGAACAACAATGCTTGCAGCTATATATATCCTTTTATGCTTGCTATACAGATGTATGTGTGTTGATATTACATATCATGTGAAAGAAGAAAATAAAGCATATACATATGTCGGGGATATTAGTGATTCTATTTTATTTGACAATGCAACCACAGAAAACATTCAGCTAACATTTAGTCAATTGCACGATGATAAACAATTATTTAATATCACCAAACTAGGCAAAATTTTCACTGCTCAGAGACTAGATGCTGAAAGTCTGTGTACTTTTGAAAAAGAATGTTTTACAATCATAAAGGTTGCTGTACATAAGAAAAGTACTTTCATGAAGATTCTGAAAGTGAAAGTTATAATAGAGGACATCAATGATCATCAACCTGAGTTTCCTGTCCAAGAAGTTAATATCCAGTTTTCAGAGAGAGATGGGAAAGGTTCACCAATATCTATACCAAATGCTGTTGACAGGGATGTTGGGTTTAAGAATAAATTGATTAGATATGAATTAAAAAAGACTACTGAGCCATTCAGTTTATCTATTTCAAAAAGAGCTGATGGTGTATCTTCGTTGAAAATTGTTTTAGAAGACAAATTAGATCGGGAATCAAAAGATAGCTATAGAATAGATATTATAGCAAAAGATGAAGGTTCCCCACCAAAACAAACTGCCTTGAAGGTCCATATTTCTGTCAGAGATGAGAATGATAATCAACCAAAATTTTCTAGAAATATTTACAATATTTCTGTTACAGATGCTCACCAAAGACAGATTCCGATTGTAACACTGTCTTCAAAAGATTCTGATATTAAAAAAAATGGTAAAATTTCATACTATTTCAGTCTAACCACAGATGAAAAAATGAAAGCATATTTTATATTGAATAAGGAGACTGGGGAACTTTTTCTAAATAAACATTCAAAATTAAATAAAAAGTTTTATAAATTATATATTGAAGCCAGAGATGGAGGGAGCCCTCCTCTCAGTTCCATTGCAACTGTTATGGTAAATGTTATCAACCAACACAACAATCGTCCAAATATTGATGTTAACTTTATTTCTACACCAAATCACAACACAGCTACCATTCTGGAAGATATCAAAGTTGGTAGTTTCATTGCTTATGTGATGGTCACTGACAATGATGTTGGACATAATGGAGAGGTCAGCTGTCATATCAAACATGATACATTCAAACTACAGTCAATGGGATCTAAAGAATATAAAATAGTTCTAAAGAAAGCAGTAGACAGAGAGACACAGGAACATTATCACTTTACTGTCTCCTGTCAAGATAAAGGATTACCTTCTCTGAAAACTGATAAAGATCTCTCAATACAAGTGTTAGATGTGAATGATGTAAAACCACACTTTACCAAAGATACATTCAAGTTCCTTACCTATGAGAATGACAAAGCTAATTTCCCTATTGGTTTTATCAATGCTACAGACCCAGATGTTGGTAAGGGAGGTGAATTAAGTTATTATCTGAGAAATAAACACCAATATCGTCTACCATTCCAGATTATCAACTCTGGTTTTATTTCAACAAACCAGTCTTTAGACAGGGAACACAGAGATTTCTATGATTTTGAGGTTTTTATCAAAGACAATGGAACACCATCTCTAAATAACACAGTGAATGTTGAAGTGGAAGTATTAGATAAAAATGATAATGCTCCATATTTTACATTTCCTAGTGTTGACCCTTTCACTCTTGATGTCCACTATCATCCACAAAGTAAGAATGACATCACACTTCTGAAAGCCTCTGATATAGACAGTCACATGAATGCTTTTCTCAGGTATGAAATCCTTTCAGGTAATGAGAGACAGTTATTTAAACTGGATTCATTCACTGGTGTCTTATCTTACTCTCGCACAGTTTACCAAAATGATGCCGGATCATATCAACTGGAGTTTGTTGTGAAAGACAGTGGTACTCCAGTTCTGTCAGCAACAACTAGTGTCTCTTTAACACTGACTGTTAGTAACAAGACATCACCAATGTTCACAGCTGTCCATGTACCAACTGATAACACAATAGATGCAACATTGTTGATTATCATTGTAGTAGCAGCTGTGATAGTATCTATAGCTATTGTGGTTTCTATAACATTGTGTATTGTGAGATGTAACAATGTAAGAAATAACTCAGCTAGAACAATAGAAGAGAAACAGGCATACCAATGTCGTAATGAGATGAGACAGTTGATCTATCAAGGTAACAACAGTGTATCTGTGATGTCAGGTAATCGAGGAGAGATATCAGACAGATATAGTCAGTCTAGAAGTCATTACTATCCTGAAGACTGGAAGACATCAACAATGAACAGATCTCTTCAAAAATCCACGAAGGTAAAGTCTATTTTATATTTTATACCTGTTAGTAAATAATGTTTAATTAAGCATGATAAAACTGAATGTGTTTGATCACACAATTACTGTTTAAATTACTAATTAAACATAATGCAATTTAATATTTATATGTCTCCAAACACAAGGTATGATCTGGAGATAAAATTCTATTGTCTGTTTTTTGAAATCTAAGATAATCCTAAATTTACACCTGTTTACATGTTAAAACTTTGCATTGTTTCTTTCCATGTAAACTGCCTGTTCAAAGAAGACTTCAAAAGTAATGAGTAGCAACTTCTCTTGAAAATGTGCAAAATATGGCATCGCGGTGTTATCGAGTACCTGAAAAAAAAGGGTTTAGTCTCCAAGGACATTCATGCTAACATGGTTGCAACATTAGGGATAATGCTCCAGCTTTATCAACATTGTAAAAGTGGGCAACTGAATTTAGGCGGGAGGGGAGAGCTTTGAAGATGACACAAGTTCTGGAAGTCCTGCAACTGAGGAAAACATTGATCGTGTTCACTGCATGGTGATGGATGAGAGCAGTTGACTATTAATACCCAATGCTATTAGTGTGTCCCGTGTGAGAGTTGAGAGTAGTCTGCACAAAGAACTTGGTATGACGAAGGTTTCTGCTTGATGAGTGCCATGTTTTCCGACACCTGATCAAAAGCACACCAAGTTGATCACATCACAGGGAAATCTGACATTATTTGAGGCAGATCCAGCTGGTTCCCTTGAATGTTTCCTAACCCAGGATTAGTGTTGGGTTCATCACTTTGAGCCAGACAAAGAGACAATCCATGTAGTGGAAACAGTTGTCCAAAGAAGGCCAAGGTCATTTCATCTGCAAGGAAGGTGATGCCCTCAGACATTTGGGATGCAAAAGACATTGTGTTTGTTGGGTATCTTCAAAAGAGCCACACCATCAATGAAGAGTACTATACCATCTCGTTAAGGTAGTTATGAAAGTCAATCAAGACCATAATCTCAGGAATTCTGATGAAAGGGGTCTTGCTTCATTAGGACAATGCTCCAACACAAGTCCTTGGTTTCAATGGCTACTGTGCATGACTGGATTTGAACAAATTGATCACCCTCCCTATTCAACTGATTTTGCCCATCTGATTATCATCTGTTCCCTGACACGAAAAACACTTGGCTGAGAACCAGTTTTGCAGTGATAATGTGTTATCTGCTGTTGATGAATTTGATTTACCAACAATATGAAAGCTTCTTCACCAATGGGATCCAAGAACTGCAAAACTGATGAAAGAAATGTGTGGAATGCAAGGTGGACAATGTTGAAAAATAAATTGTTTTTCTGTAAAGAAACCTTCCAAATTATTGGCCTGGAATAGCTACAAGTGTGTACCCCAAACTCATGCAATATAAATGTAACATCAATAATGGTAGACCTAAAAAACAAATATCTTGGAGTATGATATCAAATAATTGTTTCTACGTTAGGCACAAGGCCAGCAATTACCCAGTGCATTACTGGTACTTTATTTTATTGACCCCGTAAGGATGCAAGGAAAAGTTAACTTGGCGAGATTTGAACTCAGAATGGCAAGGGCCGTAACTCTATACGTCAAAGCATGGCGTCCGATCCTCTACCAATACTGCCAATCTACCGCCCTAGTATGATATCAAATAATGATTTGGAACTTGTACTGGATACATTTTCTGTGGTATGATTGAAAGTGGTCATACAGAAAGTTTTATACAATTGATGTTTTAGTAGATAATGGTCCAATATTTTAACAGTAGAGTATAAAAATATCATTTACGACAGTGTAACTAAAATATACTAAATGTCCTAGATATTGATAGATACATGTACCTATCAATATCTAGGACATTTAGTATATTTTAGGTACATTGTCATAAATGATATCTTTATACTCTATCTTGTAACTATATTTTCCATCAGAAATACAGTCAACCAATAGAGGTGACATCTTATGGAGACAACAGACCATCTTCTAACTATCCCACTGATACATTGACTAGTCATAAGAGCAGTGGACAATGCTGGAGTGAAAGGTCAAGTAGACAGTATGAAGAAATACCAGCAATGTCAGGTAAAACAATATCTTCATAAATGTTTATGGTCTTTCTCAGTGTTACATATCAGAGTAAGTCCTAAACAAAGCACTATGTTTGTTGTAAATTCAAGACAAAAAGTTCAAGTAATTTAATATTGATTTTCAATTACTAAAGATATTATTTTATTTAACTAATTAGTGGTTTATTAAGATTGTAAAGATGTAAATATATGATCTTGTATGAATTCTATTATGATTATTATTTTCTCTCTTAGTTCAGTGGATGTAGTGGATAAACAATTGATGATTATTATCAATAAAATAACCATTGTCTATCTATGTGAACTAAATGGTAAGTTGTGTTGATGTACTTGTTTCAGGAATCTATGGTGTCCCACCTGATGTATCAAGCAACAATGAGAGAGACCATTACCAAGACAGATATGTGAAACCTCCAGAGAGACAGTTACCTTCAACACCAGATGTTGTTGCCAGTTAAGTCAGACTGAGAAGTTAACACAACAGAAATATCACCTTCAACATTAACACAATATTTAAAAGTAAAGAAATATGTTAGTTAGATTAAGATAATAATAATAAGTGAAATTTGGATAGTAATGCTGAAGACTATTTACAGGGAAATTGAATTATAAAATTGTTTATTCATTATTGTAAATGTGAACATATTTTACATAGATTACATATCATCTTTAAACTTTTCTTGATAATATTAAGGGAAATTAATTATATACAGGAACTGTGTACTATAATAATAAATGTTCAAGAAATAAACTTTAAATTTGAAAATATGAATTTAATTATCATCATCATCATTTAACATCTGTTTTCTGCAAATGGATAATGATTTCCAATATGGCACAAGGCAAGTAATTTAACTGAAGGGACAATCGAATATATTGACCTCAGTACTTGATTGGTACTTTACTTTATTGACGTAATAAATATGAAAGGCCAAAATTGAACTCAACTGTAAAGAGCTAGAACAAATAAATGATAAATACATGATATAGAAAATTTAATCATTTGAGAAAATATATTTTAGAATTGTAATATAACATAGTTTGTAATTCGGTCAGACACACACTAACTATTATTGTCAATATTGTATTTAAACATTAAATTGCTTAGACATGAAAAACATCAACCATATTTTGTTTATATACCATCTCTTTTCTAAGTATTTCAATGTCAATATTTCTTTATCAGACATGTTTTTATTATATAGACATATTATGGCTGACTGTTAGTGGAGCTGATATAGTGTCTTTTCTCTCTCTCCCTCTTCTCTGTGAGGGGAAACACATCTAGTCTGAGTGAGGCTGGAGTAAGCATCACCCTCCCCCACCTCTCTCTCACACACTCACACTCGGTAAACATCACACATACACAGAAGACTGAGAGGAACTGCTAGTTCCCACTGACTCACTACCAACACTATTCCATCAACATGAAGCCATTGTCACACCATAGCAGCAGTGACACAGACAACCATTAACAGAACATTGGGACCATCTCACAGTTTATAACAAATGATTTTACACAATGAATGTAAGTTTTATTATTCTCTATTATTTATCCAGTCATGTAAAATAATAATTTCATGTATTGCTATATTAAATCATCAAAATATAACATTGTAATGGTGGCCATATTAGATCTATGTTAGTTCTCATTGAATGTCTTCTTTACCAACATGGCTATCAAATATTTTGTAAGAAACAGTGAGAGAAGAATATATTTTCAATTGTAGTTTTATATAACATACTTCTGAAATTAGTTGGTCATCTTTAATGCATTTACAATATTTATCTTGTTTATTATATTTTAAAATAACTCATCATTATATATTTTTACTGAATTATTCAGTCAGACATTGTATGGTCTTAGTACATACTAAATATTGAACGTAAATATCATTGAAATATATACAGTAATATATGTTTTATGTAAGTAATATCAGGCAATCTAATAATTTGTTATAATATTATGTACACAATTCTGTATGGGCATACACCCACACATACACACAGAGTTATATATATATATATATACACAATGTGTGTATATGTTTATTGACGCCTATAGAAAATATATTTTACTTTAATTTCTATGAATTTAAAATTTAAAATTATATTTACAAATTTAGTGTTTTAAATATACAATTATTAATACAATTTAGATAACAGTCCAAATATAGTCATGGTATTTCTATAATCCCTTATTATAAATTTTGTAACCTTTAGGAAGATGAGATATAAGGAATCTATAGCCATGATCTGTATGAACAATGTTCATGTACTAATTGTGGCTTTTAACTTAATTTTATTTATTTCTCAACTGTAAAAAAAACCCAGTTAAATGGAAATCTGTTAATTTGATGGCTTTATAAAAAATTAGTTTGATATTTAAACAGAAGATATATATTCTGCTGAAGTGTTAAATTTAAGGTATTCAGATTAATACTTCCAGAATTTATTGCAATGAAGTCCTGTAATAAAAACATTGTGATCGCTTGTTTCATATTATAATTAGTTAAATGAAAAATGAAAAAGGCTTAAGTTGCTGATATCACAAATAGAAGAATCATGTGAATGTAGTCTAAATAATTAAAAGTATTTAAAGTGATTTCGAAGATTTTAAAATTGTAACTTTATTTGTACTACAGGTTTTGACAAAGTATGTTATTTCTGAGAGAAAAATTATTGAAGTGGTAATGCTAATTGTATAAAATGTTATTCAGTTTAGAATATATTTTTGAATATATCAATAGCAGTTAGTAAATAGATATCTTGTCAATACTGTTCAATATAGATTATAATACTTCAGAAATTCTAATCTATAATTCCGTCCAGTTTTACACAATAAGAAAATTTTGTTCAAGAGAGATAACTCCAAACGTCCTCCTATGTAATGTCTATATTTTAATAGTTTTCCCAACTTAATATTTCTCATTAAAATTTGATACCAATTAAATAGAACCCATATTTTAATATATAAAATAGAGGTAATATATGTTAGTTGAATCCAGTATTACTTAGATATCATCTTACTTAAAATATTCTTTATATAGATTTAAATATAGATTTTTAAAATAATTATTTCTTTGCTATTTAAAAGCAGTGTTATTTGCAGTAGTTGCAGTTTTGATGTATAGGTCATATCTACGTGTGTTATTTTATCTGTTGTTACTGCTGTGCCATTTTCTTCTGTTTCATCCAATAGATTTGTTTCTCCTATTTTTAGTTAGCTGTTCAGAGTTTTGGTCATCCGAAAAGCTCTGCCAGAATTTTGTATTAATATTGAGTGTCTATATGTTTGCTGTGGAAACATCATGATAGCATAGCTTGGGCTGGCCTATGAACTTTCTTCCAGATACCAACTCATGTGTTGGATGTGGCCCAGACAGCAAAACCATTACTGCTTGAGAAAGGTGTACATACTGGGATCTTCAGTCTAGGACAAAACTACTGTAATTGTTACTCTGTTTTTACTGAATATATTTAGGATACAGCAGATATTTCTTAAGTACAAGATGTTAAGGTTAGTCAGTGAGAATTTCATGAAAAAGGTAAGTCAAACCATAATATATCAGACTCCATTAATATATTGAAATTGTTTCTGTTTCAGATTGAATATTTGTAGCTGTAACTTCTCCAGGATACTATATTACCATCGAGAGCAGAGATGTTATTTCTGTGTATTTTACTGACTTTCTTCCACTGTTATTTAAGTGAATATATCATATACCATGTTAAAGAAGAGAGAAATCCCTATACCTATGTAGGGGACATTGCTACTGACTTACAGACATCAGATAGCTCCTTCTTAAAGAATAAGGATTTAATTACATTTAGTCAACTACAACAAAAAGGAGAACAATTGTTCAATGTGACAAAAACAGGTAAACTGTACACTGTTCAGACATTGGATGCTGAGTCTGTGTGTAGTTATGAGAAAGAATGTTTTGAAATAGTTAAAGTTGCTGTTCACAAATCCAAGACATTTATGAAGATATTAAAAATTAAAGTCATAATAGAAGACATCAATGATCATCATCCTGAGTTTCCTGAGCAAGAAATCACACTTAATTTTAGGGAAGGAGATGGTAAAGGTATGAAGAAACCTATTCCCAGTGCCATTGACAAAGATGTTGGGTATGAGAACAGCTTAATTACATATGCATTAAACAAGCATAATGAATATTTTTCTTTATCAGTTTCCAAACAAACTGATGGAATATCAACATTAGAAATAATCCTAGATGGTAAATTAGACAGGGAAAAGGAAGACAGTTACAATATTGAAGTCATCGCTAAAGATGGAGGAACTCCACCTAAACAAAGTATCTTAAATGTCAAAATATCTGTAGAAGATGAAAATGATAACAGACCGCAATTTTCCCAAAGTAACTACAATGTCTCTATTGAACATTTACATAAAAAGAATATTCCAGTAGTGACATTATCTGCCAATGATTTAGATATTGGTAGGAATGGTAAAATATATTTCTATTTTGCAAGGAAAACTGCAGAAAAAATGAAAAGATTCTTTGATGTAGATGAAAATACTGGAAAGTTATATTTAGCTAAATCTGCAGAAATTGATATGGAAGAGTTTTTTAAATTATACATTGAAGCCAGAGATAATGGCAGTCCACCACTAAGTGCCATAGCAACTGTTATGGTAAATGTTATCAACCAACACAACAATCCTCCAAATATTGATGTCAACTATATTTCTACAGAGAATCACAACACAGCTACCATTCTAGAAGATATCAAAGTTGATAGTTTCATTGCTTATGTGATGGTCACTGACAATGATGTTGGACATAATGGAGAGGTCAGCTGTAATATCAAACATGATACATTCAAACTACAGTCAATGGGATCTAAAGAATATAAAATAGTTCTAAAGAAAGCAGTAGACAGAGAGACACAGGAACATTATCACTTTACTGTCTCCTGTCAAGATAAAGGATTACCTCCTCTCAAAACTGATAAAGATCTCTCAATACAAGTCTTAGATGTGAATGATGTAAAACCACACTTTACCAAAGATACATTCAAGTTCCTTACCTATGAGAATGACAAAGCTAATTTCCCTATTGGTTTTATCAATGCTACAGACCCAGATGTTGGTAAGGGAGGTGAATTAAGTTATTATCTGAGAAATAAACACCAATATCGTCTACCATTCCAGATTATCAACTCTGGCTTTATTTCAACAAACCAGTCTTTAGACAGAGAGTACAGAGATTTTTATGACTTTGAGGTTTTTGTCAAAGACAATGGAACACCATCTCTAAATAACACAGTGAATGTTGAAGTGGAAGTATTAGATAAAAATGATAATGCTCCATATTTTACATTTCCTAGTGTTGACCCTTTCACTCTTGATGTCCACTATCATCCACAAAGTAAGAATGACATCACACTTCTGAAAGCCTCTGATATAGACAGTCACATGAATGCTTTTCTCAGGTATGAAATCCTTTCAGGTAATGAGAGACAGTTATTTAAACTGGACTCATTCACTGGTGTCTTATCTTACTCTCGCACAGTTTACCAAAATGATGCTGGATCATATCAACTGGAGTTTGTTGTGAAAGACAGTGGTACTCCAGTTCTGTCAGCAACAACTAGTGTCTCTTTAACACTGACTGTTAGTAACAAGACATCACCAATGTTCACAGCTGTCCATGTATCAACTGATAACACAATAGATGCAACATTGTTGATTATCATTGTAGTAGCAGCTGTGATAGTATCTATAGCTATTGTGGTTTCTATAACATTGTGTATTGTGAGATGTAACAATGTAAGAAATAACTCAGCTAGAACAACAGAAGAGAAACAGGCATACCAATGTCGTAATGAGATGAGACAGTTGATCTATCAAGGTAACAACAGTGTATCTGTGATGTCAGGTAATCGCGGAGAGATATCAGACAGATATAGTCAGTCTAGAAGCCATTACTGTCCTGAAGACTGGAAGACATCAACAATGAGCAGATCTCTTCAAAAATCCACAAAGGTAAATTCTATTTTATGTTTTCTATCTGATAGTAAATAATAACTAACCCATGCCAGCGTGGAAGATGCACGTTAAACGATGATGATGATGATAAGCATGATAAAACTGAATGTGTTTGATCACACAATTACTGTTTAAATTACTCATTAAACATAAATGTGATTTAATATTTTAATGTCTCTAAACACAAAGCATTATGAACTGGAGATAAAAATATATTGTTTGTTTCTTAAAATCTAAGATAATCCAAAATTTACCTTTGTTTAAATGTTAAAATTTTTCTTGGTAATCATATGAGCGTAGGCTGAAAACTTCATAGGCTGATTATGAAGGAGTGATTCTGAGGCTGTGATATCTTGCATGCATTAATAACTACATTTTTTCTTTCCATGTAAACTGACTGTTCAGAAGACTTCAAAAATAATGAGTAGCAACCTCTCTACAAAATGTGCAAAATATGGTATCGTGGTGTTATCGAGTACCTGAAAAAAAAAAGGGTTTAGCCTCCAAGGACATTCATGCTAACATGGTTGCTACATAAGGTATAATGCTCCAGCTTTATCAACATCGTAAAAGTGGGCAACTGAATTTAGGCGGGAGGGGAGAGCTTTGAAGATGACACAAGTTCTGGAAGTCCTGCAACTGAGGAAAACATTGATCGTGTTCACTGCATGGTGATGGATGACAGCAGTTGACTATTAATACCTAATGCTATTAGTGTGTCTCGTGAGAGCGTTGAGAGTAGTCTGCACAAAGAACTTGGTATGACGAAGGTTTCTGCTTGATGAGTGCCATGTTTTCCGACACCTGATCAAAAGCACACCAAGTTGATCACATCACAAGGGAAATCTGACATTATTTGAGGCAGATCCAGCTGGTTTCCTTGAATATTTCCTAACCCAGGATGAGTGTTGGGTTCATCACTTTGAACTAGAGACAAAGAGACAATCCATGTAGTAGAAACATCCCTCCTCTCTTGTCCAAAGAAGGCCAAGGTCATTTCATCTGCAAGGAAGGTGATGCCCTCAGACATTTGGGATGCAAAAGACATTGTGTTTATTGGGTATCTTCAAAAGAGCCACACCATCAATGGAGAGTACTATACCATCTCGTTAAGGCAGTTATGAAAGTCTATCAAGACCATATGCCCAGGAAAACTGATGAAAGGGGTCTTGCTTCATAAGGACAATGCTCCAACACACAAGTCCTTGGTTTCAATGGCTGCTATGCATGACTGGATTTGAACAAATTGATCACCCTCCCTATTCAACTGATTTTGCCCATCTGATTATCATCTGTTCCCTGACACGAAAAACACTTGGCTGAGAACCAGTTTCACAGTGATAATGTCATATCTGCTGTTGAATTTGTTTTACCAACAATATGAAAGCTTCTTCACCAATGGGATCCAAGAACTGCAAAACTGATGAAAGAAATGTGTGGAATGCAAGGTGGACAATGTTGAAAAATAAATTGTTTTTCTGTAAAGAAACCTTCCAAATTATTGGCCTGGAATAGCTACAAGTGTGTACCCCAAACTCACACAATATGAATGTAACACCAATAAAGGTAGACCTAAAAAACAAATTCCTTGGAGTATGATATCAAATAATTGTTTCTACTTTAGGCACAAGGCCAGCAATTACCCAGTGCATTACTGGTACTTTATTTTATCGATCCCGTAAGGATGAAAGGCAAAGTCAACCTCGACGGGATTTGAACTCAGATCGTAAAGGGACGTAACTATGCTGGAAAGCATGGCGTCCGACCCTCTACTGATACTGCCAATCTACAATGATTTGGAACTTGTACTGGATACATTTTCTGTGGTATGATTGAAAGTGGTCATACAGAAAGTTTTATACAATTGATGTTTTAGTAGATAATGTTCCAATATTTTAACAGAGTATAAAAATATCATTTACGACAGTGTACCTAAAATATACTAAATGTCCTAGATATTGATAGATATCATAAATGATATCTTTATACTCTATCTTGTAACTATATTTTCCATCAGAAATACAGTCAACCAATAGAGGTGACATCTTATGGAGACAACAGACCATCTTCTAACTATCCCACTGATACATTGACTAGTCATAAGAGCAGTGGACAATGCTGGAGTGAAAGGTCAAGTAGACAGTATGAAGAAATACCAGCAATGTCAGGTAAAACAATATCTTCATAAATATTTATGGTCTTTCTCAGTGTTACATATCAGAGTAAGTCCTAAACAAAGCACTATGTTTGTTGTCAATTCAAGACAAAAAGTTCAAGTAATTTAATATTGATTTTCAATTACTAAAGATATTATTTTATTTAACTAATTAGTGGTTCATTAAGATTGTAAAGATGTAAATATATGATCTTGTATGAATTCTATTATGATTGTTATTTTCTCTCTTAGTTCAGTGGATGTAGTGGATAAACAATTGATGATTATTATCAATAAAATAATCATTGTCTATCTATGTGAACTAAATGGTAAGTTGAGTTGATGTACTTGTTTCAGGAATCTATGGTGTTCCACCTGATGTGTCAAGCAACAATGAGAGAGACCATTACCAAGACAGATATGTGAAACCTCCAGAGAGACAGTTACCTTCAACACCAGATGTTGTTGCCAGTTAAGTCAGACTGAGAAGTTAACACAACAGAAATATCACCTTCAACATTAACACAATATTTAAAAGTAAAGAAATATGTTAGTTAGATTAAGATAATAATAAAAAGTTAAACTAGGATAGTAATGCTGAAGACTATTTACAGGGAATTGTATTAAAACATAAATCTCTATAATTGTTAAATCATTATTGTAAATGTGAACATATTTTACATAGATTACATATCATCTTTAAACTTTTCTTGATAATATTATGGGAAATTAATTATATACAGGAACTGTGTACTATAATAATAAATGTTCAGGAAATAATCTTTAAATCTGAAAATATAAATTGAATTATCATCATCATTATTTAACATCTGTTTTCTGCAAATGGATAATGATTTCCAATATGGCACAAGGCAAGTAATTTAGCTGAAGGGAAAATCGAATATATTGACCTCAGTACTTGACTGGTACTTTACATTATTGATGTAATAAATATGAAAGGCCAAAATTGAACTCGACTGTAAAGAGCTAGAACAAATAAATGCTAAATACATGATATTGAAAATTTAATCATTTGAGAAAATATATTTTAGAATTGTAATATAACATAGTTTGTAATTCGGTCAGACACACACTAACTATTATTGTCAATATTGTATTAAAACATTAAATTGCTTAGACATGAACAACATCAGCCACATTTTGTTTATATACCCACTCTTTTCTAAGTATTTCAATGTCAATATCTCTATATCAGACATGTTGGTATTATATAGACATATTATGGCTGACTGTTAGTGGAGCTGATATAGTGTCTTCTCTCTCTCTCCCTCTTCTCTGTGAGGGGAAACACATCTAGTCTGAGTGAAGCTGGAGTAAGCATCACCCTCCCTCACACACACACACTCACACTCAGTAAACATCACACATACACAGAAGACTGAGAGGAACTGCTGGTTCCCACTGACTCACTACCAACACTATTCCATCAACATGAAGCCATTGTCACACCATAGCAGCAGTGACACAGACAACCATTAACAACAGAACATTGGGACCAACTCACAGTTTATAACAAAGGATTTTACACAATGAATGTAAGTTTTATTATTCTCTATTATTTATCCAGTCATGTAAAATAATAACTTCATATATAGCTATATTATAACATGAAAATATAATATTGTAATGGTGGCCATATTAGATCTGTGTTAGTTCTCATTGAATGGCTTCTTTACCAACATGGCTATCAAGTATTTTGTAAGAAACAGTGAGAGAGAGGAATATATGTTGAATTGTAGTTTTATATAATATATTTCTGAAAATATTTGCTGTCATCTTTGTTGTATTTACAATATTTATCTTGTTTATTATATTTAAATAGAACACATCATTATATATTTTTACTGAATTATTCAGTCAGACATTGTATGGTCTTAGTGCATACTAAATATTGAACTAGAATATCATTGAAATACATACTGTAATGTAGGTTTTATGTAAATAATATCAGGCAATCTAATAATTTGCTATGATATTATGTACAGAATTCTGTATGGGTATACACCCACACACAAATACACAGTTATATATATACACAATGTGTGTATATGTTTATTGATGCCTATAGAAAATATGTCCTATTAATCTGATTTCAGCATTCTATTTTTGAAATTATATTTACAAAGATGACATATCTTTAGTGTTTTAAATATACAATCATTAAATACATTTTAGATAACAGGCCAAATATATCCATGATTTTCTATAATTCCCTATTATAAGTTTTGTAACCTTTAGGAAGATGAGATGTAAGGAATCTATATCTATGATCTGTATGAACAATCAATGTTCATTTACTAATTGTGGCTTTTAACTTAATTTTATTTATTTCTCAACTGTAAAACAAATAGTTAAATGGAAATCTGTTAATTTGATGGCTTTATAAAAAATTAGTTTGATATTTAAACAAAAGATATATATTCTGCTGAAGTGTTAAATTTATGTATTCAGATAAATACTTCCAGAATTTATTGCAATGAAGCCCTTTAATAAAAAAAATCAAAACAATTGTGATTGGTTGTTTCATAATTTAATTATAATTTGTCCAATAAACAAAATAAAAAAGGCTTAAGTTGCTGATGTAACAAATAGAAGAATCATGTGAAAGTAGTCTAAATAATTTAAAGTTTTTAGAATTATAACGTTATTTTAACTACAGGTTATGTTATTTCTGAGAAGAATCATTAAAGTGGTAATATTAACAATATCGAATGATTCAGTTTAGAATATATTTCTAAATATATCAATAGCAGTTAGTAAATATATATCTTGTCAATACTGTTTAATATAGATTGTAATACTTGAGAAATTTTCAATCTGTAATTCCGTCCAGTTTTACACAATACACAGTAGGTGATTTATATGACAGCATTATTACTATTCTTGGTTAATATCTTTATAGTGTTGATTTGTACATTATCTTTACAAAATGTTTTAGTTTTGTTGAACATTGTGTAATATCTTAAATCATTTCTTGTTCAAGAGAGATAACTCAAAACGTCCTCCTATGTAATATCTATATTTTCATAGTTTTCCCAACTTAATATTTCTCATTAAAATTTGATACCATATCAATATTTTAATATTATATAAAATAGTAGTAATATATGTTAGTTGAGTCCAATATTACTTAGAATAATCTTTATTTTCAGGAAAATAAAAAAAGGGGCTTTATATAGATTTTAAAAATATTTTTTTTGTTTTTTTTTAAAGCAGTGACATTTGCAGCAGTTAGTTTTGATGTATAGGTCATTTCTATGTGTGTTATTTTATCTGTTGTTACTGCTGTGCTATTTTCTTCTGCTTCATCCAATAGCTTTATTTCTCCTATCTTTAGTTAGCTGTTCAGGGTTTTAGTCATCTGAAAGTCTCTCCCAGAATTCTGTATTAATATTGAGTGTCTATATGTTTGTTGTGCAAACATCATGATAGCATAGCTTGGGCTGGTCTATGAACCTTCCAGATACCAACTCATGTGGCCCAGACAGCAAAACCTTTACTGCTTAAGAAAAGTGTACATACTGGTCTGTTCAGTGCAGGACAGGACTACTGTAATTGTCACTCTGTATTTCCAGAATATATTTAGGATACAGCAGATATTTCCTAAGTACAAGATGTTTAGTTTAATCTGAGAATTTCATGAAAAAAGCAAGACAAGACTTAATATATCAGACTTCATTAATATATTGAAATTGTCTCTGTTTCAGATTGAATATTTAAAGCTGTAATTTTTCCAGGATACTGTATTACCATCAAGAGCAGAGATGATGTTGTTTCTGTGTATTTTACTGACTTTCTTCAACTGTTATCTAAGTGAACATATCACATATCATGTTAAAGAAGAGAGTAATCCCTATACTTATGTAGGGGACATTGCTACTGACTTACAGACATCAGATAGCTCCTTCTTAAAGAATAAGGATTTAATTACATTTAGTCAACTACAACAAAAGGGAGAACAATTGTTCAATGTGACAAAAACAGGTAAACTGTACACTGTTCAGACATTGGATGCTGAGTCTGTGTGTAGTTATGAGAAAGAATGTTTTGAAATAGTTAAAGTTGCTGTTCACAAATCCAAGACATTTATGAAGATATTAAAAATGAAAGTCATAATAGAAGACATCAATGACCACCAGCCTGAGTTTCCTGAGAAAGACATAACGCTCGTGTTTGAGGAAGGAGATGGTAAAGGTATGAAGAAGGCCATACCCAATGCTGTTGACAAAGATGTAGGATATCAAAACAGATTAATTAAATATGAACTGAAACACAATGATGGACAATTTTCATTAAGTGTTTCCAAGGAAGCTGGTGGAATATCAACATTAGGAATTATTTTAGAAGAGAAATTAGACAGGGAAAAGAAAGACAGCTACAATATTGAGGTGATTGCTAAAGATGGAGGAACTCCACCTAAGCAAAGTATTTTAAATGTTAAAATATCTGTTAAAGATGAAAATGATAATATACCAAAATTCTCCAAAAGTATCTACAATGTCTCTATAGAACATAAACATAAAAAGAATATTCCAGTAGTGACATTATCTGCCAATGATTTAGATATTGGCAGGAATGGTAAAATATCTTTCTATTTTGCAATGACAACTTCAGAGAAAATTAAAAGATACTTTGATTTAGATGAAAATACAGGAAAGTTATATTTAGTTAAATCTGCAGATATAGATATGGAAGAGTATTTTAAATTATACATAAAAGCCAGAGATAATGGCAGTCCTCCTCTTAGTTCCATAGCAACTGTTATTGTAAATGTTATTAACCAACACAACAATCCTCCAAATATTGATGTCAACTATATTTCTACAGAGATTCACAACACAGCTACCATTCTGGAAGATATCAAAGTTGGTAGTTTCATTGCTTATGTGATGGTCACTGACAATGATGTTGGACACAATGGAGAAGTCAACTGTAATATTAAACATGATACATTCAAACTACAGTCAATGGGATCTAAGGAATATAAAATAGTTCTAAAGAAAGCAGTAGACAGAGAGACACAGGAACATTATCACTTTACTGTCTCCTGTCAAGATAAAGGATTACCTCCTCTCAAAACTGATAAAGATCTCTCAATACAAGTGTTAGATGTGAATGATGTAAAACCACACTTTACCAAAGATACATTCAAGTTCCTTACCTATGAGAATGACAAAGCTAATTTCCCTATTGGTTTTATCAATGCTACAGACCCAGATGTTGGTAAGGGAGGTGAATTAAGTTATCATCTGAGAAATAAACACCAATATCGTCTACCATTCCAGATTATCAACTCTGGCTTTATTTCAACAAACCAGTCTTTAGACAGAGAATACAGAGATTTCTATGACTTTGAGGTTTTAGTCAAAGACAATGGAACACCATCTCTAAATAACACAGTAAATGTTGAAGTGGAAGTATTAGATAAAAATGATAATGCTCCATATTTTACATTTCCTAGTGTTGACCCTTTCACTCTTGATGTCCACTATCATCCACAAAGTAAGAATGACATCACACTTCTGAAAGCCTCTGATATAGACAGTCACATGAATGCTTTTCTCAGGTATGAAATCCTTTCAGGTAATGAGAAACAATTATTTAAACTGGACTCATTCACTGGTGTCTTATCTTACTCTCGCACAGTTTACCAAAATGATGCTGGATCATATCAACTGGAGTTTGTTGTGAAAGACAGTGGTACTCCAGTTCTGTCAGCAACAACTAGTGTCTCTTTAACACTGACTGTTAGTAACAAGACATCACCAATGTTCACAGCTGTCCATGTACCAACTGATAACACAATAGATGCAACATTGTTGATTATCATTGTAGTAGCAGCTGTGATAGTATCTATAGCTATTGTGGTTTCTATAACATTGTGTATTGTGAGATGTAACAATGTGAGAAATAACTCAGCTAGAACAACAGAAGAGAAACAGGCATACCAATGTCGTAATGAGATGAGACAGTTGATCTATCAAGGTAACAACAGTGTATCTGTGATGTCAGGTAATCGAGGAGAGATATCAGACAGATATAGTCAGTCTAGAAGTCATTACTATCCTGAAGACTGGAAGACATCAACAATGAACAGATCTCTTCAAAAATCCACAAAGGTAAAATCAATATTTTTATTTTCCAACTGTTAGTAAATAATGTTTAATTAAGCATGATAAATCTGAATTGTTTTGATTGTTCACTTACTCTTTAAATTACTTGTGGTATACAATGTTTGCAAAAACTTAGCATTATGAACAGGTGATAAAAATGTTTTATCTTTGAAATCTAAGATAATCCAAGATTTACTTTGGTTTACATGTTAAGATATTTGTTGGTAAATGTACGAGAGTGGGCTGAAAAGTTCATAGGCTTCCCATTTTTGTTGGTAAATGTATATCTAAGAAGGTCAATAGTAGAAGAATCATGTATGTATTCATACATTGCTGTCTCTCACTCTTTTTGTTTTTTGCCAAGCTGTTATACTATATGTCAGTATGATCTTAGCTAACTTTGTGGAATTTAGGTGGCTCTGTAAATTGCCTTTCTGTAAAGAAACCTTCCAAATACTTGGCTTAGTATGACTACGCGTGTGTATTACAAACTCATGAACAATATGAACATAAGATCAATATAGGTAGGCCTAAAAAAAGAAATAGTTTGAGTGAGCTATAAACTTGTCCTGGATACATTTTCTGTGGTATGATTGAAAGTGGTCTGATAGAAAGTTTTATACAATTTATATTTTTGTAGATAATGGTCCAATATTTTTACAGTTTACAATTTTAGGTACATTGTTATAAATATCTTTATACGCTCTAATTATATTTTACAGCAGAAATACAGCCAGCCTATAGAGGTGACATCTTATGGAGACAACAGACCATCTTCTAACTATCCCACTGATACATTGACTAGTTGTAAGAGTAGTGGACAGTGCTGGAGTGAAAGGTCAAGTAGACAGTATGAAGAAATACCTGCAATGTCAGGTAAAAACATTTCATTTTTCATGTTTATCTTTATCATCATTATAATAATTAATGTTTATAGTTTTGAAGAATTTTAGGGATGGTCAAACAAAACCGTTTTGATAATTGTTATTTTATATCAGACTAAACAAGAGATGGATTATTAATGTCAGATATTATCGTCTATTTGAAGTATGTGGTAAGTTGAGTTGAATTATTTCTTTCAGGAATCTATGGTGTCCCACCTGATGTGTCAAGCAACAATGAGAGAGACCATTACCAAGACAGATATGTGAAACCTCCAGAGAGACAGTTACCTTCAACACCAGATGTTGTTGCTAGTTAAGTCAGACTGAGAAGTTAACACAACAGAAATACCACTTTCAAGATCCACACAATAATTAAAACCACACAAATATGTTAGTTAGTAGATAATATTAAGGGAAATTTAACATAACGAAAATGTCAATAATAATAAATCTTTTGGAAATACAAATTAAATTTGAAAATATGAATTGAATTATCATCACCGATATCCATTAACTTCTGATTTCTGCAAATAGATCTTGATTTTTAATTTCGGCACAAAGCAAATAATTTAGCTGAACAGAAAATCGAATACATTGACCTCTACTTGACTGGTACTTTATTTTATCGGCATTGTAAATATGAAAGGCTAAAATTGAACTCAAACTTGAGCTTAAACAAATTAATAATGAATACATGATATTGAACATTTTATTATTTGAGAAAATATATTTTACAAATGTAATTTAACATCTGTAAATTTTTCTAAATATTTTCTGAATAGTTATGTATAATTAGGTCAGACATATACAAACTATTGTTGTTAATATTGTATTTAAACATTAAATAACATATATATTAACAACACCAGCCATATTTTCTTAATATAACCTCTCTTTTCTAAGTATTTCTGTCAGTTTCTCTACATCAGACATGTTGGTATTATATAGACATATTATGGCTGACTGTTAGTGGAGCTGATATTGTATCTTCTCTCTCTCTCCCTCTTCTCTGTGAGGGGAAACACATCTAGTCTGAGTGAAGCTGGAGTAAGCATCACCCTCCCCCACCTCTCTCCCACCCCTCACTCACTCACACTCAGTAAACATCACACATACACATTGAAGTCTGAGAGGAACTGCTGGTTCCCACTGACTCACTACCAACACTATTCCATCAACATGAAGCCATTGTCACACCATAGCAGCAGTGACACAGACAACCATTAACAGAACATTGGGACCAACTCACAGTTTATAACAAAGGATTTTACACAATGAATGTAAGTTTTATTCTATATTATTTATCCAGTCATGTAAAATAATAACCTCATATATAGCTATATTATAACATCAAAATATAATATTGTAATGGTGGCCATATTAGATCTGTGTTAGTTCTCACTGAATGTCTTCTTTACCATCATGGCTATCAAGTATTGTGTAAGAAACAGTGTGAGAGAGGAATATATATTCAATTGTAGTTTTATATAACATACTTCTCAGAATATTTGCTGTCATCTTTGATGTATTTACAATATTTATCTTGTTTATTACATTTAAACATTACTTATTATATATTTTTACTGAATTATTCAGTCAGACATTGTATGGTCTTAGTATATAGTTATTATTGAACAAGAATATTGAACTGTATAGAGTAATGTAGGATTTATGTAAATTTCCTCAAATAAAATTCAGTGTAACATCTCATGATGGTATATATGCACACGCATACATACATATATATATACATGTGTGTGTGTGTATCATTATATTTTGGGAGGGTCATATTGTTATAATATTGCCAGAAATAATAATAAAACACACTCACTGTTTGGTTTGGATTGGTTTTCGCTTCTGTATATTTTATATCTTTATAGTTAATTTAGCTGGCAATCAGTGTTTAACATTGATTGACCAACAGTTAAAAAAATATAGATATAAATATATACATATAGTCTATCAAAGTTTTTTCATCACACGCCTATGACCTTATCAGTGTTACTATTATGTTTCCTCCTGTTTTGTGTGTATGTATATATATGTATGTATGTGTGTGTGTGTACATGTATCTACAATTTGTGAGTGTGTGTATATCTTCACTTCAATGGTTCAGTGTTTGGTCAGAATAGTTTCATGTGGAAATTGTCTTAATTTGTATGAATTATGACATCACTTAACTTAAAAATACAATTATCCTTATTAGTTCATTTTGCTTTTAAATATACATACTGAATTTGAAATACTTTTAACAATATGCCAGGCATTTTAATGCAGTTTTTCCCCACTTTTATAGTTTTTAACAACATTCATCCTCTCAGATATTTAAGATAATTTGAACAGGGAATATTAAGAAATATATTTGTTGTGTGTTTACCTCAACTTTGCACTTAGGATCCCGGTGATATTTAAAAAATATTTTATTTCATATGCCATCAAATACATTTCTTAGTTCATTTATAAATTTACGAAGTTTCATTAATTAATTTAAGATAGACGTATTTACAAAACAGTAAATTTTTGGTGGGTTACATATTGAATAAAAAAAATTTTAAATATCAAACATTGACCAGTTTACATTATATATCTTCTGCATTTTTCAATAAGAATCATTTGAGTTGTTACTGTTTAATATTGATTGTGATATTTAAAATACCATAATCTCAAATTTCACCCAATTTTATAAAATCAATAGAAGGTTACTCACATAAATCATTATGAAATTATTACTATTGTTATCTAATACTTTAGTTACAATGATGTTTTTCAAATAATTTTTACAATATAATTTGACTTTGATGTGTTAAAGCCAAATTAATTTCTGAGCATATGGGAGGTAACTCATATTAGTGTCTTAAATAAAGTGGTGCGTTTACATCTGGCGTGATTAGCCATTATATAACCATCCTTCTTTCTTATCTAGATTTGTAGCTTGAGTGATATAATCTCAGGAATAGACATGTTTGCTTCAAGCTGTGAATGATTAAAATAGGTGATATGTTTAATTCAAAAGTCATAATAATAAAAGCTGTGAAACAATAAATCAAAACGTAAATGTGTAAATTTTGCACACCCAGCTTCAATATGTGTAAAACTGCGAAGGAGGTAGAATCATATTCCATGGTATTGTGGATTAGTCATAATAAATCTGGTTCACTTGTACAGCATGAGAAAAACATTGCTAGCTTTGCTCTTATTTTGTGATAATTATACCACAAATAATTTGATAATTACTATAGAATATTGTTTTCATGTTTACCATCTGTTCACTTCATATTGCCATACTAAAACTATTTCTGTTTCAGATTGAATATTTGAAGCTGTAATTTCTCCAGGATACTGTATTACCATCAAGAGCAGAGATGTTGTTGTTTCTGTGTATTTTACTGACTTTCTTCCACTGTTATCTAAGTGAATATATCACATACCATGTTAAAGAAGAGAGTAATCCCTATACTTATGTAGGGGACATTGCTACTGACTTACAGACATCAGATAGCTCCTTCTTAAAGAATAAGGATTTAATTACATTTAGTCAACTACAACAAAAGGGAGAACAATTGTTCAATGTGACAAAAACAGGTAAACTGTACACTGTTCAGACATTGGATGCTGAGTCTGTGTGTAGTTATGAGAAAGAATGTTTTGAAATAGTGAAAGTGGCTGTTCACAAATCCAAGACATTTATGAAGATATTAAAAATTAAAGTCATAATAGAAGACATCAATGACCACCAACCTGAGTTTCCAACTGAACAAGTAAATATACAGTTTTCCGAAACTGATAGTAAAGGTACCAAGAGGTCAATAGAAAATGCAGTGGATAAAGATGTTGGTTATCAGAACAGTTTCATAACGTATACATTAACTGATGATGGCAATTTCTCTTTAACAGTTTTGAAACGAGCAGATGGAATTTCAACTTTAGAAATTATTTTAGAAGCTAGATTAGACAGAGAACAGAAAGACAGTTACAATATTGAAGTCATTGCTAAAGATGGAGGAACTCCACCAAAACAAAGTATTTTAAATGTTAAAATATCTGTAGAAGATGAAAATGACAACAGACCACAATTTTCTCATAGTATCTATAATGTCTCTATAGAACATAAGCACAAAAAGAATATTCCAGTAGTCACGTTATCTGCCAATGATTTAGATATTGGTAGGAATGGTAAAATGTCTTTCTATTTTAGTCCAAAAACTGAAGAAAAGATGAAAGGATACTTTAGTGTTGATGAAAATACTGGAAAAATATTCTTAATAAAACCATTAGAAATTGACACTAAGAGCACGTTAAAATTATACATTGAAGCAAAAGATGGAGGGAGCCCTCCTCTCAGTTCCATAGCAACTGTTATGGTTAAGGTTATCAACCAACATAACAATCCTCCAAATATTGATGTCAACTATATTTCTACAGAGAATCACGACACAGCTACCATTCTGGAAGATATCAAAGTTGGTAGTTTCATTGCATATGTGATGGTCACTGACAATGATGTTGGACACAATGGAGAGGTCAGCTGTAATATCAAACATGATACATTCAAACTCCAATCAATGGGATCTAAAGAATATAAAATAGTTCTAAAGAAAGCAGTAGACAGAGAAACACAAGAACATTATCACTTTACTGTCTCCTGTCAAGATAAAGGATTACCTCCTCTCAAAACTGATAAAGATCTCTCAATACAAGTGTTAGATGTGAATGATGTAAAACCACACTTTACCAAAGATACATTCAAGTTCCTTACCTATGAGAATGACAAAGCTAATTTCCCTATTGGTTTTATCAATGCTACAGATCCAGATGTTGGTAAGGGAGGTGAATTAAGTTATTATCTGAGAAATAAACACCAATATCGTCTACCATTCCAGATTATCAACTCTGGCTTTATTTCAACAAACCAATCTTTAGACAGAGAACACAGAGATTTCTATGACTTTGAGGTTTTTGTCAAAGACAATGGAACACCATCTCTAAATAACACAGTGAATGTTGAAGTGGAAGTATTAGATAAAAATGATAATGTTCCATATTTTACATTTCCTAGTGTTGACCCTTTCACTCTTGATATACACTATCATCCACAAAGTAAGAATGACATCACACTTCTGAAAGCCTCTGATATAGACAGTCATATGAATGCTTTTCTCAGATATGAAATCCTTTCAGGTAATGAGAGACAGTTATTTAAACTGGACTCATTCACTGGTGTCTTATCTTACTCTCGTACAGTTTACCAAAATGATGCCGGATCATATCAACTGGAGTTTGTTGTGAAAGACAGTGGTACTCCAGTTCTGTCAGCAACAACTAGTGTCTCTTTAACACTGACTGTTAGTAACAAGACATCACCAATGTTCACAGCTGTCCATGTACCAACTGATAACACAATAGATGCAACATTGTTGATTATCATTGTAGTAGCAGCTGTGATAGTATCTATAGCTATTGTGGTTTCTATAACATTGTGTATTGTGAGATGTAACAATGTGAGAAATAACTCAGCTAGAACAACAGAAGAGAAACAGGCATACCAATGTCATAATGAGATGAGACAGTTGATCTATCAAGGTAACAACAGTGTATCTGTGATGTCAGGTAATCGAGGAGATATATCGGACAGATATAGTCAGTCTAGAAGTCATTACTATCCTGAAGACTGGAAGACATCAACAATGAACAGATCTCTTCAAAAATCCACGAAGGTAAAATCTATTTTCTATTTTCTATCTTAGTAAATAATGTTTAATTAAGCATGATAAATCTGAATGTGTTTGATCACAAGATTACTGTTTAAATTACTAATTTAAATGCGATTTAATAATTAAATGTCTCCAAACACAAAGCATTATGATCTGGTAAAGATATATTGTTTGTTTTTCTAAGATAATCCCAAATTTACTCCTGTTTACGTGATAAAATTTTTGTTGGTAATTGTATGAGCGTGGGCTGAACAGTTCATGGGCTTATTGTGAAGGAGTGATTCTGGGGCTGTGAAATCTTGCATGCATTAATTTCGACACTTATTAATAACTGCATTGTTTCTTTCCATGTAAACTGCCTTTTCAAAGAAGACTTCAAAAGCAATGAGTAGCAACTTCTCTTGAAAATGTGCAAAATATGGCATCGCGGTGTTATCGAGTACCTGCAAAAAAAGCGTTTAGCCTCCAAGGACATTCATGCTAACGTGGTTGCTACATTAGGGATAATGCTCCAGCTTTATCAACATTGTAAAAGTGGGCAACTGAATTTAGGCGGGAGGGGAGAGCTTTGAAGATGACACAAGTTCTGGAAGTCCTGCAACTGAGGAAAACATTGATCGTGTTCACTGCATGGTGATGGACGAGAGCAATTGACTATTAATCAAATACCCAATACTATTACTATGTCCCGTGTGAGAGTTGAGAATATTCTGCACAAAGAACTTGCTATTCTGCTTGATGAGTACCATGTTTTCTGACACCTGATCAAAAGCACACCAAGTTGATCACATCACAGGGAAATCTGACATTATTTGAGGCAGATCCAGCTGGTTCTCTTGAATGTTTCCTAACCCAGGATGAGGGTTGGGTTCTTCACTTTGAGCCAGACAAAGAGACAATCCATGTAGTGGAAACAGTTGTCCAAAGAAGGCCAAGGTCATTTCATCTGCAAGGAAGGTGATACCCTCAGACATTTGGGATGCAAAAGACATTGTTTATTGGTTATCTTCAAAAGAGCCACACCATCAATGGAGAGTATTATGCCATCTCGCTAAGGCAGTTGTGAAAGTCAATCAAGACCATATGCCCAGGAAATCTGATGAAAGGGTTCTTGCTTCATTAGGACAATGCTCCAACACACGTCCTTGGTTTCAATGGCTGCTGTGCATGACTGGATTTGAACAAATTGATCACCCTCCTTATTCTCATGATTTTACCCATCTGATTATCATCTGTTCCCTGACACGAAAAACACTTGGCTGAGAACCAGTTTCACAGTGATAATGTCATATCTGCTGTTGAATTTTTTTTACCAACAATATGAAAGCTTCTTCATCAATGGGATCGAAGAACAGCAAAACTAATGAAAGAAGTGTGTGGAATACAAGGTAGACTATGTTGAAAAATAAAACTCATTTGGTCACACACCATGAGAGTATCTTAGTCAACCGATGAACCTTTCAGCTGACCCTCATTTATCTAAAAAGCCAAATACCAGGAAATTCAAGGCTGTATTGAATCACATTGTTTTTTGCCAAGCTGTCATATTATATGTCAGTATGATCTTAGCTAACATTGTGGAATTCATATAGTTTTGTAAATTGTCTTTCTGTAAAGAAACCTTCCAAATTATTGGCCTGGAATAGCTACAAGTGTGTACCCGAAACTCACACAATATGAATGTAACACCAATAAAGGTAGACCTAAATATCAAATACCTTGGAGTATGATATCAAATAATGATTTGGAACTTGTACTGGATACATTTTCTGTGGTATGATTGAAAGTGGTCATACAGAAAGTTTTATACAATTGATGTTTTAGTAGATAATGTTCCAATATTTTAATAGTAGAGTACAAAAATATCATTTACGACAGTGTACCTAAAATATACTAAATGTCCTAGATATTGATAGATACATGTACCTATCAATATCTAGGACATTTGGTATATTTTAGGTACATTGTCATAAATGATATCTTTATACTTTATCTTGTAACTATATTTTCCATCAGAAATACAGTCAACCAATAGAGGTGACATCTTATGGAGACAACAGACCATCTTCTAACTATCCCACTGATACATTGACCAGTCGTAAGAGCAGTGGACAATGCTGGAGTGAAAGGTCAAGTAGACAGTATGAAGAAATACCAGCAATGTCAGGTAAAACAATATCTTCATAAATGTTTATGGTCTTTCTCAGTGTTACATATCAGAGTAAGTCCTAAACGAAGCACTGTGTGACTTCCGCGATTTATTATTTTTACTCATGTTGTCAATTCAAAGACTAAAAGTTAAAGTAATTTAATATTGATTTTAAATTACTAAAGATATTATTTTATTTAACTAATTAGTGGTTTATTAAGATTGTAAAGATGTAAATATATGATTGTTATTTTCTCTCTTAGTTCAGTGGATGTAGTGGATAAACAATTGATGATTATTATCAATAAAATAACCATTATCTATCTATGTGAACTAAATGGTAAGTTGTGTTGATGTACTTGTTTCAGGAATCTATGGTGTCCCACCTGATGTGTCAAGCAACAATGAGAGAGACCATTACCAAGACAGATATGTGAAACCTCCAGAGAGACAGTTACCTTCAACACCAGATGTTGTTGCCAGTTAAGTCAGACTGAGGAGTTAACACAACAGAAATATCACCTTCAACATTAACACAATATTTAAAAGTAAAGAAATATATTAAATTTAGATAATAATAAATTAAACTAGGATAGTAATGCTGAAGACTATTTACAGGGAAATTGAATTAAAACATAAATCTCTATAATTGTTAAGTCATTATTGTAAATGTTAATATATTTTACATAGATTACATATCATCTTTAAACTTTTCTTGATAATATTAAGGGAAATTAATTATATAAAGGAACTGTATACTATACTAATAAATGTTCAGGAAATAATCTTTAAATTTGAAAATATGATTTATCATCATCATTTAACATCTGTTTTCTGCAAATGGATAATGATTTCCAATATGGCACAAGGCAAGTAATTTAGCTGAAGGGAAAATCGAATATATTAACCTCAGTACTTGACTGGTACTTTACATTATTGACGTAATAAATATGAAAGGCCAAAATTGAACTCAAACTGTAAAGAGCTAGAACAAATAAATGCTAAATACATGATATTGAAAATTTAATCATTTGAGAAAATATATTTTAGAATTGTAATATAACATAGTTTGTAATTCAGTCAGACACATACTAACTATTATTGTCAATATTGTATTTAAACATTAAATTGCTTAGACATGAACAACATCAGCCATATTTTGTTTATATACCATCTCTTTTCTAAGTATTTCAATGTCAATATCTCTATATCAGACATGTTGGTATTATATAGACATATTATGGCTGACTGTTAGTGGAGCTGATATAGTGTCTTCTCTCTCTCTCTCCCTCTTCACTGTGAGGGGAAACACATCTAGTCTGAGTGAGGCTGGCGTAAGCATCACCCTCCCCCACCTCTTTCTCTCACACACTCACACTCAGTAAACATCACACATACACAGAAGACTGAGAGGAACTGCTGGTTCCCACTGACTCACTACCAACACTATTCCATCAACATGAAGCCATTGTCACACCATAGCAGCAGTGACACAGACAACCATTAACAACAACATTGGGACCAAATTACAGTTTATAACAAAGGATTTTACACAATGAATGTAAGTTTTATTATTCAATATTATTTATCCAGTCATGTAAAATAATAACTTCATATATAGCTATATTCTAACATGAAAATATAATATTGTAATGGTGGCCATATTAGATCTGTGTTAGTTCTCATTGAATGTCTTCTTTACCAACATGGCTATCAAGTATTTTGTAAGAAACAGTGAGAGAGAGGAAATTATTTTGAATTGTAGTTTTATATAATATATTTCTGAAAATATTTGCAGTCATCTTTGTTGTATTTACAATATTTATCTTGTGTATTACATTTTCAAATAATACGTCATTATATATTTTTACTGAATTATTCAGTCAGACATTGTATGGTCTTAGTACATACTAAATATTGAACGTAAATATCATTGAAATATATACTGTAATATAGGTTTTATGTAAATAATATCAGGCAATCAAATAATTTATGATATTATGTACAGAATGATATTATGTACACAGTTATATATATATATACAATGTGTGTATATGTTTATTGATGCCCATAGAAAATATGTCCTATTAATCTGATTTCAGCATTTTATTTTTGAAATTATATTTACAAATATGACATATCTTTAGTGTTTTAAATATACAATCATTAATATATTTTAGATAACAGGCCAAATATATCCATGATATTTCTATAATTCCCTATTATAAGTTTTGTAACCTTTAGCAAGATGAGATATAAACAATCTATAGCCATGATCTGTATGAACAATGTTCATGTACTAATTGTGGCTTTTAACTTAATTTTATTTATTTCTCAACTGTAAAAAAAACCCAGTTAAATGGAAATCTGTTAATTTGATGGCTTTATAAAAAATTAGTTTGATATTTAAACAAAAGATATATATTCTGCTGAAGTGTTAAATTTAAGGTATTCAGATTAATACTTCCAGAATTTATTGCAATGAAGTCCTGTAATAAAAACATTGTGATCGCTTGTTTCATATTATAATTAGTTAAATGAAAAATGAAAAAGGCTTAAGTTGCTGATATCACAAATAGAAGAATCATGTGAATGTAGTCTAAATAATTAAAAGTATTTAAAGTGATTTCGAAGATTTTAAAATTGTAACTTTATTTGTACTACAGGTTTTGACAAAGTATGTTTTGTGAGAGAAAGTATGTTTTCTGAGAGAAAAATTATTGAATTGGTAATGCTAATTGTATAAAATGTTATTTAGTTTAGAATATATTTTTGAATATATCAATAGCAGTTAGTAAATAGATATCTTGTCAATACCGTTCAATATAGATTATAATACTTGAGAAATTCTAATCTATAATTCCGTCCATTTTTACACAATAGGTGACTAACATCGCAGCTGTGATGTTGATTTGTACATTACCTTTATAAGATGTTTCAGTTTTGTTGAATATAATGTAATATCTGAAATTATTTCTTGTTCAAGAGAGATAACTCCAAACGTCCTCCTATGTAATGTCTATATTTTAATAGTTTTCCCAACTTAATATTTCTCATTAAAATTTGATACCAATTAAATAGAACCCATATTTTAATATATAAAATAGAGGTAATATATGTTAGTTGAATCCAGTATTACTTAGATATCATCTTACTTAAAATATTCTTTATATAGATTGAAATATAGATTTTTAAAATAATTATTTCTTTGCTATTTAAAAGCAGTGTTATTTGCAGCAGTTGCAGTTTTGATGTATAGGTCATATCTACGTGTGTTATTTTATCTGTTGTTACTGCTGTGCCATTTTCTTCTGTTTCATCCAATAGATTTGTTTCTCCTATCTTTAGTTAGCTGTTCAGGGTTTTGGTCATCTGAAAAGCTCTGCCAGAATTTTGTATTAATATTGAGTGTCTATATGTTTGTTGTGCAAACATCATGATAGCATAGCTTGGGCTGGCCTATGAACCTTCTTCCAGATGCCAGCTCATGTGTTGGATGTGGCCCAGACAGCAAAATCTTTACTGCTTAAGAAAGGTGTACATACTGGGCTGTTCAGTGCAGGGCAGAACCACTGCAATTGTCACTCTGTATTTAAAGAATATATTTAGGATACAGCAGGTATTTCTCAAACGTAAGATGCTAAGTTAAACCAATGAGAATTTCATGAAAAAAGCAAGATAACCCTTAACATATCAGATTCAATTAATATATTGAAATTGTTTTCATTTCAGATTGAATATTTGAAGCTGTAATTTCTCCTGGATATTGTATTACCATCGAGAGCAGAGATGTTATTATTTCTGTGTATTTTACTGACTTTCTTCCACTGTTATCTGAGTGAACATATTATATACCATGTTAAAGAAGAGAGTAATCCCTATACATATATAGGGGACATTGCTACTGACTTACAGACATCAGATAGCTCCTTCTTAAAGAATAAGGATTTAATTACATTTAGTCAACTACAACAAAAGGGAGAACAATTGTTCAATGTGACAAAAACAGGTAAACTGTACACTGTTCAGACATTGGATGCTGAGTCTGTGTGTAGTTATGAGAAAGAATGTTTTGAAATAGTTAAAGTTGCTGTTCACAAATCCAAGACATTTATGAAGATATTAAAAATTAAAGTCATAATAGAAGACATCAATGACCACCAACCTGAGTTTCCTGAGAAAGACATTACACTTAATTTTAGGGAAGGAGATGGTAAAGGTATGAAGAAAGCCATACCCAATGCTGTTGACAAAGATGTAGGATATCAGAACAGTTTCATAACGTATACGTTAACTGATGATGGCAATTTCTCTTTAACTGTTTTGAAGCGTGCAGATGGAATTTCAACATTAGAAATTATCTTAGAAGGTAAATTAGACAGAGAACAGAAAGACAGTTACAATATTGAAGTCATTGCTAAAGATGGAGGAACTCCACCAAAACAAAGTATTTTAAATGTTAAAATATCTGTAGAAGATGAAAATGACAACAGACCACAATTTTCTCATAGTATCTATAATGTCTCTATAAAACATAAGCACAAAAAGAATATTCCAGTAGTCACGTTATCTGCCAATGATTTAGATATTGGTAGGAATGGTAAAACATCTTTTTATTTTAGTCCAAAAACTGAAGAGAAGATGAAAGGATACTTTAGTGTTGATGAAAATACTGGAAAAATATTCTTAATAAAACCATTAGAAATTGACACTAAAAGCACGTTAAAATTATACATTGAAGCAAAAGATGGAGGGAGCCCTCCTCTCAGTTCCATAGCAACTGTTATGGTTAAGGTTATCAACCAACACAACAATCCTCCAAATATTGATGTCAACTATATTTCTACAGAGATTCACAACACAGCTACCATTCTGGAAGATATCAAAGTTGGTAGTTTCATTGCTTATGTGATGGTCACTGACAATGATGTTGGACACAATGGAGAGGTCAGCTGTAATATCAAACATGATACATTCAAACTCCAATCAATGGGATCTAAGGAATATAAAATAGTTCTAAAGAAAGCAGTAGACAGAGAGACACAGGAACATTATCACTTTACTGTCTCTTGTCAAGATAAAGGATTACCTTCTCTCAAAACTGATAAAGATCTCTCAATACAAGTGTTAGATGTGAATGATGTAAAACCACACTTTACCAAAGATACATTCAAGTTCCTTACCTATGAAAATGACAAAGCTAATTTCCCTATTGGTTTTATCAATGCTACAGACCCAGATGTTGGTAAGGGAGGTGAATTAAGTTATTATCTGAGAAATAAACACCAATATCGTCTACCATTCCAGATTATCAACTCTGGCTTTATTTCAACAAACCAGTCTTTAGACAGAGAACACAGAGATTTCTATGACTTTGAGGTTTTTGTCAAAGACAATGGAACACCATCTCTAAATAACACAGTGAATGTTGAAGTGGAAGTATTAGATAAAAATGATAATGTTCCATATTTTACATTTCCTAGTGTTGACCCTTTCACTCTTGATGTCCACTATCATCCACAAAGTAAGAATGACATAACACTTCTGAAAGCCTCTGATATAGACAGTCACATGAATGCTTTTCTCAGGTATGAAATCCTTTCAGGTAATGAGAGACAGTTATTTAAACTGGACTCATTCACTGGTGTCTTATCTTACTCTCGCACAGTTTACCAAAATGATGCAGGATCATATCAACTGGAGTTTGTTGTGAAAGACAGTGGTACTCCAGTTCTGTCAGCAGCAACTAGTGTCTCTTTAACACTGACTGTTAGTAACAAGACATCACCAATGTTCACAGCTGTCCATGTACCAACTGATAACACAATAGATGCAACATTGTTGATTATCATTGTAGTAGCAGCTGTGATAGTATCTATAGCTATTGTGGTTTCTATAACATTGTGTATTGTGAGATGTAACAATGTAAGAAATAACTCAGCTAGAACAACAGAAGAGAAACAGGCATACCAATGTCGTAATGAGATGAGACAGTTGATCTATCAAGGTAACAACAGTGTATCTGTGATGTCAGGTAATCGAGGAGAGATATCAGACAGATATAGTCAGTCTAGAAGTCATTACTATCCTGAAGAGTGGAAGACATCAACAATGAACAGATCTCTTCAGAAATCCACAAAGGTAAACTATTTTATACTTTCTCAGTTTACTGTATAATTTCCCATTGTTTTTTGTATAGAATGTTTGTTTCCCCCCAAAATATGATATCACGATGAAAAATGTATTCTTTTTTAAAATCAAATTTGTGATAAATGTACAATTTACTGCTGTTTGCATATTGGTATATGTATCAAGAAAGCTAAATGAAACAATAAAAAATGCATACATATATTGCAGTACATCATATTGAATTTTTAGCCAGACTAATTTACCATTAGTGAATAATATCTTAGGAATAGTTTTGGAAGAACCTAACGTTGTGTAATTTCAGACGTCTCTTGTAAGTTGTACACCTGTAGTCCAACTTGTCAACATTCCTGCCTATTAAGACTAATCCTTCCACCTTAATATATACTTATACTATCACCAGTAAAGACATGTCTCGAAAAATCATGTATACATTTCTTCTTCAGAGTAAGCTATTCAATGAATTCTTACAATGTCTTATACATTCTTTCTGGTATGATTGAAAGTGGTTTGGTAGGAAGGATCTATACAATTGATGCTTTTGTTGATAATAGTCAAATATTCCAACAGTACCCATTATTAGCTAGAAATCGAATGTATTTGAAGTCCACATTCAGAAAATCTTTATACTATATTGTAACTATATTTTACAGCAGAAATATAGCCAACCTATAGAGGTGACATCTTATGGGGACAACAGACCATCTTCTAACTATCCCACTGATACATTGACCAGTCATAAGAGCAGTGGCCAGTGCTGGAGTGAAAGGTCAAGTAGACAGTATGAAGAAATACCAGCAATGTCAGGTAAAACAATATCTTCATTAATTTTTGTCATCTTTCTCTTTGTTACATATCAGAGTAAGTCCTAAACAAAGTGTTTTAATGACTTCTGAAATATATTAGTTTTACCCATTTTGGCAATTCAAACACTGTAAGTACAAAGAATTTAATATTGATCTAAAATATCTAAATTATTTAAATTACCAAGTATATTGTTTTATTTAACTTATCAGTTGTTTATTAAGATTGTAAAGATATATTAATTCTATTATGATTGTCATTTTCTATCTTAGTTAATTGGATGTAATTGACAAAATATTGATGACTAATGTCAGTAAATACCTATTTTCTGTCTATGTGAACTAAATATGTTGTGTTGATGTACTTGTTTCAGGAATCTATGGTGTCCCACCTGATGTGTCAAGCAACAATGAGAGAGACCATTACCAAGACAGATATGTGAAACCTCCAGAGAGACAGTTACCTTCAACACCAGATGTTGTTGCCAGTTAAGTCAGACTGAGAAGTTAACACAACAGAAATCTCACCTTCAACATTCACATAATAATTAAAACTACAGAAGTATATTAGTTAGTCAATATTAACGCGGGAAATGTAAGTGAAATTTCTATAGTAATAATAGAGAACTTACTGGGAAATTGAATTTAGATATATATCTAAATAAATAGTAAATACATTATTGTAAATGTTAATATATTTTACATAGATTGCATATCAGGTTTAAACTGTTCCAAATATATTCTGAATGGGCGATTTAGTTTGTAATTAGGTCAAATACACACTAACTATTATTGTCAATATTTTAAATACATTTTAAATTACACACACTTTAACATCAGCCATATTTTGTAAATATTAATCTCTCTCTTCTAAGTATTTCTGTGTCAGTCTCTCTACATCAGACATGTTGGTATTATATAGACATATTATGGCTGACTGTTAGTAGAGCAGATATTGTGTCTTCTTTCTCTCTCCCTCTTCTCTGTGAGGGGAAACACATCTAGTCTGAGTGAAGCTGGAGTAAGCATCACCCTCCCCCACCCCTCACATTCAGTAAACATCACACATACACATTGAAGACTGAGAGGAACTGCTGGTTCCCTCTGTCTCACTACCAACACTATTCCATCAACATGAAGCCATTGTCACACCATAGCAGCAGTGACACAGACAACCATTTACAACAGAACATTGGGACCAACTCACAATTTATAACAAAGGATTTTACACAATGAATGTAAGTTTTATTATTCTATATTATTTATCCAGTCATGTAAAATAATAACCTCAAATATAGCTGTATTATAACATGAAAATATAATATTGTAATGGTGGCCATATTGAATCTGTGTTAGTTCTCATTGAATGTCTTCTTTACCAACATGGCTATCAAGTATTTTATAAGAAACAGTGAGGGAGAGGAATGTATGTTCAATTGTAGTTATATAATATATTTCTCAAAATATTTGCAGTCATATTTACTATATTTATCTTGTTTATTAAACTTTAACATAATTCATCATTATATATTTTTACTGAATTATTCAGTCAAACATTATATGCTCTTAGTAAATACTAACTATTGAAGTAGAATATATTTGATATCTATACAGTAGTATAGGATTTATATAAATAATATCAAACAATCAAATAATTTTTTATAACATTATATGCATATTTCTATATGGGAATACACACACAGTTATATACACAGTGTGTGTATATGTTTATTGATGCCTATAGAAAATATATTTTAATTTGATTTCTTTGAATTGAAAATTTGAAATTATATTTACAAATATGACATATCTTTAGTGTTTTAAATATACAATCATTAATATATTTTTGATAACAGGCCTAATATATCCATGATATTTCTATAATTCCCTATTATAAATTTTTGTAACATTTAGGAAGATGAGATATAAGGAATCTGTAGCCATGATCTGTATGAACAATATTTATGTACTAATTGTGGCTTGCTAGCTATTAATACAGAAATATTCAATCTGTCACATATTTTGTTTTGTAACATGAAGCAACTAGCTGCTTATGGATAGTTGTGGCTGAAATACTTTTGAAAAATGTCTGCTGGAGAGTAGATTACATAGTTTTAAATCACAGTGGAGCAAATCTTATGTCAGAAATATTCACCTGGATATTTCAAAAGTAACTAGACAAAGAAATTCATGAAGTATTTGATTCAGATTTTCTTTTAACTTGATTTTATTTATTTCTCAACTGTAGAAAACAGTTAAATGAAAATGTGTTAAAGTGTTAAATTTAATATATTCAGATTAATACTGTCACAATTTATTACAATGAAGTCCTATAATAAAAAAAGGATGATCTCTTATTTCATATTCTAATTATACCTTATGGAAATAAACAAAACGAAAAAAAGCTTCAAGCTGCTTCTATAACAAATAAAAGAATCATGTAGGTAATGCAGTCTAAATAATTTACTGCTTTTAAGGTGACATCCAAGATGTTAATATTATAACTTTACTTGAATGACAGATTATAATGAAATATGTTAACAATCATCATCATCATCATCGAAGGTCAATCTACCTGAGCGGGCTCTGAATATATCAATATCAGTTAGTAAATAAATATCTTGTAAATACTGTTTAATATAGATTGGTGACTAACATCACGAATTGGTAGTATCGGTGGAGAGTTGGACGCCATGCTTTCTAGCATAGTTACGTCCCTTTACGGTCTGAGTTCAAATCCCGTCGAGGTTAACTTTGCCTTTTATCCTTATGGGGTCGATAAAATAAAGTACCAGTAATGTACTGGGTAATTGCTGGCCTTGTGCCTAAAGTAGAAACAATTATTTTTCAGCAGTATCGGTAGAGGGTCGGACGCCATGCTTTCCAGCATAGTTACGTCCCTTTACGATCTGAGTTCAAATCCCGCTGAGGTTGACTTTGCCTTTCATCCTTACGGGGTCGATAAAATAAAGTACCAGTAATGCACCGGGTAATTGCTGGCCTTGTGCCTAAAGTAGAAACAATTATTATTCAGTGGATTGGCAGTATCGGCAGAGGGTCAGACGCCGTGCTTTGACCCATAGAGTTACGGCCCTTTCCATTCTGAGTTCAAATCCCACCGAGATTAACTTTGCCTTTCATCCTTACGGGGTCGATAAAATAAAGTACCAATAATACACTGGGAAAATTGCTGGCTTTGTGCCTAACGTAGAAACAATTATTGTTATTCGTTAACATCTTTGTTGTGATTACCTTTATAAGATGTTTGTTTTGTTGAAAATTGTGTAATATTTGAAATTATTTCGTGTTCAAGAGAGATAACTCAAAACGTCATCCAATGCAATGTATTTTAATACTTTCCCAATTTAATATTTCCCATTAAAATATGTTACCAATTAGATGGAACTTATATTTTAATATCATATAAAATAGAAGTAATATATGTTAGTTGAATCTAGTATTACTTAGATATCATCTTACTTAAAATATTCTTTATAAAAAAAAAAAAATAAAAAGACGTCATTTATATAGATTTAATAAAAAAAACTTTTTTCTTTAAAAGCAGTGCTGGTTGTAGCCGAAAAATCTAATGCAGCAGTGACAGTTTTCGATGCATAGATCATATCTATGTGTGTTAATTCATCTGTTGTTACTGCTGTGCTACTTTCTTCGGCATCGTCCGATAGCTATTTTCAGTTACCTCTTTCAAGGTTCTGGTCATCTGAAATTCTCTCCCAAAATATTGAGTGTCTATATGTTTCTCATGCAGACATTATAAAATAGGTTGGACTGGTCAATGAGCCTTCTCTCAGATACAAGCTCATCATGTTTTGGATGTGGCCCAGACAGCACAACCATCACTGCTTGAGAAAGATGTACATACTGTTCAGTGCAGGAGAGAATCACTGCAATTGTCACTCTGTCTTTCCGGAATATATTAAGGATACAGCTGATATTTCTGAAGTACAAGATGTTAAGTTTAATCAATAAGTAGTTCATGAAAAAAAGCAAGACTTAATATGAGACACCGTTAATATATTGAAATTGTTTCTGTTGCAGATTGAATATTTGAAGCTGTAATTTCTCCTGGATATTGTATTAACATCAAGAGCAGAGATGTTATTATTTCTGTGTATTTTACTGACTTTCTTCCACTGTTATCTGAGTGAACATATTATATACCATGTTAAAGAAGAGAGTAATCCCTATACATATATAGGGGACATTGCTACTGACTTACAGACATCAGATAGCTCCTTCTTAAAGAATAAGGATTTAATTACATTTAGTCAACTACAACAAAAGGGAGAACAATTGTTCAATGTGACGAAAACAGGTAAACTGTACACTGTTCAGACATTGGATGCTGAGTCTGTGTGTAGTTATGAGAAAGAATGTTTTGAAATAGTTAAAGTTGCTGTTCACAAATTCAAGACATTTATGAAGATATTAAAAATTAAAGTCATAATAGAAGACATCAATGACCACCAACCTGAGTTTCTTCAGAAAGACATCACTCTATATTTCAGGGATGGAGATGGGAAAGGTTTGAAGAGACCCATTCCCAGTGCTATTGACAAAGATGTTGGATATGAGAACAGCTTAATTACATATGCATTAAACAAGCATAATGAATATTTTTCTTTATCAGTTTCCAAACAAACTGATGGAATATCAACATTAGAAATAATCTTAGATGGTAAATTAGACAGGGAAAAGAAAGACAGCTACAATATTGAAGTCATCGCTAAAGATGGAGGAACTCCACCAAAACAAAGTATTTTAAATGTTAAAATATCTGTAGAAGATGAAAATGATAACAGACCGCAATTCTCTCAAAGTATCTACAATGTCTCTATTGAACATAAACATAAAAAGAATATTCCAGTAGTGACATTATCTGCCAATGATTTAGATATTGGCAGGAATGGTAAAATATCTTTCTATTTTGCTAGAAAAACTGTTGAAAAGCTGAAGAAACACTTCAATTTAGATGAAAACACTGGAAAGTTGTATTTAGCTAAATCTTCAGAAATTGATATGGAAGAGTTTTTTAAATTGTATATTGAAGCTAAAGATAATGGAATTCCTCCTCTCAGTGCCATAGCAACAGTTATGGTTAATGTTATCAACCAACAAAACAATCCTCCAAATATTGATGTCAACTATATTTCTACACAGAATCACAACACAGCTACCATTCTGGAAGATATCAAAGTTGGTAGTTTCATTGCTTATGTGATGGTCACTGACAATGATGTTGGACACAATGGAGAGGTCAGCTGTAATATCAAACATGATACATTCAAACTACAGTCAATGGGATCTAAGGAATATAAAATAGTTCTAAAGAAAGCAGTAGACAGAGAGACACAGGAACATTATCACTTTACTGTCTCTTGTCAAGATAAAGGATTACCTCCTCTCAAAACTGATAAAGATCTCTCAATACAAGTCTTAGATGTGAATGATGTAAAACCACACTTTACCAAAGATACATTCAAGTTCCTTACCTATGAGAATGACAAAGCTAATTTCCCTATTGGTTTTATCAATGCTACAGACCCAGATGTTGGTAAGGGAGGTGAATTAAGTTATCATCTGAGAAATAAACACCAATATCGTCTACCATTCCAGATTATCAACTCTGGCTTTATTTCAACAAACCAATCTTTAGACAGAGAACACAGAGATTTCTATGACTTTGAGGTTTTTGTCAAAGACAATGGAACACCATCTCTAAATAACACAGTGAATGTTGAAGTGGAAGTATTAGATAAAAATGATAATGCTCCATATTTTACATTTCCTAGTGTTGACCCTTTCACTCTTGATGTCCACTATCATCCACAAAGTAAGAATGACATAACACTTCTGAAAGCCTCTGATCTAGACAGTCACATGAATGCTTTTCTGAGGTATGAAATCCTCTCAGGTAATGAGAGACAGTTATTTAAACTGGACTCATTCACTGGTGTCTTATCTTACTCTCGCACAGTTTACCAAAATGATGCTGGATCATATCAACTGGAGTTTGTTGTGAAAGACAGTGGTACTCCAGTTCTGTCAGCAACAACTAGTGTCTCTTTAACACTGACTGTTAGTAACAAGACATCACCAATGTTCACAGCTGTCCATGTACCAACTGATAACACAATAGATGCAACATTGTTGATTATCATTGTAGTAGCAGCTGTGATAATATCTATAGCTATTGTGGTTTCTATAACATTGTGTATTGTGAGATGTAACAATGTAAGAAATAACTCAGCTAGAACAACAGAAGAGAAACAGGCATACCAATGTCGTAATGAGATGAGACAGTTGATCTATCAAGGTAACAACAGTGTATCTGTGATGTCAGGTAATCGAGGAGAGATATCAGACAGATATAGTCAGTCTAGAAGTCATTACTATGCTGAAGACTGGAAGACACCAACAATGAACCGATCTCTTCAGAAATCCACAAAGGTAAATTCTATTGTATATTTTCTATCTGTTAGTAAATAATGTTTAATTAAGCATGATAAAACTGAATGTGTTTGATCACCAAATTAATGTTTAAATTACTGATTTAAATTACTATTAATAATAAATTCGATTTAATATTTAAATGTCTTCAAACACAAAGCATTATGATCTGGAGATAAAAATATATTGTCTGTTTTTGGAAATCTAAGATAAATCAAAATTTACACTTGTTTACATGTTAAAATTAATGGTTGCTACATTAGGGATAATGCTCCAGCTTTATCAACAGTGTAAAAGTGGGCGACTGAATTTAGGTGGGGAAGGGAGAGCTTTCAAAATGACTCGAGTTCTAGAAGTCCTGCAACTGAGGAAAACATTGATCGTGTTTACTGCATGGTGATGGATGAGAGCAGTTGACTATTAATCAAATACCCAATGCTATTAGTGTGTCCCGTGTGAGAGTTGAGAGTATTCTACACAAAGAACTTGGTATGACGAAGGATTCTGCTTGATGAGTGCCATGTTTTCTGACACCTGATCAAAAGCACGCCAAGCTGATCACATCACAGGGAAATCTGACATTATTTGAGACAGATCCAGCTGGTTTCTTTGAATGTTTCCTAACCCAGGATGAGTGTTGGGTTCTTCACTTTGAGTCAGACAAAGAGACAATCCATGTTTATTGGCTATTCATGTTTATTGGCAATCCATGTTTATTGGCCATCTTCAAAAGAGCCACACCATCAATGGAGAGTATTATGCCATCTCGCTAAGGCAGTTATGAAAGTCTATCAAGACCATATGCCCAGGAAATCTGATGAAAGGAGTCTTGCTTTATTAGGACAATGCTCCAACACAAGTCCTTGGTTTCAATGGCTGCTGTGCATGACTGGCTTTGAACTAATTGATCACCCTCCTTATTCTTCTCATTTTGCCCATCTGATTATCATCTGTTCCCTGACACGAAAAACACTTGGCTGAGAACCAGTTTCGCAGTGATAATGTCATATCTGCTGTTAATGTTGAAAAATAAAACTCATTTGGTCACACTCCATGAGAGTATCTTAGTCAGCCAATGAACCTTTCAGCTGACCCTCATTTATCTAAAAAGCCAAATACCAGGAAATTCAAGGCTGTATTGAATCACATTGTTTTTTGCCAAGCTGTCATATTATATGTCAGTATGATCTTAGCTAACATTGTGGAATTCATATAGTTTTGTAAATTGTCTTTCTATAAAGAAACCTTCCAAATTATTGGCCTGGAATAACTACAAGTGTGTACCCTAAACTCACACAATATGAATGTAACACCAATAAAGGTAGACCTAAAAAACAAATACCTTGGAGTATGATAGCAAATAATGATTTGGAACCTGTACTGGATACATTTTCTGTGGTATGATTGAAAGTGGTCATACAGAAAGTTTTATACAATTGATGTTTTAGTAGATAATGGTCCAGTATTTTAACAGTAGAGTATAAAAATATCATTTACGACAGTGTACCTAAAATATACTAAATGTCCTAGATATTGATAGATACATGTACCTATCAATATCTAGGACATTTAGTATATTTTAGGTACATTGTCATAAATGATATCTTTATACTTTATCTTGTAACTATATTTTCCATCAGAAATACAGTCAACCAATAGAGGTGACATCTTATGGAGATGACAGACCATCTTCTAACTATCCCACTGATACATTGACCAGTCATAAGAGTGGACAGTGTTGGAGTGAAAGGTCAAGTAGACAGTATGAAGAAATACCAGCAATGTCAGGTAAAACAATATCTTCATAAATATTTATGGTCTTTCTCAGTGTTACATATCAGAGTAAGTCCTAAACAAAGCACTATGTTTGTTGTCAATTCAAGACAAAAAGTTCAAGTAATTTAATATTGATTTTAAATTACTAAAGATATTATTTTATTTAACTAATTAGTGGTTTATTAAGATTGTAAAGATGTAAATATATGATCTTGTATGAATTCTATTATGATTGTTATTTTCTCTCTTAGTTCAGTGGATGTTGTGGATAAACAATTGATGATTATTATCAATAAAATAATCATTGTCTATCTATGTGAACTAAATGGTAAGTTGTGTTGATGTACTTGTTTCAGGAATCTATGGTGTCCCACCTGATGTGTCAAGCAACAATGAGAGAGACCATTACCAAGACAGATATGTGAAACCTCCAGAGAGACAGTTACCTTCAACACCAGATGTTGTTGCCAGTTAAGTCAGACTGAGGAGTTAACACAACAGAAATATCACCTTCAACATTATCACAATATTTAAAAGTAAAGAAATATGTTAGTTAGATTAAGATAATAATAAGTTAAATTTGGATAGTAATGTTGAAGACTATTTACAGGGGAATTGTATTAAAACATAAATCTCTATAATTGTTCATACATTATTGTAAATGTGAACATATTTTACATAGATTACGTATCATCTTTAAACTTTTCTTGATAATATTAAGGGAAATTAATTATATAAAGGATCTGTGTACTATACTAATAAATGTTCAGGAAATAATCTTTAAATCTGAAAATATAAATTTAATTATCAACATCATTATTTAACATCTGTTTACTACAAATGGATAATGATTTCCAGCTAAATACATGATATTGAAAATTTAATCATTTGAGAAAATATATTTTAGAATTGTAATATAACATAGTTTGTAATTCGGTCACACACACTAACTATTATTGTCAATATTGTATTTAAAGATTAAATTGCTTAGACACAAACAACATCAACCATATTTTGTTAATATACCCTCTCTTTTCTAAGTATGTCTATGTCAGTCTCTCTACATCAGACATGTTGGTATTATATAAATATATTATGGCTGACTGTTAGTGGAGCTGATATAGTGTCTTCTCTCTCTCTCTCCCTCTTCTCTGTGAGGGGAAACACATCTAGTCTGAGTGAAGCTGGTGTAAGCATCACCCTCCCCCACCTCTCTCTCACACTCACACTCAGTAAACATCACATACACAGAAGACTGAGAGGAACTGCTGGTTCCCACTGACTCACTACCAACACTATTCCATCAACATGAAGCCATTGTCACACCATAGCAGCAGTGACACAGACAACCATTAACAACAGAACATTGGGACCAACTCACAGTTTATAACAAAGGATTTTACACAATGAATGTACGTATTATTATTTTATATTATTTATCCAGTCATGTAAAATAATAACTTCATATATAGCTATATTCTAACATGAAAATATAACATTGTAATGGTGGCCATATTAGATCCGTGTTAGTTCTCATTGAATGTCTTCTTTACCAACATGGCTATCAAGTATTTTGTAAGAAACAGTGAGAGAGAGGAATATATGTTGAATTGTAGTTTTATATAATATATTTCTGAAAATATTTGCAGTCATCTTTGTTGTATTTACAATATTTATCTTGTGTATTACATTTTCAAATAATACATCATTATATATTTTTACTGAATTATTCAGTCATGCATTGTATGGTCTTAGTACATACTAAATATTGAACGAAAATATCATTGAAATATATACTGTAATATAGGTTTTATGTAAATAATATCAGGCAATCAAATAATTTATGATATTATGTACAGAATTCTGTATGGGTATACACCCACACACAAATACACAGTTATATATATACATAATGTGTGTATATGTTTATTGATGTCTATAGAAAATATGTCCTATTAATCTGATTTCAGCATTTTATTTTTGAAATTATATTTACAAATATGATATATCTTTAGTGTTTTAAATATACAATCATTAATATATTTTAGATAACAGGCCAAATATATCCATGATATTTCTATAATTCTCTATTATAAGTTTTATAACCTTTAGGAAGATGAGATATAAGGAATCTGTAGCCATAATCTGTATGAACAATATTTATGTACTAATTGTGGCTTTAACTTAATTTTATTTATTTCTCAACTGTAAAAAAGCAGTTAAATGGAAATCTGTTAATTTGATGACTTTCTAAAAAATTAGTTTGATATTTAAACACAAGATATATATTCTGCTGAAGTGTTAAATTTAATGTATTCAGATTAATACTTCCAGAATTTATTGCACTGAAGCCCTTTAATAAAAAAAAAACAATTGTCATTGGTTGTTTCATAATTTAATTATAATTTGTCAAATAAACAAAATAAAAAAGGCTTAAGTTGCTGATGTAACAAATAGAAGAACCATGTGAAAGCAGTCTAAATAATTTAAAGTTTTTAAAGTGATATCCAAGATTTTAGAATTATAACGTTATTTTAACTACAGGTTATGTTATTTCTGAGAGAAGAATTATTAAAGTGGTAATATTAACAATATAAAATGTGATTCAGGTTAGAATATATTTCTAAATATATCAATAGCAGTTAGTAAATATATATCTTGTCAATACTGTTTAATATAGATTGTAATACTTGAGAAATTTTCAATCTGTAATTCCGTTCAGTTTTACAGAATACACAGTAGGTGATTTATATGACAGCATTATTACTATTCTTGGTTAATATCTTTATAGTGTTGATTTATACATCTTTACAAAATGTTTTAATTTTGTTGAAAATTCTGTAATATCTTAAATCATTTCTTGTTCAAGAGAGATAACTCAAAACGTCCTCCTATGTAATATCTATATTTTAATAGTTTTCCAAACTTAAAATTTGATACCAATGAAATAGAACCCATATTTTAATATCACAAAATAGATGTAACATATGTTAGTTGAATCCAGTATTATTTAGATATCATCTTACTTAGAATACTCTTTATTTTCAGGAAAAGAAAAGAAATGGGCTTTATATAGATTTTAAAAATATTTTTTTCTTTGTTTTTTTTTTTTAAAACAGTGTTATTTGCAGCAGTAACAGTTTTGATGTTTAGGTCATTCCTATGTGTTTAATTTATATGTTGTTACTGCTGTGCAATTTTCTTCTGCTTCATCCAATAGCTTTGTTTCTCCTATCTTTAGTTAGCTGTTCAGGGTTCTGGTCATCTGAAAGGCTCTCCCAGAATTCTGCATTAATATTGAGTGTCTATATGCAAACATCATGATAGCACAGCTTGGGCTAGTCTATGAACCTTCTTCCAGATGCCAAATCTTGTGTTCGATATGTCCCAGACAGCAAAACGTTTACTGCTTAAGAAAAGTGTACATACTGGTCTGTCTTTCCTGAATATGTTTAGGATACAGCAGATATTTCCTAAGTACAAGATGTTGAATTTAATCTGAGAATTTCATGAAAAAAAGCAAGACAAGATGTAATATATTAATATTTGTTTCTCTTTCAGATGCAAATATGACAATAGCTCATCAATATGATAAATCATTTTTGTTTGTTTCAGATTGAATATTTGAAGCTGTAATTTCTCCTGGATATTGTATTAACATCAAGAGCAGAGATGTTATTATTTCTGTGTATTTTACTGACTATCTTCCACTGTTTTCTAAGTGAACATATCACATACCATGTTAAAGAAGAGAGTAATCCCTATACTTATGTAGGGGACATTGCTACTGACTTACAGACATCAGATAGCTCCTTCTTAAAGAATAAGGATTTAATTACATTTAGTCAATTACAACAAAAGGGAGAACAATTGTTCAATGTGACAAAAACAGGTAAACTGTACACTGTTCAGACATTGGATGCTGAGTCTGTGTGTAGTTATGAGAAAGAATGTTTTGAAATAGTTAAAGTTGCTGTTCACAAATCCAAGACATTTATGAAGATATTAAAAATTAAAGTCATAATAGAAGACATCAATGACCACCAACCTGAGTTTCCAACTGAACAAGTAAATATACAGTTTTCAGAGAGAGACAGCAAAGGATCAAAACTATCAATACCCAATGCTGTGGACAAAGATGTAGGATATCAGAACAGTTTCATAACGTATACGTTAACTGATGATGGCAATTTCTCTTTAACAGTTTTGAAACGAGCAGATGGAATTTCAACTTTAGAAATTATCTTAGAAGCTAGATTAGACAGAGAACAGAAAGACAGTTACAATATTGAAGTCATTGCTAAAGATGGAGGAACTCCACCAAAACAAAGTATTTTAAATGTTAAAATATCTGTGAAAGATGAAAATGACAACAGACCACAATTTTCTCATAGTATCTATAATGTCTCCATAGAACATAAACATAAAAAGAATATTCCAGTAGTGACATTATCTGCCAATGATTTAGATATTGGCAGGAATGGTAAAACATCTTTTTACTTTAGTCCAAAAACTGAAGAGAAGGTGAAAGGATACTTTAATGTTGATGAAAATACTGGAAAAATATTCTTAATAAAAGCATTAGAAATTGACACTAAAAGCACTTTTAAATTATACATAGAAGCCAGAGATAATGGCAGTCCTCCTCTCAGTGCCATAGCAACTGTTATGGTAAATGTTATCAACCAACACAACAATCCTCCAAATATTGATGTCAACTATATTTCTACAGAGAATCACAACACAGCTACCATTCTGGAAGATATCAAAGTTGGTAGTTTCATTGCTTATGTGATGGTCACTGACAATGATGTTGGACACAATGGAGAGGTCAGCTGTAATATCAAACATGATACATTCAAACTACAGTCAATGGGATCTAAGGAATATAAAATAGTTTTAAAGAAAGCAGTAGACAGAGAGACACAGGAACATTATCACTTTACTGTCTCCTGTCAAGATAAAGGATTACCTCCTCTGAAAACTGATAAAGATCTCTCAATACAAGTGTTAGATGTGAATGATGTAAAACCACACTTTACCAAAGATACATTCAAGTTCCTTACCTATGAGAATGACAAAGCTAATTTCCCTATTGGCTTTATCAATGCTACAGACCCAGATGTTGGTAAGGGAGGTGAATTAAGTTATCATCTGAGAAATAAACACCAATATCGTCTACCATTCCAGATTATCAACTCTGGTTTTATTTCAACAAACCAATCTTTAGACAGAGAACACAGAGATTTCTATGACTTTGAGGTTTTAGTCAAAGACAATGGAACACCATCTCTAAATAACACAGTAAATGTTGAAGTGGAAGTATTAGATAAAAATGATAATGCTCCATATTTTACATTTCCAAGTGTTGACCCTTTCACTCTTGATGTCCACTATCATCCACAAAGTAAGAATGACATCACACTTCTGAAAGCCTCTGATATAGACAGTCACATGAATGCTTTTCTCAGGTATGAAATCCTTGCAGGTAATGAGAAACAATTATTTAAACTGGATTCATTCACTGGTGTCTTATCTTACTCTCGTACAGTTTACCAAAATGATGCTGGATCATATCAACTGGAGTTTGTTGTGAAAGACAGTGGTACTCCAGTTCTGTCAGCAACAACTAGTGTCTCTTTAACACTGACTGTTAGTAACAAGACATCACCAATGTTCACAGCTGTCCATGTACCAACTGATAACACAATAGATGCAACATTGTTAATTATCATTGTAGTAGCAGCTGTGATAGTATCTATAGCTATTGTGGTTTCTATAACATTGTGTATTGTGAGATGTAACAATGTGAGAAATAACTCAGCTAGAACAACAGAAGAGAAACAGGCATACCAATGTCGTAATGAGATGAGACAGTTGATCTATCAAGGTAACAACAGTGTATCTGTGATGTCAGGTAATCGAGGAGAGATATCAGACAGATATAGTCAGTCTAGAAGTCATTACTATCCTGAAGACTGGAAGACATCAACAATGAACAGATCTCTTCAGAAATCCACAAAGGTAAAATCTATTTTATATTTTATATTTGTTAATAATAAGATTGATAAAGCTGAATATTTTAAATTTTACAGCTATATTGTAAATTACCAATTGTAGTTTACTGTATAGATTCTGATGTAGTTTCGTATAGAACATCACTAGTTCTTAAAATACCAGTTTGATGTCACAATAAAAAAATATTTTCTGTTAGTTTTTGAAAAGTGAACTGATCCAAGATTTACTGCTGTTTACCTGTTAGCTATTTTTTGGTAATGAATCTCTAACAATTCCAACACCATATTAATCACAGGTGTATTTGTAATTTTTAGTGCTTGAAATTCTTACTTTGTAGATTTGTTAATATAATATTTGTCAATAGCATCTTTTGAAAAATTTAGATGGTTTCATAAGTCAAATTTCCTGATTGCTATAACACCACAATATAAACTTACGCTACCAACAATACAGAAACATGAAAAGGCATGTGCTGCTCTCTTTATTAGTATATATTATAACTTAATTATTGTGGATACATTTTCTATGTTACGATTGAAAGTGGTCAGATACTTGAAGCTTTTGTAGGCAATGGTCTAATATTTTAACAACATTCATGTAACTATCAATATCTAGGTATTGGGTGTATTTCATGTACAAAAACTATATTTGGTAGCAGAAATACAGTCAACCAATAGAGGTGACATCTTATGGAGACAACAGACCATCTTCTAACTATCCCACTGATACATTGACCAGTCGTAAGAGCAGTGGACAGTGTTGGAGTGAAAGGTCAAGTAGACAGTATGAAGAAATACCAGCAATGTCAGGTAAAAACATTTAATTCATTCATGATTGTTATTAATTTCATTATTTCTATTAATGTCTTTATTATTCAACTTTATATGTTAGCTGATACTTTATTCTTCACAAGCATGTGGACTTGAGTTCTATTTAGTCTCTGGCAAGTGTCTCTTACTATAGCCTTTGTCCATCCTATACCCTATTAGTGAATGTGGTTGATAAAATCTATAAGGAATTCCATTGTTTGTGTGTTTGTGCTCCAATGGAATGAATTGAGCCAAATATGTTACACTGAACCATCTAGGAAGGTAGTAGGTCCAATTAACTATGCACTTTGTGTGTAACAACTGCTCCCAAATCATGCCAACTTGGAACAGCAGATATGAAATGAAAATGATTATTATGATGTATATATGTGCATATTTATGCCTATGTATTTGTTAGACAGCTGTCTTATCTTTGCATTCACTATCAGAGGTGGGAATGTTTACATTCTGCATACATAAATATCCACACACTCAAAGATTAGACATGTGAAACTCTGTTCCTTAAAAAGCTGGTTTGGTTGGTTTCTGGAAAGTCATTTGGTTGTAGTATACAACCATATATTAGTCTTATCTAATTTATGCCAACATTAAAAAATTAATGTACAACTGACAATGATAATATGGCACAGAGAGTCATATCACTCATTGAACTGACATTTAACCAATCTAATCTAGGATAAAATCATTGCATCACTGAATTGATTATGATTTCTGAGGAATGGTAAAACAATGTCTTTAATGATTATTGATTTATATTTCAGGTTGGTGGGTGTAGTAGTTAATAGATTGATGATCTAATCATAGTAAATATCGTTTTTATGAACTCTGTGGTAAGTTGAATTGATGTACTTGGTACTTGTTTCAGGAATCTATGGTGTCCCACCTGATGTGTCAAGCAACAATGAGAGAGACCACTACCAAGACAGATATGTGAAACCTCCAGAGAGACAGTTACCTTCAACACCAGATGTTGTTGTCAGTTAAGTCAGACTGAGAAATTAACACAACAGAAATATCACCTTCAACATTCACATATTTAAAATGACAGAAGTATGTTAGTTAATTGATGATATTCCCTGCAAATAACTGAATATACTCCTATATTTTCAGAAGATATATAATATATATAAGGAAAGTATTGTAAGAAATTATCGGTAGATATGACCTGGTGTAATAGGATTTAAAATTATCAATTAAATTGTCATATAAATAAATGTAAATACATTCTATTGTAAATGTTAATATATGAGAACATATATTTTAGTTAGATTACATATCTTTAAACTTTACTAAATATATCCTGAATGGGAGAGTTAGTTTAGAATTCAGTCAGACACACACTAACTATTATTGTTAATATTGTATTTACATGCTATATTACACACACATTAACATCAGCCATATTTTGTTAATATACCCTCTCTTTTCTAATTATTTCTATGTCGGTCTCTCTACATCAGACATGTTGGTATTATATAGATATATTATGGCTGACTGTTAGTGGAGCTGATATAGTGTCTTCTCTCTCTCTCCCGCTTCTCTGTGAGGAGAAACACATCTAGTCTGAGTGAAGCTGGTGTAAGCATCACCCTTCCCCACCTCTCTCTCTCACACTCATACTCACACTCAGTAAACATCACACATACACATTGAAGACTGAGGAACTGCTGGTTCCCACTGACTCACTACCAACACTATTCCATCAACATGAAGCCATTGTCACACCATAGCAGCAGTGACACAGACAACCATTAACAACAACATTGGGACCAACTCACAGTTTATAACAAAGGATTTTACACAATGAATGTAAGTTTTATTATTCTATATTATTTATCCAGTCATGTAAAATAATAACTTCATATATAGTTATATTATGACATCAAAATATAATATTGTAATGGTGGCCATATTAGATCTGTGTTAGTTCTCATTGAATGTCTTCTTTACCAACATGGCTATCAAGTATTTTGTAAGAAATAGTGAGAGAGGAATATATGTTGAATTGTAGTTTTATATAACATACTTCTGAAAATTTTTAATAATAATCTTTAATGTGTTTACTATGTTTATCTCGTTTATTTTTACATTACACAATTTTACTAAATTATTCAGTTAGAAATTGTTTGGTCTTAGTACATACTAAATATTGAACAAGAATGCCATTGAATTATATACAGTAATGTAGGTTTCATGTAAATATTATCCCACAATATACAAATTGGTGTATACACATATTGATATTTTCATATCTTAATACATTTTGGATAACATGTCAGATATATCAGTTCAATAATTTTCATTTATTATATTCATGTATATTAATTAAACAAAGGGATAAGGAATGCATTGCTTTAAGACTGCTGGAAGTCTGTTGATATACTATTTCAGGCCTTCTATCTATTCAACTACAAATACATATTCTGTTCAATATTTTCACACATAGCGAATAAAATCATCTAGTAAATCTTAGATTACAAATCTTCATCTGGAAGAATAGTTTAAGGTTTGGCTGTGTTTATTTAAGAATGAGTAATTACAGATAAAATAATTTGTAATTTTGTTTTAGGTTTTTGTCATCAACATCATCGTTTAACGTCCATCTTCCATGCTAGCATGGGTTAAACGGTTTTGTTTCATTTGATGCGGGAATGGTTGGGAGACCATGTCTCGCTCACACAGAAGTGTCTCTGGCAGGTTTTTTGCAGCTGGATGCCCTTCATAACGCCAACCACATTAACAGTGTGGATTGGGAGCCTTTTTACCGTGTCTTCTACACGGACACCTTACAGTGTGGACTGTTGTGTCATCGACACAGTGGACGGAACGGGAAAGGGAAGATGGTGTGCAGGATGGGTGTACATTGAGTTAAGAGGTGCCTACTGACTGTAGGTTTGTATTCAATGGCAGTTGGGTCTTCTGTACAACTGCATGGTGCCAAAGGTCTCAATCCAGTGTCATTGTCTTAGAGAGGTGTAAGGGAGCAAAGTCAGTTTTTATCACCTCGTCCCAGGTTTTTCTTGGTCTACCCACTCCGTAGCTTCCATCAATTTTCATTACCCTACACTTTTTTATACAGCTGTCATCCTTCATACGCATCACATGTCCATACCAACGCAATCTCCTCTCCAGAACACAGCATTTGATACCTCTTATGCTTAGTTTCTCTCTTAATTCATTTATGCTTCACCTTTCGTGCACATTACTATTACACATCCATCGAAGCATGTAAGCTTCATTTCTTTCTAATCTACGCAGGTCTTCAGCACAATGCCCAAGTCTCACTAACATGTAATATTGCCGTTCATATACATGCATCATACAATCTGCCTTTCATTTTTAGAGAAAAACCCCTTGTGGCCAACAACGGTATTAGCTCTCTGAACTTTTTCCATCCCGCTCTAACTCTTGCTACTACACTTTCAGAGCACCTTCCTCCACTGCTGATTTGGTCACCCAGGTAACAGTGTCTACTATTTCTATAGAACAATCTGGGCAGTTGAAGGAGATAGCATCCAGTGGGTCCTTGCTACTTACTGCACCTGAGCATCGGCCACATAAAATCTACATTCTTAGATAGCTTACCTGTGATCCCACATCTTTTATGTACCCATAGTTTGCATTTGGGACATAGAATGGAGTTTCTACCTACTCCTTTCATACACACTGAGCATTGTCATTTCCCAGAGAGTACCTGTGCCCTATTCTCCTTCCTACATACTAGAACCTTAGTCTTAGACAAGTTGACACTAAGGCCTTTTGATTCAAGGCCATGCTTCCATATTTGGAACTTCCTCTCTAGTTCAGCCATGGATTCAGCTATGAGAGTTATATCATCTGCATATAGAAGTTCCCATGGGCAGCCAGTCTTAAACTCTTCTGTTATAGCCTGTAGGACAATAATAAACAGGAGGGGAATAAGGACGGGGCCTTGGTGAACCCCTATTATTACGCTAAATTCAATCACTATATTCATTGTTAATTCTAACCTGGCTGACTGTTCCTCTATACATGGCTTGTATAGCTCTCACAAGCCATTCTTCCACTCCTAGTTTGCTAAGAGCCCACCAGATTAAGGTGTGTGGGACTCTGTCAAAGGCCTTCTCCAGGTCAAAAAAAGCTAAGTAGAGGGGTTTACTGTTAGCTAGGTACTTCTCCTGTAATTGCTGTACAAGGAAAAGAGCAACTGTGGTACTTTTACCTTGCACAAACCCAAACTGCATTTCATCTAGATCAATTTGGTCTCTCATCAGTTGAGTAATAACACTTTCATGACTTGGTCAACTAATTTAATGCCCCTATAGTTTCCTCTATCCAGGGCATCTCCTTTGCCATTGTAACAGTTGATGATGATGCTGTTATGCCAGTCATTTGGTATGACCCCATTCTGTATTACTTGGTTTACTATCCGGGTGACCATAGTATGTCCCACCATTCCAGATACCTTCAACATTTCAGCAACTATCCCTGAAGGCCCAGCTGCCTTGCCTGTCTTCATATTTTTGATTGCCTTACTTACTACACTACCATTAACTTGCACAGCTGGTCCTTCTATTGGATCGATGTGGGGCAGACTATCTTTATTCCATTCATTCTCCACATTCAGTAGTCTCTCATAGTGACATTTCCAAGCTACCTTCTTATCACTATCAGTCATTACGGACACGTCTCCCCCCGACAATATCACAATTCTCCTTGACACATTGCCTCGCAATCCTGAATACTTCACGTCTTTGGTCCGCCCGTCGTAGAATATGCTTGAACTTACTATCCTCTGCTTCCCTCTTTGCAAGGTATATTTGTTGTCTCGCTTCTCTCTTAGCTACTCGATAGAGTTCTCTACTACCCCCATCCTCCCATTTTTTCCACACCTGCTTTTTGCCCTTGAAGGACTCCTCCACCTTACTGTTCCACCACCATGTCCCTCTCCTCCTGCCTAACGGTCTGCTCCAGCCATAGATTTTATCAGTCGCCTTCAACAGGTTAATTTTCAGGAATTCCCACTGTTCCTCTATATTGTATGTCTCTAATTGCTCTTCCTTACTATCAAAAGCATCAAGTAATATGCCTTTAAATTTGTTACTGGTTGCGGGGTTCTTCAACTTCCATAATCTTCTCCTTAAGGTATTCCTCTGTCGGCAATTATATCTGGCCCTGACTATGAGGTCACTTAACTATTAAGTTATGTTGGGAGGCGAATTCTTCACGAGGGAGGGACTTAGTGTTCAAAACAGACACTTTGTCTCGTTTCCTAGTAAGGATAAAGTCCTATCTGGTTGATGTGCTCCTCTGATCTATACAGGATCAAATGACTATCACGTTTTTTTTGAAGTTTGTATTGCAGATAGTCAGGTCATTTGCATTACAGAATTCCAGGATCCTGAAGACTTCCTTATTTCTAGTACCAAACCCATAACCTCCATGGACACAATCATAGCCATCACAATGTTGTCCAACATGACCATTAAGGTTGCTAGCAATAATTATATAGTCACTGTTGGGTATCTGGGAGGTAGTGAGCATTAGAGACTCATAGAACCTGTCTTTAGTAACATCTGGTAATCTGGATTGGGTTTCATAAGCAGAAATAATTGATACAGTTGTCCTATTTAGTACTAATCTTATTTTAATGATCCTGTCATTCACTCTATCTACGGCAATTACCTTGTCTACCCATTTTTCTGCTAACATAATTCCAACATCACCAAGCCTGCTATCAGAACCCATCCAGAAAAGCTTATAGCATTGTTTCTTGCCCACAATGAATCTAGCAGACCCACCCCTCCACCTGGTCTCTTAAACACAACAAACATCGACTTCGTTATGTTCAAGCATCTCTCCAACCTTGTTTGAGCGACCTTTCAATGTGCCTACATTCATGGTACCAATTCTGAAATTTTGGATTTTGCTGGGGTCGAGGAAGGGATGGGATGGGGACAAAGGGAGAGGTGTGGGAGATGGAATTATGTTGGTCTTGGTTTCCATATCTGATATGATGAGTGTCTGCATGTTCATCCTGAAACGGGAGGTGAATTCATCTTTGTCGTGAGTGGTAATATTTCCCAACTCTGTAATCCATTTATCGTAGCGAACACCTAGATCTAAGCTTAAGAATATCAGCCTTGCGAGAGATTATCATTAATTAGAAGTCTTATTATAAAACCGCTGAGTTTTATAATAACTGTGGGGGTGGGTGGGAGAGGAAAGGTGACGTCCGGAAGATGGATGTGTGTAGCTAAACTTGGAGATACTGGAAAACAAACAAACAACCAATTTTTTTTTTTTTAACAAAGTTCTTAATTCTAGCTTCTAATTCTAAATGGATACAGACAGGAAAAATATAAAAAAATTTCTACATTACTGACTTTCAACCACTAGATTCCATTTCCAGTGTACAACTAAAGCAAATGAAGAAAATGAGGAAAAGAGGGCGGTGAATATGTCATGAGAACGTGAATGATTATAATGGAATTTCTAACTAAAGTGTTATGGCTAACTGTTATAGATTTACTAATAGTAAAATTTTAATTTACTAACGATAAAGTTGACTTCCGGAAGATGGACGTGTGTAGCCAAGCTTGGAGATACTGGAAAACAAACAAACAACCAACTTTTCATATCATATTTTGATATTGAAAGGTAGGAAACAAATGTAATTTGTTGATTATTTGATTTATTGTAAGATATCATACATTAGATGGTTTTATTTAAAATTAGTTTGGTATTTAAACAAACGTATGACATTCTGGTGTATATGTTAAATTTAGAATCATCCAACTAAATACTCTTAATTTATTGTAATAAAGCCTGGCAATATAAAAGGTTTTATATTTTTCTTATAATATTATGTTAATGATGAAAATTATTCTGTAAGTTTAGAAACTATTTCTCTTATAAATAGATAAGTTGAATGAATGATACTGTATTAAAAAATTCCTTTTGTTTAAGGTGACAACCAACATGTTAAAATTATCAGTTGATGTAAGGTAGACATAGGTATTGACGGATTGTATATACTATTCCTTGAACATAAAATGTTAAAAATATCAAATGTTCATCTATTTATAATGGAAATATGAAGTTATCAATAGTAATTGTTTCTACTTTTGGCACAAGGCCAGCAATTATCCAGTGCATTACTGGTACTTTATTTTATCGACCCCGTAAGGATGAAAGGCAAAGTTAACCTCGGCGGGATTTGAACTCAAACCATAAAGGGGCGTAACTGAAGTTATCAATAGTAATGAAATGGAATTAATAAAACAAGAATAGAATCAACACCGACACACACACACTCACACACACTCTCACACACACTCACACACACTCACTCACACACTCACTCACTCACACACTCACTCACTCACCCACTCACACACTCACTCACACACACACACAATCATTCACACACTCACTCACACACACTCTCACACACTCACACACACACTTGCACACAATCACTCACACACTCACTCACACACACACACACTCACACACTCACACTCACTCACACACACACACACACACACATGTATATATGTGTGTGTGTGTGTGTAATGTCAGTGTTTAATATGATAAAAATATTTCAGAAACTTCAATCTCTAATTTCCCTTTGTCTTACAAAATAAACAGTAGATATTAAAATATTATGATTATTGTTGCTTAAACTTTTTACGCTATGTTTACAAAATTTTGCGGTATAAATAATACCTTGCTTCGTTTTATAATTTAAAAAATGCACTTTTATGAAAAAGGGAGGAAACGTATAATTTGTGCATCTAATCCTGATACAATTTAGCGATCATTTTACAAACTATATTGTACTGTCATCTTTAGTTGTAGTCAAAGTAATCTAAGAAGAGATTAAACATATCAATGTTTTAGCTTCTTATGAAAATAGATACCACCCTCTATATAAAAGTTATAATAGACAGATAATAGAGCCATAAAAAGTTTTAATAAATAAAGCCTAAATGTAAATATTTAAATTTTGTACAACCAGCTTAAATGAATGTAAAAGTGTAAAAAGAGTTAGAACATTATTTCATTGTTTCATATGAATCTGGTTCACATGTATATGTATTATTAGCTTTTCTCATAGGTGATGTTATAACAAACAATTTGATAGTTACTATAACATGTTTTTTGTATAGTAACTATCAAATTATAGTACTTCATTAACTTTACATTAATATATTAAATCATTTAATTTCAGATTGAATATTTGAAGCTGTAATTTCTCCAGGATACTGTATTGCCATCAAGAGAAGAGATGTTGTTATTTCTGTGTATTTTACAGACTTTCTTCAACTGTTATCTAAGTGAACATATCACATACCGTGTTAAAGAAGAGAGTAATCCCTATACTTATATAGGGAACATTGCTACTGACTTACAGACATCAGATAGCTCCTTCTTAAAAAGTAAGGATTTAATTACATTTAGTCAACTACAACAAAAGGGAGAACAATTGTTCAATGTGACAAAAACAGGTAAACTGTACACTGTTCAGACATTGGATGCTGAGTCTGTGTGTAGTTATGAGAAAGAATGTTTTGAAATAGTGAAAGTTGCTGTTCACAAATTCAAGACATTTATGAAGATATTAAAAATTAAAGTAATAATAGAAGACATCAATGACCATCAACCTGAGTTTCCAACTGAACAAGTCAATATTCAGTTTTCAGAGAGAGATGGCAAAGGATCAAAACTATCAATACCCAATGCTGTTGACAAAGATGTAGGTTATCAAAACAGATTAATTAAATATGAACTAAAAGATTATGAGAAACACTTTTCATTAAGTGTTTCCAAGGAAGCTGGTGGAATATCAACGTTAGAAATTATTTTGGAAGATAAATTAGATAGAGAAAAGAAAGACAGTTACAATATTGAAGTCATTGCTAAAGATGGTGGAACTCCACCAAAACAAAGTATTTTAAGTGTTAAAATATCTGTTGAAGATGAAAATGATAATAAACCAGAATTTTCCAAAAGTATCTACAATGTGTCTATACAACATGACCATAAAAAGAATATTCCAGTAGTGACATTATCTGCCAATGATTTAGATATTGGCAGGAATGGTAAAATATCTTTCTATTTTGCAAAGACAACTTCAGAGAAAATGGAAAGATTCTTTGATTTAGATGAAAATACTGGAAAGTTATATTTAGCTAAATCTTCAGAAATTGATATAGAAGAGTCTTTTAAATTATACATTGAAGCCAGAGATGGAGGCAGCCCTCCTCTTAGTTCCATTACAACTGTTATGGTTAATGTTATCAACCAACACAACAATCCTCCAAATATTGATGTCAACTATATTTCTACAGAGAATCACAACACAGCTACCATTCTGGAAGATATCAAAGTTGGTAGTTTCATTGCTTATGTGATGGTCACTGACAATGATGTTGGACACAATGGAGAAGTCAGCTGTGATATCAAACATGATACATTCAAACTACAGTCAATGGGATCTAAAGAATATAAAATAGTTCTAAAGAAAGCAGTAGACAGAGAGACACAGGAACATTATCACTTTACTGTCTCTTGTCAAGATAAAGGATTACCTCCTCTCAAAACTGATAAAGATCTCTCAATACAAGTGTTAGATGTGAATGATGTAAAACCACACTTTACCAAAGATACATTCAAGTTCCTTACCTATGAAAATGACAAAGCTAATTTCCCTATTGGTTTTATCAATGCTACAGACCCAGATGTTGGTAAGGGAGGTGAATTAAGTTATTATCTGAGAAATAAACACCAATATCATCTACCATTCCAGATAATCAACTCTGGTTTTATTTCAACAAACCAGTCTTTAGACAGAGAACACAGAGATTTCTATGACTTTGAGGTTTTTGTCAAAGACAATGGAACCCCATCTCTAAATAACACAGTGAATGTTGAGGTGGAAGTATTAGATAAAAATGATAATGCTCCATATTTTACATTTCCTAGTGTTGACCCTTTCACTCTTGATGTCCACTATCATCCACAAAGTAAGAATGACATCACACTTCTGAAAGCCTCTGATATAGACAGTCACATGAATGCTTTTCTCAGGTATGAAATGCTTTCAGGTAATGAGAGACAATTATTTAAACTGGACTCATTCACTGGTGTCTTATCTTACTCTCGCACAGTTTACCAAAATGATGCTGGATCATATCAACTGGAGTTTGTTGTGAAAGACAGTGGTACTCCAGTTCTGTCAGCAACAACTAGTGTCTCTTTGACACTGACTGTTAGTAACAAGACATCACCAATGTTCACAGCTGTCCCTGTATCAACTGATAACACAATAGATGCAACATTGTTGATTATCATTGTAGTAGCAGCTGTGATAGTATCTATAGCTATTGTGGTTTCTATAACATTGTGTATTGTGAGATGTAACAATGTAAGAAATAACTCAGCTAGAACAACAGAAGAGAAACAGGCATACCAATGTCGTAATGAGATGAGACAGTTGATCTATCAAGGTAACAACAGTGTATCTGTGATGTCAGGTAATCGAGGAGAGATATCAGACAGATATAGTCAGTCTAGAAGTCATTACTATCCTGAAGACTGGAAGACATCAACAATGAACAGATCTCTTCAGAAATCCACAAAGGTAAATTCTATTATATATTTTCTATCTGTTAATAAATAATATTTGATCAAGTAGGATATTATTTCTTATATAGTTACTCTTTTAATTTAAGAGAACTCTTTTTATATCGAATATCTCCGATTGAAAATATGATATTATGATGTTCTGACGAAAAATGTAATCTGCTACTTCTTGAAACATGAAATCATCAGAGACTTATTGTTGTTTGCATATTGTAAAATATTTGTTGGCAAGTGACTCGCTTACATGGCCCTCACCAGAAGAATCGTAGATTTATTCATACATTGCACAGTCTAAATAACTTCGTTTTTAGCAAGTCTAACATTTATTTATATGATCTTTGTAGGATTCAGATTACTCTCTAAAATAAATAGGCTGAATTCTCTGTCAGCTATGACTACATTTCATTACAAACATACTAAGTCACTCAGAATTTAAATTGATATTGTCACCAATAAATAAAGGTCTAAAAATGCTATTAACACTTCTCTTTTTAATTGTGATCTATAAGAAAATTATCTGCAATACATCTGCCTTTGACTTATGTATACTGGGTACATTTTCTATGGTAGGATTGAAAGTTGTCAGATAAGAAGCATTTATAGAATTGTTTTGTTTTCTTTATAGATAATGGTACCATGTATCTTTACACCCTATCTATATTGTAACTATATTTTCCATCAGAAATACAGTCAACCTATAGAGGTGACATCTTATGGAGACAACAGACCATCTTCTAACTATCCCACTGATACATTGACCAGTCGTAAGAGTAGTGGACAGTGCTGGAGTGAGAGGTCAAGTAGACAGTATGAAGAAATACCAGCAATGTCAGGTAAAAGAATATTTTCATTAATGTTTATCATCTTTCTCTGTTACATATTGGAGTAAGTCCTTAACAAAGCATTGTGTTTTAATGACTTCCCAAATTTATTACTTTTACTCATGTTGTCAATTAAAAAACTTAATGTTCAATGAATGTAATATTGATCTTAAATTACTAAATATATTGTTTTAGTTATTTATTAATGTTTAAGATTGTAAAGTTACAATTGTATGGCATGTTATTAATTCTGTTATGATTATTACTTTCTATCTTAGTTTAGTGTATGTAGTGGACAAAATATTGATAATGTCTATAAAGTCTGTCTATGTGAACTGTATGGTATGTTGAGTTGATGTACTTGTTTCAGGTATCTATGGTGTCCCACCTGATGTATCAAGCAACAATGAGAGAGACAGATATGTGAAACCTCCAGAGAGACAGTTACCTTCAACACCAGATGTTGTTGTCAGTTAAGTCAGACTGAGAAGTTAACACAATAGAAATATGAAATTCAACATTCACACAATAATTAAAACTACAGAAGTATATTAGTTAGTAGATATAACTGAGGGTAAGTGAAATTTGTATAGGAATTTACTGAGTAATTGGATTTAAATATAAATCTAAATAAATAGTAAATACATTATTGTAAATGTTAATATATTTTGCATAGATTGCATATCATCTTTAAACGTTTCTAAGTATATCTTGAATAGAAGAGTTAGTTTATAATCAGGTCAGACATGCTAACTATTATTGTTCATATTTTATTTCTACTTTAAATTATACACACATTAACAACATCAGCCATATTTTGTTAATATAAGCTCTCTCTTCTAAGTTTCTCTACATCAGACATATTGGTATTATATAGACATATTATGGCTGACTGTTAGTAGAGCTGATATAGTGTCTTCTCTCTCTCTCTCCCTCTTCTCTGTGAGGGGAAACACATCTAGTCTGAGTGAGGCTGGAGTAAGCATCACCTTCCCCCACCTCTCTTTCTCTCACACACACTCACACTCAGTAAACATCACACATACACAGAAGACTGAGAGGAACTGCTGGTTCCCTCTGACTCACTACCAACACTATTCCATCAACATGAAGCCATTGTCACACCATAGCAGCAGTGACACAGACAACCATTAACAACAGAACATTGGGACCAACTCACAGTTTATAACAAAGGATTTTACACAATGAATGTAAGTTTTATTATTCTATATTATTTATCCAGTCATGTAAAATAATAACTTCATATATAGCTATATTATAACATCAAAATATAAGATTGTAATGGTGGCCATATTAGATCTGTGTTAGTTCTCATTGAATGTCTTCTTTACCAATATGGCTATCAAGTATTTTGTAAGAAACAGTGAGGGAGAAGAATATATGTTAATATAATATACTTCATGTATTCACAATATTTATTATATAGTAGTGTAAATATTACCAGGCTATGAAATAATTTGTTATAATATTATATACATAATTCTGTATGTTTACATGCAAACATATATATGATTTGCAATGTGTGTGTAAGTTTTTATTTCTATATATATGTCTATTGATGCTTAGCATTTCATGTTATAATTTCAAAAAATTCAATTCATAGAAATCAAATTAATTAGTATATTTACAAATATGACATATCCTAAATAGTAAATGTTTGTTTTTAATATACATTAATACATTTTAGATTGCAGGTGAAATACATCCATGATATTAATGTAATTTCCGGTTATAATTTTTAGTAATATATAGGAAATGAGATATAAAGAATCTGTCACCTTAATCCTGCATAAACAAAATTGATGCATTAATCATGGCTTGTTACCTATTCTGTTATCCACTTTCTTTTGTAACAGCAAGCAACTTGCTGCAAATTATGGATGGTTATGGCAGAAATGTTTTTGAACATAGATCTGCTGGAGAGTAGTTTACATAGCGTTAAATCACAAGAATGTTGTAAATATTTTATAACAAATATTCACATGATGGACCAATTTAATATATGACTAACAATGTTGACACAAAATATTTTTTATTCATATTTCAGAAAAAATTAGAAAAAGAAATTTATTAAGAATTTTTAAGAATTTCTTTATATTTCATTTTATTTATTTTCAACTGTAGAAAACAGTTAAATGGAAATTTGTTAATTTGGTGACTTTATAAAAAATTAGTTTGATATTTAAACAAAATATATATTCTGTTGTAAAATGTTAAATTTAATGTATTCAGATTAATGCTGTCACAATTTAATGTAATGAAATCCTGTTATGAAAAATGGGGGATCTCTTGATTCATATTTCAATTATAATTTCAAAAATACTTTACATAAAGAAACAAAATGAAAAAGGCTCAAGTTGCTCATATAACAAATAGAAGAATCAAGTAATTAATGCAATCTAAATAATTTGTTTTTAAGGGGACATCCAAGATGTTAAAATTATAACTTTACTTCAACTACAGGTTTTGATAAAATTTGTTATTTCTGAGAGAAGAATTATTGAAGTGATAATGCTAATTATATTATATTAAATACTATGCAGTTCAGAATATATCTCTGAATATATCAATAGTAGTTAGTAAATAAATATCTTGTCAATACTGTTTAATATAGAATATAATACTTGAGAAATTTCAATCTGTAATTCCGTCCAGTTTTACAGAATACACAGTTGTGACTAATATCACAACAATATTATTATTGGTTAATATCTTAATATGATGTTGATTTATACACTACCTTTACAAGTTGTTTCAGTTTTGTTGAAAATTGTGTAATATCTGAAATTATTTCTTATTCAAGAAAGATAACTCAAAACATCATACTAAGTACTGTTTATATTTCAGTTTCCCATCTTAATATTTCCCTTTAAAATTTGATACCAATTAGATAAAACCCATATTTTAATATCTCATAAAATATAAGTAATATATATTACTTAGATATTATCTTACTCAAAATATTCTTTACTTAAAAAAAAAGAAAGACGTATTTGATGTAGGTTTTAAAAATATATATTTTTGGATATTTAAAAGCTGCTGCTTGTAGCTGAAAAGTCTAATTCAATAGTGACGGTTTCTGATGTAGTGGTCACATCTATGTGTGTTAATTTATCTGTTGATACTGCTGTGGTATTTCTTCATGCTCACTTTTCTTCTGCAATGTCCAACAGCTTTGTTTCTCCTATCTTCAGTTCAGAGTTCTGGTCATTTGAAAAGGTCTCTCAGAATTATGTATTAATATTGAGTGCCTTCATATTTCTCATGCAAGCATTGCTGCACATCTTGTGCTGGCAAATGAATCTTCTCGCAGATGTCAGCTCATCATTTATTGTATGTGGCGTAGACAGTACTACCTCTGCTGCCTGAGCAAAGCATACATACTGGGATGTTCATGTAAGACAGAACCACTGCATTTGTCACTCTGTCTTTCCAGAATATATTTAGGATACAGAAGTGTCACTCATCGTTGCTGGGCAATATTCACCATAGAATGCCTTTATTTCAATTTTTTTTTTAAATTCCATATCTTCCTCATGTCTCATCTTCTGTTACTTATTCTCCATGACCCATCTCCGTAAATCATGAATCATCCCCAAGAGGTTTCTATAGAAATTTACTCAGTGGAGCTGTATATTGAAGTGCTATCAGTGGCTTGTTGTGTACATTAGCATGAGTGTCTTCATATAAACATCAGGTGACCTCTGCATGGACAACTCTGCTTCATAACGAAAATGATACTGACAGTATGGATGGCTGGAATAATGTCACATTAAAAGAATGCATGAGACGATCAATAAAAGTCAGATTACTTAAAATGTCACAGTAACAGTGATTGGTAGTATTATTATTTTTTTATTTTTTTTGTTTTTTTATTTTTTCTGAATTAAGAAACTCCATGTGTTCAAGACCTACTTGGATGCAGATTTCAAAAATTAAATCCATTTTTCTCTAGGGTGCACCATTTTGGAGCCTTTCGGTGACATACACACATACACTCTCAAATATATAGTAGATACAGCAAATGTTTCAAGTGCAATATGTTAAGTTTAATCAGGCATAATGAAAATTTTATTGAGTTCACAATGAGGATTTCATGAATAAATCAAGATAAGACTTAATGTACCAGACTCCATTAAAATATTGAAATTGTTTTTATTTCAGATTAAATATTTGAAGCTGTAATTTTCCCAGGAAATTGTATTGCCATCAAGAGCAGAGATGATGTTATTTCTGTGTATTTTACTGACTTTCTTCCACTGTTATCTAAGTGAACATATCACATACCATGTTAAAGAAGAAAGTAATCCCTATACTTATGTAGGGGACATTGTTACTGACTTACAGAAATCAGATAACACCTTAAAGAATAAGGATTTAATTACATTTAGTCAACTACAACAAAAAGGAGAACAGTTGTTCAATGTGACAAAAACAGGTAAACTGTACACTGTTCAGACATTGGATGCTGAGTCTGTGTGTAGTTATGAGAAAGAATGTTTTGAAATAGTTAAAGTTGCTGTTCACAAATCCAAGACATTTATGAAGATATTAAAAATTAAAGTAATAATAGAAGACATCAATGACCATCAACCTGAGTTTCCTAAGAAAGACATCACTCTTATGTTTGGGGAAGGAGATCGAGATGGTAAGAAGAGACCCATTCCCAGTGCCATTGATAAAGATGTGGGATATGAGAACAGCTTAATTACATATGAATTAAAAGATGATGATAAATGGTTTTCTTTATCTGCTTCCAAAGAAGATGACGGATTATCATCATTAGAAATTATTTTAGGAAAGAAATTAGACAGAGAAAAGAAAGACAGTTACAACATTGAAGTCATTGCTAAAGATGGAGGAACTCCACCAAAACAAAGTATGTTAAATGTTAAAATATCTGTTAAAGATGAAAATGATAATAAACCAGAATTCTCCCAACGTATCTATAATGTTTCTATTGAACATAAACATAAAAAGAATATTCCAGTAGTGACATTATCTGCCAATGATTTAGATATTGGCAGAAATGGTGAAATATCTTTCTATTTTGGTAGAAAAAGTACAAAGAAAATGAGACAGAATTTTGTTCTGAATGAAAATACTGGAAAATTATATTTAGCTAAATCTTCAGAAATTGGTTTGGAAGAATCTTTTAAATTATATATTGAAGCTAGAGATAATGGCAGTCCATCTCTTAGTTCCATAGCAACTGTTATGGTAAATGTTATCAACCAACAAAACAATCCTCCAAATATTGATGTCAACTATATTTCTACAGAGAATCACAACACAGCTACCATTCTGGAAGATATCAAAGTTGGTAGTTTCATTGCTTATGTGATGGTCACTGACAATGATGTTGGACACAATGGAGAGGTCAGCTGTAATATCAAACATGATACATTCAAACTACAGTCAATGGGATCTAAAGAATATAAAATAGTTCTAAAGAAAGCAGTAGACAGAGAGACACAGGAACATTATCACTTTACTGTCTCCTGTCAAGATAAAGGATTACCTCCTCTCAAAACTGATAAAGATCTCTCAATACAAGTGTTAGATGTGAATGATGTAAAACCACACTTTACCAAAGATATATTCAAGTTCCTTACCTATGAGAATGACAAAGCTAATTTCCCTATTGGTTTTATCAATGCTACAGACCCAGATGTTGGTAAGGGAGGTGAATTAAGTTATTATCTGAGAAATAAACACCAATATCATCTACCATTCCAGATTATCAACTCCGGCTTTATTTCAACAAACCAGTCTTTAGACAGAGAACACAGAGATTTCTATGACTTTGAGGTTTTTGTCAAAGACAATGGAACACCATCTCTAAATAACACAGTGAATGTTGAAGTGGAAGTATTAGATAAAAATGATAATGCTCCATATTTTACATTTCCTAATGTTGACCCTTTCACCCTTGATGTCCACTATCATCCACAAAGTAAGAATGACATAACACTTCTGAAAGCCTCTGATATAGACAGTCACATGAATGCTTTTCTCAGGTATGAAATCCTTTCAGGTAATGAGAGACAATTATTTAAACTGGACTCATTCACTGGTGTCTTATCTTACTCTCGCACAGTTTACCAAAATGATGCCGGGTCATATCAACTGGAGTTTGTTGTGAAAGACAGTGGTACTCCAGTTCTGTCAGCAACAACTAGTGTCTCTTTAACACTGACTGTTAGTAACAAGACATCACCAATGTTCACAGCTGTCCCTGTATCAACTGATAACACAATAGATGCAACATTGTTGATTATCATTGTAGTAGCAGCTGTGATAGTATCTATAGCTATTGTGGTTTCTATAACATTGTGTATTGTGAGATGTAACAATGTGAGAAATAACTCAGCTAGAACAACAGAAGAGAAACAGGCATACCAATGTCGTAATGAGATGAGACAGTTGATCTATCAAGGTAACAACAGTGTATCTGTGATGTCAGGTAATCGAGGAGATATATCTGACAGATATAGTCAGTCTAGAAGCCATTACTATCCTGAAGACTGGAAGACATCAACAATGAACAGATCTCTCCAAAAATCTACAAAGGTAAACTGTATTACATATTTTCTATCTGTTAATAAATAATATTTGATCAAGTAGGATATTATTTCTTATATATTGACTTTTTTAATTTAAGAGAACTCTTTTCATATAGAATATCTCTGATTGAAAATATGATATTATGATGTTCTGATGAAAAATGTAATGTGCTACTTCTTGAAATATCAAAGACTTATTGCTGTTTGCATATTGTACAATATTTGTTGGCAAGAGACTCACTTACATGACCCTCACCAGAAGAATCGTAGATTTATTCATACTTTGCACAGTCTAAATAACTTCGTTTTTAGCAAGTCTAAGTTTAAATTTATTCATAAGATCTTAAGTAACTTTATGGATCTAGCCTACATTCTATGATCCAATTTACTTTTTAAGACAAATCTGTTGAATTTACTGCCTGGTATGAATCTAACATTGCATTACAAACATACTAAGTCACTCAGAATTTAAATTGATATTGTCACCAATAAAGAAAGGTCTAAAAATGCTATTAACACTTCTCTTTTTAATTGTGATCTATAAGAAAATTATCTGCAATACATCTGCCTTTGACTTATGTATACTGGGTACATTTTCTATGGTAGGATTGAAAGATGTCAGATAAGAAGCATCTATAGAATTGTTTTGATTTCTTTATAGATAAAGGTACCATATATCTTTACACCCTATCTATATTGTACCTATATTTTACTGCAGAAATACAGTCAACCTATAGAGGTAACATCTTATGGAGACAACAGACCATCTTCTAACTATCCCACTGATACATTGACCAGTCGTAAGAGTAGTGGACAGTGCTGGAGTGAAAGGTCAAGTAGACAGTATGAAGAAATACCAGCAATGTCAGGTAAAGCAATTTTATTTATCTTTGTCTGGAGGCACATGGCTTAGTGGTTAGAGCATTGGCCTTGCAATCGAAAGGTTGTGAGTTCAATTCTCAGACCGGGTGATGTGTTGTTTCCTTGAGCAAGACACTTTATTTCACATTGCTCCAGTTTACTCAGCTGTAGAAATGAGATGATAGGGACTGGGGTCTCTATCATTCCACTGCAAAGTGGTCGTGGAGGTGCCACGGCAAAAAAGCACCCAGCACTCGCTGTAAATGAGGTTGGTGTTAGGAAGGGCATCCAGCTGTAGAAATCAAGCCAGAATCAGTTCCCGTCCCACCCTTGCAAGCAGGGAAAAGCAGACGTAAAATGAAATGATGATGATGAATGATGATGATGTCTGTTATTAAATTCACTAGCAGAAAAACCACCCTTTGGTTGGTTTTCTGCTAGCATGTATAGTGTGCATATTGATATTATATGCAAATATACATGCATTTAGATATGATACATCAAATAAAATCGTAATTGATAATATGCACAGAAATTGAAGAGACACTTACTCTCTTCTGCAATCAGTAAAGTGATCCACGATACATTTAAAAAATATATTTTATATAAACTGCATTACGGTGAAATGTAATGAAAACGAAAAAGGAGAAAATTAGCGACAGATATATAAACATTATATAACGATGCAAATATATGAACGTTTATATAAGCGATATAATATAGTGCGTTATATCATAACCAGAAGTATTGATATTTGAAAATTTTAAAGTGAATCTTAAAATAAGCAATCATTATATATAAGAATATTTATGTTTAATCTACCTGCATTCGTTGATCTGGAAAAAGCCTTTCACAGAGTCCCCCGTGCTATAATCTGGTGGGCTCTTAGAAAACTAGGAGTAGATGAATGGCTTGTGAAAGCTGTACAAGCCATGTATAGGGGAGCAGTCAGCAAAGGTAGGGTTAGCAATGACTATAGCGAGGAATTTAGATACAGGTCGGTGTCCACCAGAGCTCTGTTCTTAGCCTTCTCTTGTTCATTATAGGTTTGCAGGCTGTACAGGAGGAGTTTAAGACCGGATGCTCATGGGAACTCCTATATGCGGATGATCTCACACTTATAGCTGAATCTATGGTGGAACTAGAGAAAAAATTCCAAACATGGAAGCAGGGACTAGAAAGAAAAGGTCTCAAAGTCAACCTGACAAAGACTAAGGTCCTTGTAAGTAGACGAGAAAACAGAACCCAGATCCCCTCAGGGAAATGGCCTTGCTCAGTATGTAGGAAAGGTGTAGGTAGGAACTCCATCCTCTGCCCCAAATGCAAACAATGGGTACACAAGAGATGTAGTGGGATCTCAGGAAGCTTAGCTAAGAATGTAGGCTTCACATGTAACAGTTGCGCTGGGACAACAAGCAGCAAATGGCCACAGCAAACAAGCACCACCAAACTCTGAGAGGACTCTGTAGAAACAGTAGACAGCTTTTGCTACCTAGGTGACCGAATTAGCAGCAGAGGTGGGTGTTCGGAAAGTACAATAACTAGGGTAAGAATAGGATGGAAGAAGTTCAGGGAGCCACTGCTAGCTGCAAAAGGCTTTCCCCTCAAAATGAAAGGCAGACTGTATGATGCATGTATACGAACAGTAATGTTACATGGTAGTGAAACCTGGGCGCGCTGTCTGTAGAAGACTTGTGTAGATTAGAAAGAAATGAAGCTTGCATGCTCCGATGGATGTGTAATAGTAATATACGCGAACGACAAAGCATAAGAGGAATCAAATGCTGTGTGCAGGAGAGGAGGTTGTGTTGGTATGGACATGTGATGAATATAAAGGATGACAGCTGCATAAAAAGGTGCAGAGCACTAGAAGTCGATGGAAGCCGCCGAGTGGGGAGACCGAAGAAGACCTGGGATGAGGTGATAAAAGCCGACCTTACCCAATTGCACCTCTGGCGTCACGCAGTAATACAGAAGACCCGACTTCCCACAGGTACAAGCCGAAGCTGAAGCATATAGACAATATGACCCCATCTCCTCCCACTGCAAAGTGGTCGTGGAGGCGCCACGGCAAAAAAGCACCGAGCACTCACTGTAAATGAGGTTGGTGTTAGGAAGGGCATCCAGCTGTAGAAATCAAGCCAAATCAGTTCCTGTATGAGCAAGGCATGGTCAGCTGACCAGACACTGCCCACAACAGGACAACCCGTCTAACCCATGCTAGCATGGAAGAACGGACGTAAAACGGTGATGATGATAATATGAATCAACAGCTACAAAATTTAGTATATAAATTATGTAATATTTAATATTTAATCCAACTTATTTTAATCCAACTTATTTTACTAACGGGATAAAAAAATATATTTAGGACACAATCCCGCACTTTATTATATTATGAGTAGAATTACATTTTCATAATTTCTAATTTCAACAATTATGAAACAATCTAATATTATTTATATCAATCTTTCTTTATAAATTTCATTATATGTGAATGTGTCTTGCTACTCATATAATGTCTAATAGTTTCTACTTTACAAGGATATATATATATATCACACCCTGGGTCTATTATCATTAACAGAACAGACTTTTATTCTCAGTCAACCTCTAATCATTGGATCATTGAAATTATTATATCTAAGGACATTAGAGATGGTCAAACATAATTTCTTTAATAATTGTTATTTCATGTCTTAACCTCATGAACATAGTAGACAAGAGATTGATTACTAATTTCAGTCAGTAAATATATGGCATTTATATGAAATGTGTAGTAAGTTGAGTTGATGTACTTGTTTCAGGAATCTATGGTGTCCCACCTGATGTGTCAAGCAACAATGAGAGAGACCATTACCAAGACAGATATGTGAAACCTCCAGAGAGACAGTTACCTTCAACACCAGATGTTGTTGTAAGTTAAGTCAGACTGAGAAGTTAACACAACAGAAATATCACCTTCAACATTCACATAATATTTAAAATGACAGAATTATATTAATTAATTGATTATGTTAAGGGAAATATTTTATATTGATATGATTTGTACAAATGAGAATAACATAACAGCTTCAGATATCGAACATCCATTTATAACACTGTAGTTAGCTAAATCAATTGTAATGGAAATATTGGATGAAATAGTTTGAGACTTTCATGGTGAATTACAATTAAAAATTAAGAAAATTTATTTAATCATGATATAAATACATAAATACTGTCATTATTAACACTTGTGCCAAAAGTAGAAACAATTATTAACACCCGAGAAGATATATTTTAGTTAGATTATATATCATAAATAAAATATTAAAATATATCCTCAATGGATAAGTTAGTTTTGAATTAGGTCAGACACAAACTAAGTATTATCGTCAATATTACACACACTATGCTATATTACACACACATAGTAACATCAGCCATATTTTGTTAATATAACCTCTCTCTTCTAAGTATTTCTGTGTCAGTCTCTACATCAGACATGTTAGTATTATATAGACATATTATAGCTGACTGTTAGTGGAGCTGATATAGTGTCTTCTCTCTCTCTCCCTCTTCTCTGTGTGGGGAAACACATCTAGTCTGAGTGAAGCTTGTGTAAGCATCACCTCCCCCACCTCTCTCTCTCACACACACTCACACTCAGTAAACATCACACATACAGAGAATACTGAGAGGAACTGCTGGTTCCCACTGACTCACTACCAACACTATTCCATCAACATGAAGCCATTGTCACACCATAGCAGCAGTGGCACAGACAACCATTAACAACAGAACACTGGGACCAAATCAGAAGAATATAACAAAGGATCTTACACAATGAATGTAAGTTTTATTATTTTATATTATTTATCCAGTCATGTAAAATAATAACTTCATACATAGTATATTATAACATCAAAATATAATGTAATGGTGGCCATATTAGATCTGTGTTAGTTCTCATTGAATGTCTTCTTTACCAACATGGCTATCAAGTATTTTGTAAGAAACAGTGAGAGAAAGGAAAATATGTTGAATTGTAGTTTTATATAACATACTTCTTAAAATATTTATGACATCCTTCATTATAACTATATTTATCTTTATTTTATTTTCACATTATTATATATTTTAACTGAATCATTCAGTTGAACATTATATGGTCTTAGTACATACTAAATATTGAACAAGAATACCATTTACATATATACAGTAGTGTAGGTTTTGTGTAAATATTATCAGACAATGAAATAATTTATAATATTATCTACCATAATTCTGTATATGTATACACACACACACTCACACACACAGGCATATATATATATAAAATGTGTGTGTAAAGCTTTATTTCTATGTAAATGTCTATTGATGACTATAGAAAATATGTTTTATTGTTTTATTAATTTGATTTCTAGGATTTGAAAATTTGAAATTATATTTTCTTAAATAATAATAATGAAATTATTGTGTACAGTGCTCATGTGCACTACAACTCATCAAAGGTCTAGTGTTTTATATTTACAATTCTCAATATATTTTATATAACAGGCCAAATATATACCTGATATTTCTATAATTCCGTATTATAAGTTTTGTAACATTTAGGAAGATGAGATATGAAGTATCTATAGCCATGGTCTGTATGAACAATATCCATGTACTAATTGTGGCTTGCTAGCTATTAATACAGAAATATTCAATCTGTCACATACTTTCTTTTGTAACATGAAGCAACTTGCTGCTTATTATGGAGAGTTGTGGCTGAAATACTTGTGAAAAAAGGTCTGGTGTGGAGTAGATTACATAGGTTTAAATCACAACAACGTAGAACATCTTATGTAACAAATATTCACCTGACTATTTTAAAAGTAATTAGAAAAAGAAATTCATTAACAATGTGTTTCTGATTTTTCTTTTTACTTAATTTTATTCTCAACTGTAGGAAAGTTAAATGGAAATCTGTTAATTAGGTGACTTTATAAAAAATTAGTTTGATATTTAAACAAAATATATATATTCTGTTATAGTGTTAAATTTAATGTATTCAGATTAATACTTCCCCTTTTAAGAAAAGCATGATTCATATTTTAATTATAATTCGATCAATACTTTACATAAACAAAATGAAAAAGGCTTCAAACTGTTGATATAACAAATAGAAGAATCATGTAGTGAATGCAGTCTAAATAATTTGTTTTTAAGGTGACATCGAAGATGTTAAAATTATAACTTTATTTGAACTACAAGGTTTGACAAAATATTATGTTATTTCTGAGAATAGTTATTAAAATGGTAATTCTAATTATATTAAATACTATACAGTACAGAATATATACCTGAATATATCAATAGCAGTTAGTAAATAGATATCTTGTCAATACTGTTTAATTTGTTCAATACTGTTCAATCTGTAATTCCGTCCTATTATACACAGAAGGTGACTACCATCACAGCATTATTGTTATTATTGGTGGTGGATTGGCAGTATCAGTAGAGGGTCAGATGCCATGCTTTGCAGCATAAAGTTACAGCCCTTTATGGTCTGAGTTCAAATCCCACCGAGGTTAACTTTGCCTTTCATCCTTACGGGGTCGATAAAATAAAGTACCAGTAATGCACTAGGATAATTGCTGGCCTTGTGCCAAAAGTAGAAACAATTATTATTATTGGTTCAAATCCTGCTGAGGTTAATTTTGCCTTTCATCTTTACGGGGTCGATAAAATAACGCACCAGCAACATACTGGGGTTGATTTAATCGACTTTCCCCTTCCCCCAAATTGCTGGCCTTGTGCCTATACTAGAAATCATTGGTTAATATCTTTATAATGTTGATTTCTACATTACCTTTATAAGATGTTTCAGTTTTGTTGAAAATTGTGTAACATTGGAATTTTTCTTGTTCAAGAGAGATAACTCAAAACGTCCTTCTAAGTAATATCTATATTTTAGTTTACCAACTTAATATTTCCCATTAAAATTTGATACCAATTAGATAGAACCCCGATTTTAATATCTCATTTAAAGTAGAAATACTTAAAATATTCTTTACTTAAAAAAAAGAAATAGAAATCCTTGATATAGGTTCAAAATTCATATAGTCTTTTAGGGGATATTAAAAAGCTATGTAGCTTGTAGTTGAAAAGTCCAATGCAGCAATGGCAGTTTCTGATGTAGATGTCATATCTATGTGTGTTAATTTATTTCTTGATACTGCTGTTGTATTTTCTTCATGTTCACTTTTCTTCTGTAATGTGCAGCAACTTTATTTATATCTTCAGTTACCTGTTCAGGGTTCTGGTCATCTGAAAGGCTATCTTAGAATTAATATTGAGTGTCTCTGTTTTTCATGCAGACCTCATTATAGAATAGGTTGGGTTTGATCAATGAACCTTCTGCCAGATGCCAGCTCATCATGTGTTGGATGTGGCCCAGACAGCAAAACCTTCACTGCTTGAGAAAAGTGTACATACTGGGATGTTCAGTGCAATTGTCACTCTGTATTTCCAGAATATATTTAAGATACAGCAGATATTTCTTAAGTACATGATGTTAAGTTTAATTCATGAGAATTTCATGAAAGACAAAACTTAATGTACTAGACTCGGTTAATATATTACATTTTTCTTGTTTCAGATAGAATATTTGAAGCTGTAATTTTCCCTAGACTCTGTATTAACATCAAGAGCAGAGATGTTATTTCTGTGTATTTTACTGACTTTCTTCCACTGTTATCTAAGTGAACATATCACATACCATGTTAAAGAAGAGAGAAATCCCTATACTTATGTCGGGGACATTGCTACTGAGTTACAGACATCAGATAGCTCCTTCTTAAAGAATAAGGATTTAATTACATTTAGTCAACTACAACAAAAGGGAGAACAATTGTTCAATGTGACAAAAACAGGTAAACTGTACACTGTTCAGACATTAGATGCTGAGTCTGTGTGTAGTTATGAGAAAGAATGTTATGAAATAGTTAAAGTTGCTGTTCACAAATCCAAGACATTTATGAAGATATTAAAAATTAAAGTCATAATAGAAGACATCAATGACCATCAACCTGAGTTTCCAACTGAACAAGTCAATATTCAGTTTTCAGAGAGAGACAGCAAAGGATCAAAACTATCAATACCCAATGCTGTGGACAAAGATGTGGGATATCAAAACAGATTAATTAAATATGAACTGAAAGATGATGAAAAACAATTTTCATTAAGTGTTTCCAAGGAAGCTGGTGGAATATCAACATTAAGAATTATTCTCGAAAGGAAATTAGACAGAGAAAAGAAAGACAGTTACAATATTGAAGTCATCGCTAAAGATGGAGGAACTCCACCAAAACAAAGTATTTTAAATGTTAAAATATCTGTAGAAGATGAAAATGATAATATACCAAAATTCTCTCAAAGTATCTACACTGTCTCTATAAACCATAAACATAAAAAGAATATTCCAGTAGTGACATTATCTGCCAATGATTTAGATATTGGTAGGAATGGTAAAATATCTTTCTATTTTGCAATGACATCTTCAGAAAAAATGAAAAGGTACTTTGATTTAGATGAAAATACAGGAAAATTATATTTAGCTAAATCTGAAAATATTGATATGGAAGAGTCTTTTAAATTATACATAAAAGCCAGAGATAATGGCAGTCCTCCTCTTAGCTCCATAGCAACTGTTATGGTAAATGTTATCAACCAACACAACAATCCTCCAAATATTGATGTCAACTATATTTCTACAGAGAATCACAACACAGCTACCATTCTGGAAGATATCAAAGTTGGTAGTTTCATTGCTTATGTGATGGTCACTGACAATGATGTTGGACACAATGGAGAGGTCAGCTGTGATATTAAACATGATACATTCAAACTACAGTCAATGGGATCTAAAGAATATAAAATAGTTCTAAAGAAAGCAGTAGACAGAGAGACACAGGAACATTATCACTTTACTGTCTCCTGTCAAGATAAAGGATTACCTTCTCTGAAAACTGATAAAGATCTCTCAATACAAGTGTTAGATGTGAATGATGTAAAACCACACTTTACCAAAGATACATTCAAGTTCCTTACCTATGAGAATGACAAAGCTAATTTCCCTATTGGTTTTATCAATGCCACAGACCCAGATGTTGGTAAGGGAGGTGAATTAAGTTATCATCTGAGAAATAAACACCAATATCGTCTACCATTCCAGATTATCAACTCTGGCTTTATTTCAACAAACCAGTCTTTAGACAGAGAACACAGAGATTTCTATGACTTTGAGGTTTTTGTCAAAGACAATGGAACACCATCTCTAAATAACACAGTGAATGTTGAAGTGGAAGTATTAGATAAAAATGATAATGTTCCATATTTTACATTTCCTAGTGTTGACCCTTTCACTCTTGATGTCCACTATCATCCACAAAGTAAGAATGACATCACACTTCTGAAAGCCTCTGATATAGACAGTCACATGAATGCTTTTCTCAGGTATGAAATCCTTTCAGGTAATGAGAAACAATTATTTAAACTGGACTCATTCACAGGTGTCTTATCTTACTCTCGCACAGTTTACCAAAATGATGCCGGATCATATCAACTGGAGTTTGTTGTGAAAGACAGTGGTACTCCAGTTCTGTCAGCAACAACTAGTGTCTCTTTAACACTGACTGTTAGTAACAAGACATCACCAATGTTCACAGCTGTCCATGTATCAACTGATAACACAATAGATGCAACATTGTTGATTATCATTGTAGTAGCAGCTGTGATAGTATCTATAGCTATTGTGGTTTCTATAACATTGTGTATTGTGAGATGTAACAATGTAAGAAATAACTCTGCTAGAACAACAGAAGAGAAACAGGCATACCAATGTCGTAATGAGATGAGACAGTTGATCTATCAAGGTAACAACAGTGTATCTGTGATGTCAGGTAATCGAGGAGAGATATCAGACAGATACAGTCAGTCTAGAAGCCATTACTATCCTGAAGACTGGAAGACATCAACAATAAACAGATCTCTTCAGAAATCTACAAAGGTAAAGTCTATTCAATATCTTTTATCTGCTGTTAAATAATGTTTATTCTCTTAGTTACTATTTAAATTACCAATTTAGGCAAATTTTTATGTCTCCAGAGTTTTTAAAAGAATATGTCTTGTTAAAAATAATTGTCATGATATAGAAATAAATATTGTATATATTCGTTTAACGTCTATCTTCCATGCTAGCATGGGTTTAGACGGGTTATGTTTTAAATGTGTGTTAATCCAAGATTTACTGCTGTTTGCTAATTGTAAGCTATTTGTTGGTAAAAGAATGTTTAAGAAGGATACCACTAGAAGATTCATATATATATTACATATTACATTGCAGTATGCAATTTATTTCTCAATAGGTTGTTGTCTAAAATTGTGGAACCTCCCTACTTTGTACTATTCAGATTCTTCTAACCTGTTATCCAGAAGACACATCTCCTTAATTCTGTACCTCTTGTCATTCCTACCTTGCACTGCAAACTCATGCACAATATAAATTTATATTATCACCATTAACGGTGAGGTCAAAAGACCATGTGAACCTTTATTCATTAAAAGTCATCATCATCATCATCGATTAGCGTATATCTTCCACACTAGCATGGTTTAGGTGGATCCTATTTTGAGGCAAGTTGTCGGGTGACAGTGTTTCGCTCATATAGGGGTGTTTCTGGCTGGTTTTCTATGGCTGGATGCCCTTGCTAACACCAACCACACTTACAGTGTGCTATGAAATAATTATTTGCAATACATAAGACTTTGACTAATGTATAATGAATCCATTTTGTGTGGTAGGATTGGAAGGAAGGATTTAAGTTGGAAGTTTGAAATCCCCTTGTGAATTGTCCTGCAGAAATTTGACAATAATGTAGTGGAATCATTAGAATATTTGTAAAAGACAATTGATATTTTTGTAGATGGTTGTACCATATTTCAACAGTTAACATGTACTGATTTTTACCTAGATATTGCATACATTTCATATCCAATATTATAAATACCTTTACAATCTGTTTTAACTAACTTTACAGCAGAAATACAGTCAGCCTATAGAGGTGACATCTTATGGAGACAACAGACCATCGTCTAACTATCCCACTGATACACTGACTAGTCGTAAGAGTAGTGGACAGTGCTGGAGTGAAAGGTCAAGTAGGCAGTATGAAGAAATACCGGCAATGTCAGGTAAAAACATTTCATTTTCCATGTTTATTATTATCATTATAATAATTTATGTTTATAATTTTGAAGAATTTTAGGGATGGTCAAAAAGAACCTTTTTAATAATTGTCATTTTATATCAGACTGGATAAGAGATGGATTATTAATGTCAGAAGATATCTATTGTCTATGTGAACTATGTGGTAAGTTGAATTGAATTATATCTTTCAGGTATCTATGGTGTCCCACCTGATGTGTCAAGCAACAATGAGAGAGACCATTACCAAGACAGATATGTGAAACCTCCAGAGAGACAGTTACCTTCAACACCAGATGTTGTTGCCAGTTAAGTCAGACTGAGAAAGTAACACAACAGAAATATCACCTTCAACAGTAACACAATATTTAAAACAACAGAAATATGTTAGTTAAATGATATAATTATGGGGAATTTAATATAAAGTGTCTAGAATAGTAATAAATCTTCAGGAAATACAATTTAAATTTGAAAATATGGATTGAATTATCATCATCATTTAATGACTGTTTTCTCTGCTAATAGATAATGATTCCGGCACAAAATCAGTAATTTAGGTGAAGGGCAATTTGAGTATATTGACGATGGTACTTGATTGTTACTTTATTTTATCAACCTCAGAAGATGAAAGGCATGATTTCAACTCAGACTGTATAGAGTCAGACTAAATACTGCTAAGCATTTGTCTCACACTCTAATGACAGATAATCCACCACCCTGCTAATAAATAATAAATATATGATATTGTAAATTTTGTTATTTCAGAAAATAAATTTGATATTGGTAATATAACATCTATAAATTTTCTGAAATATATCTTCTGTGGCAAAGTTAGTTTATAATTAAGCCAGACACACACTAACTATTATTATTAATTTTGTATTTATATTACATATTACACATTAACAACATCAGCCATATTTTGTTAATATAACCTCTCTCTTCTAAGTATTTCTATGTCAGTCTCTCTACACCAGACATATTATTATATAGACATTTGGCTGACTGTTAGTGGAGCTGATATTGTGTCTTCTCTCTCTCTCCCTCTTTTCTGTGAGGGGAAACACATCTAGTCTGAGTGAGGCTGAAGTAAGCATCACCCTCCCCCACCTCTCTCTCTCTCACACACACACACACTCACACTCAGTAAACATCACACACACAGAAGACTGAGAGGAACTGCTGGTTCCCACTGACTCACTACCAACACTATTCCATCAACATGAAGCCATTGTCACACCATAGCAGCAGTGACACAGACAACCATTAACAACAGAACATTGGGACCAACTCAGTTTATAACAAAGGATTTTACACAATGAATGTAAGTTTTATCATTGCTTATTATTTATCAAGTCATGTAAAATAATGACTTCATATATAGCTGTATTATAACATGAAAATATAACATTGTAATGGTGGCCATATTAGATCTGTGTTAGTTCTCATTGAATGTCTTCTTTACCAACATGGCTATCAAGTATTTTGTAAGAAACAGTGAGAGAGAGGAATATATGTTGAATTATAGTTTTATATAACATACTTCTGAAAATATTTGCTGTCATCTTTGATTTGTTTACTATATTTATCTTGTTTATCATATTTTAACATAACTCATCATTATATATTTTTACTAAATTATTCAGTCTGACATTGTATGGTCTTATTACATACTAAATATTGAACTAGAATATTATTGAAATACATTCAATAATATAGGTTTTACCTAAATATTCTTGATAGATAAGAAAATTTGTTATAAAATATTAGTATTTTCATATCTGAAATAACTGTGTATATGTAAAATCTATGAATGTGTGTAAATCATTATTTTTTGTATATGTCTACTGATTGCTATAATATCATGTGAACATTAGTGTTAATAGTTTTTTTATATAAATTACTTGTTAAAATTTACAAATTTGCCTTACATATATTTGTGTATGATTTGTTTCAACAAAATATGTATCTTTATATTTTTATGGTAACATGTCAGAAGTATATTTGAATAATTACCAATTACATTACAAAAATTAATATTCATTAATTCAGTAAAAAAATGAGGAATCTGTAGTCTTAAATCTTTGTAAAGAATATAGATATATTAATTATGGCCTGTTATCTATTTCGATACTACTGTAAGATGTCATATATTTCCTTTTGTAACACAAAGGAACTATATTTGGAAAAATAGAGGTTGTGGTCTTGACTGGAATGCTTTTGATAATGTCTGCTAGATAGGATCTTACATCGGGTTAAATAACATCAATCTGGTAGGTTTTATGTAAAAAATATTCATCTACATGACTAAATAACAGTATGACTTAAAAAGATGGTACCAAATATTTTATTTCTACTTCAGAATAAGTCATAAAAAAATTTGTTTTAGAATTTGTTTTAGATTTTTTCCTATTTTTACATCGATTTTCAACTATAGAAAACAAATGCTTATTATCTAATTATTTATTTTCAGTAAATATATCTAGCACTAGATGGTATGATTTAAAATTAGTTTATTTATGCAAAAAATATATTGGGATTTTATATGTAAAATTAAAATGTTTCAGCTAATTGTTAGATTTTAATCTAATGAAGCTGTTATATAAAAGTGGTTTTTGACACATAAGGAAGCTGTTTATGTAGTAAATAGAGGAGTCAAGTGATAATTGATATTGTTTTAAAGTATTCCTATTCAAGGAGATATCCAAGATATTAAGATTATAATTTTATTGAATATAAATGTTCACAATTTAGAATATTTTTTTTTTCAGTTTAAAATAGAAATCTAATGTTATTAATAGTAATACATCAATATCAATGGAAAGATAGTGACTAAGATATTCCTGTAGATTTTTGTTTTGTTAAACATAATTTAGGTGTACTTTGTAGTATATATAAGGGAGATAATTCATAACTTCCTACTTGTTTCCCTCTGAGTTGTTTACATTTTAACAATTTTCTGGATTACAACCAATTTTCAATTCCTATATAAAATATAAATAAGCTACGCTGTAGTTTAATTAAACAATCTGCATAAATTCATCTAAATCTGATGTGATGTAGCTATCACCTGGCTCAGAATATGGCTATCTTATATTTATGACACAATAAAGTAATCTACCTTAGGAATTACACACGTTATGTTTACAAGAGACTTCTTATCTAAAACTATACACCATATGTACTGCGAATGTCATGATAGAAAGACCACAAAATTGTGACTTGTTTATATCCATAAATAAGAATACAAATATTGAAATTTTGTACAATCACTTTCATTGATTAATATATTTATCTTTAACTTTGCCTTTCATCCTTACGGGGTCGATAAAATAAAGTACCAGTAATGCACTGGGTAATTGCTGGCCTTGTGCCAAACGTAGAAACAAATATATTTATTTTACAAACAGTTAATTGAGGTATAATACAATTTCTCTCTATGCAAATATGACAATACCTCATCAATATGATAAATAATTTTTGTTTGTTTCAGATTGAATATTTAAACAGTAATTTTCCATGGACTCTGTATTGACATCAAGAGCAGAGATGTTATTTCTGTGTATTTTACTGACTTTATTCCACTGTTATTTAAGTGAACATATCAAATACCATGTTAAAGAAGAGAGTATTCCCTATACTTATGTAGGGGACATTGCTACTGACTTACAGACATCAGATAGCTCCTTCTTAAAGAATAAGGATTTAATTACATTCAGTCAACTACAACAAAAAGGAGAACAATTGTTTAATGTGACGAAAACAGGTAAACTGTACACTGTTCAGACATTGGATGCTGAGTCTGTGTGTAGTTATGAGAAAGAATGTTTTGAAATAATTAAAGTTGCTGTTCACAAATCCAAGACATTTATGAAGATATTAAAAATTAAAGTCATAATAGAAGACATCAATGACCACCAACCTGAGTTTCCAACTGAACAAGTCAATATTCAGTTTTCTGAAACTGATGGTAAAAACACCAAGAGAGCAATACCCAATGCTGTGGATAAAGATGTTGGGTATCAAAACAGATTTATTAAATATGAACTGAAAGATGATGGACAATTTTCACTAAGTGTTTCTAAGGAAGCTGGTGGAATATCAACATTAGAAATTATTTTAGAAAATAAATTAGACAGAGAAAACAAAGACAATTACAATATTGACGTCATTGCTAAAGATGGAGGAACTCCACCAAAACAAAGTATTTTAAATGTTAAAATATCTGTAGAAGATGAAAATGATAATAAACCAGAATTTTCCAAAAGTATCTACAATGTTTCCTTAGAACATAAACATAAAAAGAATATTCCAGTAGTGACATTATTTGCCAAAGATTTAGATATTGGTAGGAATGGTAAAATATCTTACTATTTTGCAAGGACAACTTCAGAAAAAATGAAAAGATTCTTTGATTTAGATGAAAATACCGGAAAATTATATTTAGCCAAATCATCAGAAATTAAGTCAGAAGTAGCTTTTAAATTATACATAGAAGCCAGAGATAATGGCAGTCCGCCTCTTAGTTCTATAGCAACTGTTATTGTTAATGTTATCAACCAACACAACAATCCTCTAAATATTGATGTCAACTATATTTCTACACAGAATCACAACACAGCTACCATTCTGGAAGATATCAAAGTTGGTAGTTTCATTGCTTATGTGATGGTCACTGACAATGATGTTGGACACAATGGAGAGGTCAGCTGTAATATCAAACATGATACATTCAAACTACAGTCAATGGGATCTAAGGAATATAAAATAGTTCTAAAGAAAGCAGTAGACAGAGAGACACAGGAACATTATCACTTCACTCTCTCCTGTCAAGATAAAGGATTACCTTCTCTGAAAACTGATAAAGATCTCTCAATACAAGTGTTAGATGTAAATGATGTAAAACCACATTTTACCAAAGATACATTCAAGTTCCTTACCTATGAGAATGACAAAGCTAATTTCCCTATTGGTTTTATCAATGCTACAGACCCAGATGTTGGTAAGGGAGGTGAATTAAGTTATTATCTGAGAAATAAACACCAATATCGTCTACCATTCCAGATTATCAACTCTGGTTTTATTTCAACAAACCAATCTTTAGACAGGGAACACAGAGATTTCTATGACTTTGAGGTTTTAGTCAAAGACAATGGAACACCATCTCTAAATAACACAGTGAATGTTGAAGTGGAAGTATTAGATAAAAATGATAATGCTCCATATTTTACATTTCCTAGTGTTGACCCTTTCACTCTTGATGTCCACTATCATCCACAAAGTAAGAATGACATCACACTTCTGAAAGCCTCTGATATAGACAGTCACATGAATGCCTTTCTCAGGTATGAAATCCTTTCAGGTAATGAGAAACAATTATTTAAACTGGACTCATTCACTGGTGTCTTATCTTACTCTCGTACAGTTTACCAAAATGATGCTGGATCATATCAACTGGAGTTTGTTGTGAAAGACAGTGGTACTCCAGTTCTGTCAGCAACAACTAGTGTCTCTTTAACATTGACTGTTAGTAACAAGACATCACCAATGTTCACAGCTGTCCATGTACCAACTGATAACACAATAGATGCAACATTGTTGATTATCATTGTAGTAGCAGCTGTGATAGTATCTATAGCTATTGTGGTTTCTATAACATTGTGTATTGTGAGATGTAACAATGTGAGAAATAACTCGGCTAGAACAACAGAAGAGAAACAGGCATACCAATGTCGTAATGAGATGAGACAGTTGATCTATCAAGGTAACAACAGTGTATCTGTGATGTCAGGTAATCAAGGAGAGATATCAGACAGATATAGTCAGTCTAGAAGCCATAACTATCCTGAAGACTGGAAACCATCAACAATGAACAGATCTCTTCAAAAATCTACAAAGGTAAAGTCTATTCAATATCTTTTATCTGCTGTTAAATAATGTTTATTCTCTTTGTTACTATTTAAATTACCAATTTAGGCTAATATTTATTTCTCCAGAGTTTTTAATAGAATATGTCTTGTTAGAAATAATAGTGACATAGAAATAAATATTCTATTTTGTTTGTTTTAAATGTGAGTTAATCCATGAATTACTGCTGTTTGCTAATTGTAAGCTATTTGTTGGTAAATAAATGTTTAACAAGGCTACCACCATTTTTGTAAAAGACATTTGATATTTTTGGTGATAGTTGTACCATATTTCAACAGTTAACATGACTAATTTAAATCTAGATATTGCATACATTTCATACATTGCAGAATGCAATTTATTTCTCAATAGGTTGTTGTCTAAAATTGTGGAACCTCTCTACTTTGTACTATTCAGATTCTTCTAACCTGTTATCCAGAAGACAAATCTCCTCAATTCTGTACCTCTTGTCATTCCTACCTTGCACTGCAAACTCATGCACAATATAAATTTATATTATCACCATTAACGGTGAGGTCAAAAGACCATGTGAACCTTTATTCATTAAAAGTCATCATCATCATCATCGATTAACGTATATCTTCCACACTAGCATGGGTTAGGTGGATCCTATTTTGAGGCAAGTTGTTGGGTGACAGTGTTTCGCTCATATAGGGGTGTTTCTGGCTGGTTTTCTATGGCTGAATGCCCTTGCTAACACCAACCACACTTACAGTGTGCTATGAAATAATTATTTGCAATACATAAGACTTTGACTAATGTATAATGAATCCATTTTGTGTGGTAGGATTGGAAGGAAGGATTTAAGTTGGAAGTTTGAAATCCCCTTGAGAATTGTCCTGCAGAAATTTGACAAAAATGTAGTGAAATCAATGGAACATTTGTAAAAGACAATTGATATTTTTGTAGATGGTTGTACCATATTTCAACAGTAAACATGTACTGATTTTTACCTAGATATTGCATACATTTCATATCCAATATTATAAATACCTTTACAATCTGTTTTAACTAACTTTACAGCAGAAATACAGTCAGCCTATAGAGGTGACATCTTATGGAGACAACAGACCATCGTCTAACTATCCCACTGATACACTGACTAGTCGTAAGAGTAGTGGACAGTGCTGGAGTGAAAGGTCAAGTAGACAGTATGAAGAAATACCGGCAATGTCAGGTAAAAACATTTCATTTTCCATGTTTATTATTATCATTATAATAATTTATGTTTATAATTTTGAAGAATTTTAGGGATGGTCAAAAAGAACCTTTTTAATAATTTTCATTTTGGACAAGAGATGGATTATTAATGTCAGAAGATATCTATTGTCTATGTGAACTATGTGGTAAGTTGAATTGAATTATTTCTTTCAGGTATCTATGGTGTCCCACCTGATGTGTCAAGCAACAATGAGAGAGACCATTACCAAGACAGATATGTGAAACCTCCAGAGAGACAGTTACCTTCAACACCAGATGTTGTTGCTAGTTAAGTCAGACTGAGAAGTTAACACAACAGAAATATCACCTTCAACAGTAACACAATATTTAAAACAAAAGAAATATGTTAGTTAAATGATATAATTATGGGGAATTTAATATAAAGTGTCTAGAATAGTAATAAATCTTCAGGAAATACAATTTAAATTTGAAAATATGGATTGAATTATCATCATCATTTAATGACTGTTTTCCCTGCTAATAGATAATGATTCCGGCACAAAATCAGTAATTTAGGTGAAGGACAATTTGAGTATATTGACGATGGTACTTGATTGTTACTTTATTTTATCAACCTCAGAAGATGAAAGGCATGATTTCAACTCAGACTGTATAGAGTCAGACTAAATACTGCTAAGCATTTGTCTCACACTCTAATGACAGATAATCCACCACCCTGCTAATAAATAATAAATATATGATATTGTAAATTTTGTTATTTCAGAAAATAAATTTGATATTGGTAATATAACATCTATAAATTTTCTGAAATATATCTTCTGTGGCAAAGTTAGTTTATAATTAAGCCAGACACACACTAACTATTATTATTAATTTTGTATTTATATTACATATTACACATTAACAACATCAGCCATATTTTGTTAATATAACCTCTCTCTTCTAAGTATTTCTATGTCAGTCTCTCTACACCAGACATATTATTATATAGACATTTGGCTGACTGTTAGTGGAGCTGATATTGTGTCTTCTCTCTCTCTCCCTCTTTTCTGTGAGGGGAAACACATCTAGTCTGAGTGAGGCTGAAGTAAGCATCACCCTCCCCCACCCCTCTCTCTCTCACACACACACTCACACTCACACTCAGTAAACATCACACATACACAGAAGACTGAGAGGAACTGCTGGTTCCCACTGACTCACTACCAACACTATTCCATCAACATGAAGCCATTGTCACACCATAGCAGCAGTGACACAGACAACCATTAACAGAACATTGGGACCAACTCACAGTTTATAACAAAGGATTTTACACAATGAATGTAAGTTTTATCATTGCTTATTATTTATCAAGTCATGTAAAATAATCACTTCATACATAGTATATTATAACATCAAAATATATTGTAATGGTGGCCATATTAGATCTGTGCTAGTTCTCATTGAATGTCTTCTTTACCAACATGGCTATCAACTATTTTGTAAGAAACAGTGAGAGAGAGGAATATATGTTGGATTATAGTTTAATATAACATACTTCTGAAAATATTTGCTGTCATCTTTGATTTGTTTACTATATTTATCTTGTTTATCATATTTTAACATAGCTCATCATTATATATTTTTACTAAATTATTCAGTCTGACATTGTATGGTCTTATTACATACTAAATATTGAACTAGAATATCATTGAAATACATTCAATAATATAGGTTTTACCTAAATATTCTTTATAAATAAGAAAATTTGTTATAAAATATTAGTATTTTCATATCTGAAATAACTGTGTATATGTAAAATCTATGAACGTGTGTAAATCATTATTTTTTGTATATGTCTACTGATTGCTATAATATCATGTGAAAATTAGTGTTAATAGTTTCTTTTATATAAATTACTTTTACTTGTTAAAATTTACAAATTTGCCTTACATATATTTGTGTATGATTTGTTTCAACAAAATATGTATCTTTATACTTTTATGGTAACATGTCAGAAGTATATTTGAATAATTACCAATTACATTACAAAAATTAATATTCATTAATTCAGTAAAAAATGAGGAATCTGTAGTCTTAAATCTTTGTAAAGAATATAGATATATTAATTATGGCCTGTTATCTATTTCGATACTACTGTAAGATGTCATATATTTCCTTTTGTAACACAAAGGAACTATATTTGGAAAAATAGAGGTTGTGGTCTTGACTGGAATGCTTTTGATAATGTCTGCTAGATAGGATCTTACATCGGGTTAAATAACATCAATCTGGTAGGTTTTATGTAAAAAATATTCATCTACATGACTAAATAACAGTATGACTTAAAAAGATGGTACCAAATATTTTATTTCTACTTCAGAATAAGTCATAAAAAAATTTGTTTTAGAATTTGTTTTAGATTTTTCCCTCCTTTTACAACGATTTTCAACTATAGAAAACAAATGCTTATTATCTAGTTATTTATTCTCAGTAAATATATCTAGCACTAGGTGGTATGATTTAAAATTAGTTTGATATTTATGCAAAAAATATATTTGGATTTTATATGTAAAATTAAAATGTTTCAGCTAATTGTTAGATTTTAATCTAATGAACCTCTGTTATATAAAAGTGGTTTTTGACACATAAGGAAGCTGTTTATGTAGTAAATAGAGGAGTCAAGTGGTAATTGATATTGTTTTAAAGAATTCCTTGATGAGTTGTAGTGCACCTGAGCACTGTACACAATAATTTAATTATTATTATTATATCCAAGATGTTAAGATTATAATTTTATTGAATATAAATGTTCACAATTTAGAATATTTTTTTTTCAGTTTAAAATAGAAATCTAACTTTATTAATAGTAATACATCAATATCAATGGAAAGATAGTGACTTAGATATTCCTGTAGATTTTTGTTCTGTTAAACATAATTTAGGTGTACTTTGTAGTATATATAAGGGAGATAATTCATAACTTCCTACTTGTTTCCCTCTGAGTTGTTTACGTTTTAACAATTTTCTGGATTACAACCAATTTTCAATTCCTATATAAAATATAAATAAGCTACACTGAAGTTTAATTAAACAATCTGCAGAAATTCATCTAAATCTGATGTGATGTAGCTATCACCTGTCTCATAATAGGGCTATCTTATATTTATGACACAAAGTAATCTACCTTAGGAATTACACATGTTATGTTTACAAGAGACTTCTTATCTGAAACTACACACCATATGTACTGCGAATGTCATGATAGAAAGACCACAAAATTGTGACTTGTTTATATCCATAAATAAGAATACAAATATTGAAATTTTGTACAATCACTTTCATTGATTAATATATTTATTTTTAACTTTGCCTTTCATCCTTACGGGGTCGATAAAATAAAGTACCAGTAATGCACTGGGTAATTGCTGGCCTTGTGCCAAACGTAGAAACAAATATATTTATTTTACAAACAGTTACTTGAGGTATAATACAATTTCTCTCTATGCAAATATGACAATAGCTCATCAATATGATAAATAATTTTTGAATATATTTATTTTACAAACAGTTAATTGAGGTATGATAAATAATTTTTGTTTGTTTCAGATTGAATATTTAAGCAATCATTTTCCATGGACTCTGTATTAACATCAAGAGCAGAGATGTTATTTCTGTGTATTTTACTGACTTTATTCCACTGTTATTTAAGTGAACATATCACATACCATGTTAAAGAAGAGAGTATTCCCTATACTTATGTAGGGGACATTGCTACTGACTTACAGACATCAGATAACTCCTTAAAGAATAAGGATTTAATTACATTTAGTCAACTACAACAAAAAGGAGAACAATTGTTTAATGTGACGAAAACTGGTAAACTGTACACTGTACAGACATTGGATGCTGAGTCTGTGTGTAGTTATGAGAAAGAATGTTTTGAAATAATTAAAGTTGCTGTTCACAAATCCAAGACATTTATGAAGATATTAAAAATTAAAGTCATAATAGAAGACATCAATGACCACCAACCTGAGTTTCCTGAGAAAGAAATCACTGTGTATTTCAGGGATGGAGATGGTAAGGGTTTGAAGAGACCCATTCCCAGCGCCATTGACAAAGATGTGGGGTATGAGAACAGCTTAATTACATATGAATTAAAAAAGCATAATGGAAATTTTTCTTTATCAGTTTCCAAAGAAACTGATGAAATATCAACAATAGGTATTATTTTAGAAGATAAATTAGACCGAGAAAAGAAAGACAGTTACAATATTGAAGTCATTGCTAAAGATGGAGGAACTCCACCAAAACAAAGTATTTTAAATGTTAAAATATCTGTAAAAGATGAAAATGATAATAAACCACAATTTTCCAAAAGTATCTACAATGTCTCTATACAACATGACCATAAAAAGAATATTCCAGTAGTGACATTATCTGCCAATGATTTAGATATTGGCAGGAATGGTAAAATATCTTTCTATTTTGCAAGGAAAACTGCAGAGAAAATGAAAAGATACTTTGATTTAGATGAAAATACAGGAAAGTTATATTTAGCTAAGTCTTCAGAAATTGATATGGAAGAATCTTTTAAATTATTCATAGAAGCCAGAGATAATGGCAGTCCTCCTCTTAGCTCCATAGCAACTGTTATTGTAAATATTATCAACCAACACAACAATCCTCCAAATATTGATGTCAACTATATTTCTACAGAGAATCACAACACAGCTACCATTCTGGAAGATATCAAAGTTGGTAGTTTCATTGCTTATGTGATGGTCACTGATAATGATGTTGGACACAATGGAGAGGTCAGCTGTGATATTAAACATGATACATTCAAACTACAGTCAATGGGATCTAAGGAATATAAAATAGTTCTAAAGAAAGCAGTAGACAGAGAGACACAGGAACATTATCACTTTACTGTCTCCTGTCAAGATAAAGGATTACCTTCTCTGAAAACTGATAAAGATCTCTCAATACAAGTGTTAGATGTGAATGATGTAAAACCACACTTTACCAAAGATACATTCAAGTTCCTTACCTATGAGAATGACAAAGCTAATTTCCCTATTGGTTTTATCAATGCTACAGACCCAGATGTTGGTAAGGGAGGTGAATTAAGTTATTATCTGAGAAATAAACACCAATATCATCTACCATTCCAGATTATCAACTCTGGCTTTATTTCAACAAACCAATCTTTAGACAGAGAACACAGAGATTTCTATGACTTTGAGGTTTTAGTTAAAGACAATGGAACACCATCTCTAAATAACACAGTGAATGTTGAAGTGGAAGTATTAGATAAAAATGATAATGTTCCATATTTTACATTTCCTAGTGTTGACCCTTTCACTCTTGATGTCCACTATCATCCACAAAGTAAGAATGACATCACACTTCTGAAAGCCTCTGATATAGACAGTCACATGAATGCTTTTCTCAGGTATGAAATCCTCTCAGGTAATGAGAGACAGTTATTTAAACTGGACTCATTCACCGGTGTCTTATCTTACTCTCGCACAGTTTACCAAAATGATGCTGGATCATATCAACTGGAGTTTGTTGTGAAAGACAGTGGTACTCCAGTTCTGTCAGCAACAACTAGTGTCTCTTTAACACTGACTGTTAGTAACAAGACATCACCAATGTTCACAGCTGTCCATGTACCAACTGATAACACAATAGATGCAACATTGTTGATTATCGTTGTAGTAGCAGCTGTGATAGTATCTATAGCTATTGTGGTTTCTATAACATTGTGTATTGTGAGATGTAACAATGTGAGAAATAACTCTGCTAGAACAACAGAAGAGAAACAGGCATACCAATGTCGTAATGAGATGAGACAGTTGATCTATCAAGGTAACAACAGTGTATCTGTGATGTCAGGTAATCGAGGAGAGATATCAGACAGATATAGTCAGTCTAGAAGCCATTACTATCCTGAAGACTGGAAGATATCAACAATGAATCGATCTCTTCAAAAATCTACAAAGGTAAACTGTATTATATATTTTCTATCTGTTAATAAATGATATTTAATTAAGTAGGGATATTATTTCTTATATAGTTAATCTTTTAATTTAAGAGTAATGTTTATTTTCCCATTAGTTTTTATATAGAATATCTTTGATTGAAAACATGATATTATGATGTTCTGATGAAAAATGTAATCTGTTCCTTTTGGAAATATGAAATTATCAAAAATTTATTGCTGTTTGCATATTTCTAAAATGTTTGTTTGGAAGTGATTCACTTAAATGTCCATCACCAGGAGAATTGTAGATTTATTCATACATTGCACAGTCTACATAACTTTTCAGCAAGTCTAACCTAACATTTATTTATAAAATCTTATCTAACTTCTTGGATCTAGCTTTCATTGTATGATCCAGTTTACTTTCTAAGACAAATCTGTTGAATTTACTGCCTGGTATGAATCTAACATTTCATTACAAACATACTAAGTCACTCACAATGTAAATTGATATTGTCACCAATAAAGAAAGGTCTAAAAATGGTATGTGCACTTCTCTTTAATTGTGATCTATAGAATAATTATCTGCAATACACTTGCTTTTGTCTTATGTATACTGGTACATTTTCTAGTGTAGAATTGAAAGATGTCAGATAAGAAGCATCTGTAGAATTGATGGGTTTTTCTTTTTAGATAATGGTACCATATATCTTTACACCCTATCTATATTTTACTGCAGAAATACAGTCAACCTATAGAGGTGACATCTTATGGAGACAACAGACCATCTGCTAACTATCCCACTGATACATTGACCAGTCATAAGAGTAGTGGCCAGTGTTGGAGTGAAAGGTCAAGTAGACAGTATGAAGAAATACCAGCAATGTCAGGTAAAACAATTTTATTTATCTATTTATTTGAATTCAATTTTCATAATTTCTAATTTCAACAACTGTGAAACAATATAAGATCATTTCTATCAATCTTTCTTTATAAATTTTATTATAAGTGAATATATGTTTCTACACAGATGTAATGTTTAATAGTTTCTACTTTACCAGAGTATATATATTACACTCTGGGCCTATTATCATTTACATAACTGACTTTTATTCTCAGTCAACCTCTAATCTTTCGATCACTGAAATTATTATATCTAAGGACATTAAGGATGGTCAAACATTTCTTTAATAATTGTGATTTTATATCTTAATGTAGTGAACATAGTAGACAAAAGATTGATTACTAATTTCAGCCTATAAATATATGGTATTTATATGAACTGTGTAGTAAGTTGAGTTGATTTACTTGTTTCAGGAGTCTATGGTGTCCCACCTGATGTGTCAAGCAACAGTGAGAGAGACCATTACCAAGACAGATATGTGAAACCTCCAGAGAGACAGTTACCTTCAACACCAGATGTTGTTGCTAGTTAAGTCAGACTGAGGAGTTAACACAACAGAAATATCACCTTCAATATTCACATAATATTCAAAATGACAGAATTATATTAATTATTTGATAATGTTAAGGGAAATATTGCTGAATATTTTCGTATATGTTTCATACAATATATTTTATATTGATATGATTTATACAAATAAGAATAACATAACATGTTTAGATATTGAAAATCCATTTATAACACTGTAGTTAGCTAAATCAATTGTAATGGAAATATTGGATGAAATAGTTTGAGAGTTTCATGGTGAATTACAATTAAAAATTAAGAAAATTTATTTAATCTTGATACATAAATACTGTCATTATTAACATTTGAGAAGATATATTTTAAACTTTACCAAATATATCTTGAATGGATGAGTTAGTTTTGAATTAGGTCAGACACACACTAACTATTATTATCAATATTGTATTTACATTTTATATTACACACATTAACATCAGCCATATTTTGTTAATATAAACTCTCACTTCTAATTATTTCTATGTCAGTCTCTCTACATCAGACATGTTAGTATTATATAGACATATTATGGCTGACTGTTAGTGGAGCTGATATTGTCTTCTCTCTCTTCTCTGTGAGGGGAAACACATCTAGTCTGAGTGAGGCTGGAGTAAGCATTACCCTCCCTCACCTCTCTTTCTCACACACACACTCACACTCAGTAAACATCACACATACACAGAAGACTAAGAGGAACTGCTGGTTCCCACTGACTCACTACCAACACTATTCCATCAACATGAAGCCATTGTCACACCATAGCAGCAGTGACACAGACAACCATTAACAACAGAACATTGGGACCAACTCAGTTTATAACAAAGGATTTTACACAATAAATGTAAGTTTTATTCTTTATTTATCAAGTCATGTAAAATAATAACCTCTAATATTATAACATCAAAATATAATATTGTAATGGTGTCCATATTAGATCCGTGTTAGTTCTCACTGAATGTCTTCTTTACCAACATGGCTATCAAGAATTTTGTAAGAAACAATGAGGGAGAGGAATATATGTTTGATTGTAGATTTATATAACACACTTCTCAAAATATTTGCAGTCATCCTTCATTATCACCATATTTATCTTTTTATTTTATTTTCACATTTTTATATATTAATATTGAATCATTCAGTCAGACATTATATGGTCTTAGTACATACTAAATATTGAACAAGAATACCATTTACATATATACAGTAGTGTAGGTTTTGTGTAAATATTATCATTGAAATAATTTTTAATGTTATATACCATAATTCTGTATATGTATACACACACATGCTGACATATACACTAATATATATATATATATATATATATATATATATAATGTGTGTAAATCTTTATTGATGCCCATAGAAAATGTTTTATTGTTTTATTAATTTGATTTGTATGAATTGAAAATTTGAAATTATATTTTCTTATATGATGCATCTTTAGTGTTTTTAATAAACAATCATTAATACATTTTAGATAACAGGCCAAATATATCCCTATTATAAGTTTTGTAACATTTAGGAAGAGATATAAGGAGTCTGTAACCTTAATCTGTATTAACAATATTCATGTACTAATTGTGGCTTGCTAGCTATTAATACAGAAATATTCAATCTGTCATACTTTTGTAACATGAAGCAACTTGCTGCTTATTATGGAGAGTTGTGGCTGAAATGCTTTTGAAAAAAGGTCTGGTGTGGAGTAGATTACATAGGTTTAAATCACAACAATGTATAACACCTTATGTAACAAATATTCACCTGAATATTTCAAAGGTTATTACACAAAGACATTTATTAACAATTTGTTTCATGAAGTATTTGATTCAGGTTTTCTTTTTACAGAATCTTATTTATTTTCAACTGTAGAAAATAGTTAAATGGAAATCTGTTAATTTGGTGATTTTATAAAAAACTAGTTTGATATTTAAATAAAATATATATTCTGTTAAAGTGTTAAATTTAATATAGAGTTTCTACTGTTGGCACAAAACCAGAGATTACCCCAGTGCATCACTGGTACTTTATTTTATCGACCTCGTAAGGATGAAAGGCAAAGTTAACCTCGGCGGATTTGAACTCAGAACGCAAAGGACCATAACTATGCTGCAAAACATGGTGTCTGACGCTCTGCCGATACTGCCAAACCACTGCCCTAAATTTAATATAATCAGATAAATAGTCTTAATTTATTGTAATGGAGTCCTGTTATAAGAAAAGCATGCTCTCATGATTCATATTTTAATTATAATATGATAAATACTTTACATAAACAAAATGAAAAAGGCTTCAAACTGCTGATATAAGAAATGAAGAATCATGTAGAGAATGAGTCAAAATAATTTACTGTTTTTAAGGTGACATCCAAGATGTTAAAATTATAACTTTATCTGAACGACAGGTTTTAATAAAATGTTATTTCTGAGAGAAGAATTATTGAAGTGATAATGTAAACAACATCAAATGTTATTCAGTTTAGTATATATATATCTGAATGTATCAATATCAGTTAGTAAATAGATATCTTGTCAATACTGTTTAATATAAATTATAATACTTGAGAAATTTCAAATCTGTAAGCCCAGTTATACAGAATACACAATAGGTGGCTAACATCACAGCATTTTGGCAGTATTGGTAGACTGCCGGACGCCATGATTTGACGCATAGTTACGGCCCTTGCCATTCTGAGTTCTAATCCCGCCGAAGTTAACTTTGCCTTTCATCCTTACGGGGTCGATAATATAAAGTACCAGTAATGTACTTGGTAATTGCTGGCCTTGTGCCAAAAGTAGAAACAATTATTATTGTTCTTAATTAGTTTGTCTAGTGTTGATTACACTCCCTTCACAAGATTTTCAGTTTTGTTGAAAATTGTGTGATATGTGAATTTATTTCTTAGTCGAGAAAGATAACCCAAAACGTCCTCCTAAGTAATGTCTATATTTTAATAGTTCCCCAAGTTAACAATTCCCTTTAAAATTTGATACCTATTTAATAAAACTCCTATTTTAATATCTCATGTAAAATAGAAGTCGTATATGTTAGTTGAATCCAGTATTATTTAAAATAATAATAATAATAATAATAATAATAGAAATTATTGTGTAGTGTTCAGGTGCATTATAACTCATCAAAGGTGCATGGAGAGTACATAGAATAATGTACAAATGTCTTGAAAGTGAACAGTATATGAGTCATGATATACACACAGACACACACACATGCATGTGTGTGTATAGAGGAGGAATATGAGGTGTAGTGTTGGTGAATTTTGGGAAGTATGGAATTTTTGAAGGATGCAGTGCCCCAACAGCTAACTGATGCAGGTAGTTTGTTCCATGCTTTAGCAACTCTGAGCTTGAAAAAATGTTTCCGAAAGTCATGTGAGCTGTACTTCTTCTGATTTTGTAATCATGTCCATGGGTGTTAGACATGGAATTCAAAAAGCTGCCCAGGGTTGTTGTTGGAAAGATGATTAATAATCTTATCGGTGTCTACCAAGTCAGTTGCCAGATATCGGTGCTTTAATGTATCCATGCCAGGAAAGAAAGGCGTAACTCAAAAGATTCTTTACATTAATAGGAAAAAAGAAGTCCTTGATGTAGGTTCAAAATATTTCTTTATTTTTGGGGCTAAAGCAGTGCTGCTTTGTAGCTTAAAAGTCTAGTGCAGTAGTGATAGTTTCTGATGTAGTCACATCCATGTGTGTTAATCGGTTTGTTGATATGGCTCTGCTATTTTCTTCATCGTTGCTTTACTGCTGCAATGGCCAACAGATTCGCTTCAATAATTTTAATTTACCATTCAAGGCACTAGTCATCTGCCTCTCCAAGAATTCTGTATTGAGTGCTTTCATGTTTCTGATGCAGGCATCATTGTACTGTAGTTCATGCTGGCCAATGAATCTTGGCAGCTCATCACATTTTGGATGTGGCCCAGACAGCATAAGTTTCACTGCTTGAGAAAGGTGTACATACTGGGATGTTCAGTGCAAGACTGAACCACTGCATTTGTCATTGTATTTAGGATATTTAGTTAATATTTCTCAAGTACAAGATGTTAAGTTTAATCTGAGAATTTCATGAAAGACAAAACTTAATATTCTAGACTCGATTAATATATTAAATTTTTTTCTGTTTCAGATTGCATTTTTGAAATTGTAATTTTTCCAGGATACTGTATTACCATCAAGAGCAGAGATGTTGTTATTTCTGTGTATTTTACTGACTTTCTTCCACTGTTATCTAAGTGAATATATCACATACCATGTTAAAGAAGAGAGTAATCCCTATACTTATGTAGGGGACATTGCTACTGACTTACAGACATCAGATAGCTCCTTAAAGAATAAGGATTTAATTACATTTAGTCAACTACAACAAAAGGGAGAACAATTGTTCAATGTGACAAAAACAGGTAAACTGTACACTGTTCAGACATTGGATGCTGAGTCTGTGTGTAGTTATGAGAAAGAATGTTTTGAAATAATTAAAGTTGCTGTTCACAAATCCAAGACATTTATGAAGATATTGAAAATTAAAGTCATAATAGAAGACATCAATGACCACCAACCTGAGTTTCCTGAGAAAGACATTACACTAGTGTTTAGGGAAGGAGATGGTAGAGGTATGAAGAAGGCCATACCCAATGCTGTTGACAAAGATGTGGGATACCAAAACAGATTAATTAAATATGAACTGAAAGATGATGAAGGACAATTTTCATTAAGTGTTTCAAAGGAAGCAGGTGGAATATCAACATTAGAAATTATTTTAGAAAATAAATTAGACAGGGAAAAGAAAGATAGTTACAATATTGAAATTATTGCTAAAGATGGTGGCACTCTACCAAAACAAAGTATTTTAAATGTTAAAATATCTGTTGAAGATGAAAATGATAATAAACCAGAATTTTCTCAAAGTATTTACAATGTCTCTATAAAACATAAGCACAACAAGAATATTCCAGTAGTGACATTATCTGCCAATGATCTAGATATTGGCAGGAATGGTAAAATATCTTTCTATTTTGCAATGACAACTTCAGAGAAAATGAAAAGATTCTTTGATTTAGATAAAAATACTGGAAAGTTATATTTAGCTAAATCTTCAGAAATTGATATGGAAGATTTTAAATTATACATAAAAGCCAGAGATGATGGCAGTCCACCACTCAGTTCTATAGCAACTGTTATGGTAAATGTTATCAACCAACACAACAATCCTCCAAATATTGATGTCAACTATATTTCTACAGAGAATCACAACACAGCTACCATTCTGGAAGATATCAAAGTTGGTAGTTTCATTGCTTATGTGATGGTCACTGACAATGATGTTGGACATAATGGAGAGGTCAGCTGTAATATCAAACATGATACATTCAAATTACAGTCAATGGGATCTAAGGAATATAAAATAGTTCTAAAGAAAGCAGTAGACAGAGAGACACAGGAACATTATCACTTCACTGTCTCCTGTCAAGATAAAGGATTACCTTCTCTGAAAACTGATAAAGATCTCTCAATACAAGTGTTAGATGTGAATGATGTAAAACCACACTTTACCAAAGATACATTCAAGTTCCTTACCTATGAGAATGACAAAGCTAATTTCCCTATTGGTTTTATCAATGCTACAGACCCAGATGTTGGTAAGGGAGGTGAATTAAGTTATTATCTGAGAAATAAACACCAATATCGTCTACCATTCCAGATTATCAACTCTGGTTTTATTTCAACAAACCAGTCTTTAGACAGAGAACACAGAGATTTCTATGACTTTGAGGTTTTTGTCAAAGACAATGGAACACCATCTCTAAATAACACAGTGAATGTTGAAGTGGAAGTATTAGATAAAAATGATAATGCTCCATATTTTACATTTCCTAGTGTTGACCCTTTCACTCTTGATGTCCACTATCATCCACAAAGTAAGAATGACATCACACTTCTGAAAGCCTCTGATATAGACAGTCACATGAATGCATTTCTCAGGTATGAAATCCTTTCAGGTAATGAGAAACAATTATTTAAACTGGACTCATTCACCGGTGTCTTATCTTACTCTCGCACAGTTTACCAAAATGATGCCGGATCATATCAACTGGAGTTTGTTGTGAAAGACAGTGGTACTCCAGTTCTGTCAGCAACAACTAGTGTTTCTTTAACATTGACTGTTAGTAACAAGACATCACCAATGTTCACAGCTGTCCATGTATCAACTGATAACACAATAGATGCAACATTGTTGATTATCATTGTAGTAGCAGCTGTGATAGTATCTATAGCTATTGTGGTTTCTATAACATTGTGTATTGTGAGATGTAACAATGTAAGAAATAACTCAGCTAGAACAACAGAAGAGAAACAGGCATACCAATGTCGTAATGAGATGAGTCAGTTGATCTATCAAGGTAACAACAGTGTATCTCTGATGTCAAGTAATCAAGGAGAGATATCAGACAGATATAGTCAGTCTAGAAGCCATTACTATCCTGAAGACTGGAAGACATCAACAATAAACAGATCTCTTCAAAAATCTACAAAGGTAAAGTCTATTCAATATCTTTTATCTGCTATTAAATAATGTTTATTCTCTTAGTTACTATTTAAATTACCAATTTAGGCAAATTTTATGTCTCCAGAGTTTTTAAAAGAATATGTCTTGTTAGAAATAATTGTTATGATATAGAAATAAATATTGTATATATTCGTTTAACGTCTATCTTCCATGCTAGCATGGGTTTAGACGGGTTATGTTTTAAATGTGTGTTAATCCAAGATTTACTGCTGTTTGCTAATTGTAAGCTATTTGTTGGTAAAAGAATGTTTAAGAAGGATACCACTAGAAGATTCATATATATATTACATATTACATTGCAGAATGCAATTTATTTCTCAATAGGTTGTTGTCTAAAATTGTGGAACCTCCCTACTTTGTACTATTCAGATTCTTCTAACCTGTTATCCAGAAGACACATCTCCTTAATTCTGTACCTCTTGTCATTCCTACCTTGCACTGCAAACTCATGCACAATATAAATTTATATTATCACCATTAACGGTGAGGTCAAAAGACCATGTGAACCTTTATTCATTAAAAGTCATCATCATCATCATCATCGATTAGCGTATATCTTCCACACTAGCATGGGTTAGGTGGATCCTATTTTGAGGCAAGTTGTCGGGTGACAGTGTTTCGCTCATATAGGGGTGTTTCTGGCTGGTTTTCTATGGCTGGAAGCCCTTGCTAACACCAACCACACTTACAGTGTGCTATGAAATAATTATTTGCAATACATAAGACTTTGACTAATGTATAATGAATCCATTTTGTGTGGTAGGATTGGAAGGAAGGATTTAAGTTGGAAGTTTGAAATCCCCTTGTGAATTGTCCTGCAGAAATTTGACAATAATGTAGTGGAATCATTAGAATATTTGTAAAAGACAATTGATATTTTTGTAGATGGTTGTACCATATTTCAACAGTTAACATGTACTGATTTTTACCTAGATATTGCATACATTTCATATCCAATATTATAAATACCTTTACAATCTGTTTTAACTAACTTTACAGCAGAAATACAGTCAGCCTATAGAGGTGACATCTTATGGAGACAACAGACCATCGTCTAACTATCCCACTGATACACTGACTAGTCGTAAGAGTAGTGGACAGTGCTGGAGTGAAAGGTCAAGTAGACAGTATGAAGAAATACCGGCAATGTCAGGTAAAAACATTTCATTTTCCATGTTTATTATTATCATTATAATAATTTATGTTTATAATTTTGAAGAATTTTAGGGATGGTCAAAAAGAACCTTTTTAATAATTGTCATTTTATATCAGACTGGACAAGAGATGGATTATTAATGTCAGAAGATATCTATTGTCTATGTGAACTATGTGGTAAGTTGAATTGAATTATTTCTTTCAGGTATCTATGGTGTCCCACCTGATGTGTCAAGCAACAATGAGAGAGACCATTACCAAGACAGATATGTGAAACCTCCAGAGAGACAGTTACCTTCAACACCAGATGTTGTTGCTAGTTAAGTCAGACTGAGAAGTTAACACAACAGAAATATCACCTTCAACAGTAACACAATATTTAAAACAACAGAAATATGTTAGTTAAATGATATAATTATGGGGAATTTAATATCAAGTGTTTAGAATAGTAATAAATCTTCAGAAAATACAATTTAAATTTGAAAATATGGATTGAATTATCATCATCATTTAATGACTGTTTTCTCTGCTAATAGATAATGATTCCGGCACAAAATCAGTAATTTAGGTGAAGGGCAATTTGAGTATATTGACGATGGTACTTGATTGTTACTTTATTTTATCAACCTCAGAAGATGAAAGGCATGATTTCAACTCAGACTGTATAGAGTCAGACTAAATACTGCTAAGCATTTGTCTCACACTCTAATGACAGATAATCCACCACCCTGCTAATAAATAATAAATATATGATATTGTAAATTTTGTTATTTCAGAAAATAAATTTGATATTGGTAATATAACATCTATAAATTTTCTGAAATATATCTTCTGTGGCAAAGTTAGTTTATAATTAAGCCAGACACACACTAACTATTATTATTAATTTTGTATTTATATTACATATTACACATTAACAACATCAGCCATATTTTGTTAATATAACCTCTCTCTTCTAAGTATTTCTATGTCAGTCTCTCTACACCAGACATATTATTATATAGACATTTGGCTGACTGTTAGTGGAGCTGATATTGTGTCTTCTCTCTCTCTCCCTCTTTTCTGTGAGGGGAAACACATCTAGTCTGAGTGAGGCTGAAGTAAGCATCACCCTCCCCCACCTCTCTCTCTCACACACACTCACACTCAGTAAACATCACACATACACATTGAAGACTGAGAGGAACTGCTGGTTCCCACTGACTCACTACCAACACTATTCCATCAACATGAAGCCATTGTCACACCATAGCAGCAGTGACACAGACAACCATTAACAGAACATTGGGACCAACTCACAGTTATAACAAAGGATTTTACACAATGAATGTAAGTTTTATCATTGCTTATTATTTATCAAGTCATGTAAAATAATCACTTCATACATAGTATATTATAACATCAAAATATATTGTAATGGTGGCCATATTAGATCTGTGCTAGTTCTCATTGAATGTCTTCTTTACCAACATGGCTATCAACTATTTTGTAAGAAACAGTGAGAGAGAGGAATATATGTTGGATTATAGTTTAATATAACATACTTCTGAAAATATTTGCTGTCATCTTTGATTTGTTTACTATATTTATCTTGTTTATCATATTTTAACATAGCTCATCATTATATATTTTTACTAAATTATTCAGTCTGACATTGTATGGTCTTATTACATACTAAATATTGAACTAGAATATTATTGAAATACATTCAATAATATAGGTTTTACCTAAATATTCTTGATAGATAAGAAAATTTGTTATAAAATATTAGTATTTTCATATCTGAAATAACTGTGTATATTTTTTGTATATGTCTACTCATTGCTATAATATCATGTGAAAATTAGTGTTAATAGTTTCTTTTATATAAATTAGTTTTACTTGTTAAAATTTACAAATTTGCCTTACATATATTTGTGTATGATTTGTTTCAACAAAATATGTATCTTTATACTTTTATGGTAACATGTCAGAAGTATATTTGAATAATTACAAAAATTAATATTCATTAATTCAGTAAAAAATGAGGAATCTGTAGTCTTAAATCTTTGTAAAGAATATAGATATATTAATTATGGCCTGTTATCTATTTAGATACTACTGTAAGATATCATATATTTCCTTTTGTAACACAAAATTATATTTAGAAAAATAGAGGTTGTGGTCTTGACTGAAATGCTTTTGATAATGTCTGCTAGATAGGAGCTTACATAGGGTTAAATAACATCAATCTGGTAGGTTTGATGTAAAAAATATCTACATGACTAAATAACAGTATGACTTAAAAAGATGGTACCAAATATTTTATTTCTACTTCAGAATAAGTCATAAAAAAATTTGTTTTAGATTTTTCCCTATTTTTACATCTATTTTCAATTATAGAAAACAAATACTTTATTTTCAGTAAATATATCTTACATTAGGTGGTATGATTTAAAATTAGTTTGATATTTATGCAAAAAATATATTTGGGTTTTATATGAAAAATTAAAAGGTTTCTGCTAAATATTGTTAGATTTTAATCTAATGAACCTCTGTTATATAAAAGTGGTTTTGACACATAAGGAAGCTGTTTATGTAGTAAATAGAGGTGTCAAGTGATAATTGATATTGTTTTAAAGAATTCCTATTGAAGGAGATATCCAAGATATTAAGTCTATAATTTTATTGAATATAAATGTTAACAATATAAAATTTTTTTTTTTCAGTTTAAAATAGAAATCTAATTTTATTAATAGTAATAAATCAATGGATCAACAGTGACAAAGATCTTCCTGTAGATTTTTGTTTTGTTAAACATAATTTAGGTGTACTTTATAGTATATATAAGGGAGATAATTCATAACTTCCTACTAGTTTCCCTATGAATTGTGTTTATATTTTAACAATTTTCTGGATTGCAACCAATTTTCAATTCCTATATAGAATATAAATAAGCTACGTTGAAGTTTAATTAAACAATCTGCAGAAATTCATCTAAATCTGATGTGATGTAGCTATCACCTGGCTCAGAATATGGCTATCTTATATTTATTACACGATAAAGTAATCTACCTTAGGAATTACACATGTTAATAAGTTTACTACAGACTTCTTATCTAAACCTATACACCATATACTGGAAATGTTATAATAGAAAGACCACAAAATTGTGACTGGTTTATATCCATAAATAACAATACAAATATTGAAATTTTGTACAATCACTTTCATTGATTAATATATTTATTTTACAAACAGTTAAATGTGGTATAATACAATCTTCTCTTTATGCAAATAAAACAATACTTCATTAACATGAAAAATATTTGTTCTTTGTTTTAGATTGAATATTTGAAGCTGTAATTTTCCATGGACTCTGTTTTAACATCAAGAGCAAGATGTTATTTCTGTGTATTTTACTGACTTTCTTCCACTGTTATCTAAGTGAACATATCACATACCATGTTAAAGAAGAGAGTAATCCCTATACTTATGTAGGGGACATTGCCACTGACTTACAGACATCAGATAGCTCCTTCTTAAAGAATAAGGATTTAATTACATTTAGTCAATTACAACAAAAGGGAGAACAATTGTTTAATGTGACAAAAACAGGTAAACTGTACACTGTTCAGACATTGGATGCTGAGTCTGTGTGTAGTTATGAGAAAGAATGTTTTGAAATAGTGAAAGTTGCTGTTCACAAATCAAAGACATTTATGAAGATATTAAAAATTAAAGTAATAATAGAAGACATCAATGACCACCAACCTAAGTTTCCAACTGAACAAGTGAATATTCAGTTTTCTGAAACTGATGGAAAAGGCACCAAGAGATCAATAGAAAATGCTGTGGATAAAGATGTTGGGTATCAGAACAGATTAATTAAGTATGAACTGAAACATGACGAGGAACACTTTTCGTTAAGTGTTTCCAAGGAAGCTGGTGGAATATCAACATTAAGAATTATTCTAGAAAAGAAATTAGACAGGGAAAAAAAAGACAGTTACAACATTGATGTCCTTGCTAAAGATGGAGGAACTCCACCAAAACAAAGTATTTTAAATGTTAAAATATCTGTAGAAGATGAAAATGATAATATACCAAAATTCTCTCAAAGTATCTACAATGTCTCTATAAAACATAAACATAAAAAGAATATTCCAGTAGTGACATTATCTGCCAAAGATTTAGATGTTGGCAGCAATGGTAAAATATCTTTCTATTTTGCAATGACAACTTCAGAGAAAACGAAAAGATTCTTTGATTTAGATGAAAATACTGGAAAGTTGTATTTAGCTAAATCATCAGAAATTGATATGGAAGAGTCTTTTAAATTATACATAAAAGCCAGAGATGGAGGCAGCCCTCCTCTTAGTTCCATTGCAACTGTTATGGTAAATGTTATTAACCAACATAACAATCCTCCAAATATTGATGTTAACTATATTTCTACACAGAATCACAACACAGCTACCATTCTGGAAGATGTCAAAGTTGGTAGTTTCATTGCTTATGTGATGGTTACTGACAATGATGTTGGACACAATGGAGAGGTCAGCTGTAATATCAAACATGATACATTCAAACTACAGTCAATGGGATCTAAAGAATATAAAATAGTTCTAAAGAAAGCAGTAGACAGAGAGACACAGGAACATTATCACTTTACTGTCTCCTGTCAAGATAAAGGATTACCTTCTCTTAAAACTGATAAAGATCTCTCAATACAAGTGTTAGATGTGAATGATGTAAAACCACACTTTACCAAAGATACATTCAAGTTCCTTACCTATGAGAATGACAAAGCTAATTTCCCTATTGGTTTTATCAATGCTACAGACCCAGATGTTGGTAAGGGAGGTGAATTAAGTTATTATCTGAGAAATAAACACCAATATCATCTACCATTCCAGATTATCAACTCTGGCTTTATTTCAACAAACCAGTCTTTAGACAGAGAACACAGAGATTTCTATGACTTTGAGGTTTTAGTCAAAGATAATGGAACACCATCTCTAAATAACACAGTGAATGTTGAAGTGGAAGTATTAGATAAAAATGATAATGCTCCATATTTTACATTTCCTAGTGTTGACCCTTTCACTCTTGATGTCCACTATCATCCACAAAGTAAGAATGACATCACACTTCTGAAAGCCTCTGATATAGACAGTCACATGAATGCTTTTCTCAGGTATGAAATCCTTTCAGGTAATGAGAAACAATTATTTAAACTGGACTCATTCACTGGTGTCTTATCTTATTCTCGCACAGTTTACCAAAATGATGCCGGATCATATCAACTGGAGTTTGTTGTGAAAGACAGTGGTACTCCAGTTCTATCAGCAGCAACTAGTGTCTCTTTAACACTGACTGTTAGTAACAAGACATCACCAATGTTCACAGCTGTCCATGTACCAACTGATAACACAATAGATGCAACATTGTTGATTATCATTGTAGTAGCAGCTGTGATAGTATCTATAGCTATTGTGGTTTCTATAACATTGTGTATTGTGAGATGTAACAATGTGAGAAATAACTCAGCTAGAACAACAGAAGAGAAACAGGCATACCAATGTCGTAATGAGATGAGACAGTTGATCTATCAAGGTAACAACAGTGTATCTGTGATGTCAGGTAATCGAGGAGAGATATCAGACAGATATAGTCAGTCTAGAAGCCATTACTATCCTGAAGACTGGAAGACATCAACAATGCACAGATCTCTTCAGAAATCCACAAAGGTAACCTATTTTTTATATTTTCTTTCTATTAATAAATAATGTTTAACTTTGTATGATAAAACCTAATATTTTATATTACTGTTTGAATTACCCATTTATGGTTGCTGCTTAATTTCTGATCGATTTTAATATAGAATATCTGGTGGAAAAAAAAAAAAACATTATCAGGTGCTGATATTTTCAGTTTGTTTAAAATATGAGATAATCCATGTTATACCTATTTTTTTGTAAATTAATATTTAACGAGTACAATGTGAACAGAATTGTAAAAAAAGGGTGCAGTCATACACTGGAGCCAGAATCTTGACATTTGTCGCCAGAGCAACTTTGTCACTAGGATTTTAACACTGGTATCATCTATTTTGGATAATTTCAGATTGTTTTGGAAAATGTACTTCTGTTGACAAACATGCTAAATTTGTTATACCTCCAAATTTGCACTAAAAACCTACATACTCACCCACAATATTAAGATAGACCTAAAAAAGGTATATTTAGATATATTTTTCAGAATAAGCTATGAAATAATTATTTGGAATATGTTATATAATAATAATGAAATTATTGTGTAGTGCTCAGGTGCACTACAACTCACCAAAGGTGCATGTATAGTACATAGAATAATATACAAATGTCAGGGAAGTGAATAGTGTATGAGCCATAATATACATGTGTGCGTGTGTATGGGGAGGAGATATTAGCTGTAGTGTTGGTGAATCTCAGGAAGCATGGAGGTTTTAAAGGATGCAGTGTCTCGACAGCTAACAACTGATGCAGGTAGTTTGTTCCATGCTTCAGCAACTCTGAGTGTGAAAGAATCTTTCTGAAAGTCATGGGAGCTGTGCTATTTTCTGACTTTGTAGGCATGTCCACATGGAAGTCAAAAAGGTACTCAGGGTTGTTGTTGGCAAGATGGTTAATAATTTTGTGGGTGTTTACCAAGTCAGTTGCCAGACGTTGGAGCTTCAATGTATCCATGCCCAGGGAAGCAAGGCGTTCAGAGTAAGGTAGATGCCTGATGGAGGGTATTCACTTGGTTGCACATCTCTGAACAGTTTCCAGGCCATCAATGTTCTGAGCAAGATACGGGTTCCAGACTGGTGATTCAAATTCTAAGTGTGGCCGCACTATAGCTATAACCCATGGTAGTATGGAAAATGGACGTTAAACAAAGATGATGATGATGACAGCTTTAAATAGATAGCTGGAGAGCGGCTGACAAGTCTTGTTGAGTGATGCTAAGACACCCTCAGCCTTCTTGACAATGCTAGAGACGTGCTTAATCCAACGCAAATCGCTGCTGACAGTAATACCCAGGTCACGTTCACAAGAAGACTTCTTGATATTAGTGTTGTGGAGGGTGTATGTGGACGCTGGGTTTTTACCACCAAAATGCATGGTGGTACACTTGTTCTTTGGTATGGTGAAAAAGGATCAAATAAAGAGGATCTACATAGTTGATTCTTTTATAAAAAATAATTGAATATTTCAAAAGTATACATGTGCTCATCAATATCTCAAAATTTAGTATATTTTAGGTACATTGTCCTAAATATCCCTATACTCTATCTTGTAACTGTATTTTAAATCAGAAATACAGTCAACCTATAGAGGTGACATCTTATGGAGACAACAGACCATCTTCTAACTATCCCACTGATACATTGACCAGTCGTAAGAGTAGTGGACAGTGCTGGAGTGAAAGGTCAAGTAGACAGTATGAAGAAATACCAGCAATGTCAGGTAAAACAATATCTTTATTACTGTGTTTATCGTCTTTCTCAGTGTTACATATCAAAGTATTATCTAAAAAAAGCATTGTGTTCTGATGTTCATAATTATTTTTACTCATTTTGTCACTATATTACTACTAATATATGACTAATATTTTGATAATTTAATGTTTGTCTTAAATTACTAAATATATCGCTTTATTCAACTAGTCAGTGGTTTATTGATGTGTTTAAGATTGTAAAGATGTAATTGTATGGTGTACTATTAATTCTTTAATGATTGATATTATATATCTTAATCCAGTGAATCTAGCGGACAAAAGATTGATAACTGATGTCAGTAAATAACTATTGACTGTCTTTGTGAACTATATAGTAAGTTGGGTTGATGTACTTGTTTCAGGAATCTATGGTGTCCCACCTGATGTGTCAAGCAACAATGAGAGAGACCATTACCAAGACAGATATGTGAAACCTCCAGAGAGACAACTAGCAACAACATCTGGTGTTGAAGGTAACTAAGTCAGACTGAGAAATTAACAACAGAAATATCACCTTCAATCTTCAGAGAATAGTTAAAACAACAAAAGTATATTAGTTAGTTGATAATAATAAGGGAAATGTAAGTGAAATTTGTATAGGAATAATATAGACTACTTCCCTGGTAAATTGAATTTTAATATAAATTTAAATAAATACAAAATACATTATATTTTACATAGATTACATGTCATCTTTAACATTTTCTAAGTATATCCTGAATTAGGTCAGACACACTAACCATTATTGTCAATATTGTATTTATATTTTATATTACACAAAGATTAACATCAGCCATATTTTGTTAATATAACCTCTCACTTCTAAGTATTTCTATGTCAGTCTCTCTACATCAGACATGTTGGTATTATATAGACATATTATGGCTGACTGTTAGTGGAGCTGATATTGTGTCTTCTTTCTCCCTCTTCTCTGTGAGGGGAAACACATCTAGTCTGAGTGAGGCTGGAGTAAGCATCACCCTCCCTCACATCTCTCTCTCTCACACACTCACACTCAGTAAACATCACACATACACAGAAGACTGAGAGGAACTGCTGGTTCCCACTGACTCACTACCAACACTATTCCATCAACATGAAGCCATTGTCACACCATAGCAGCAGTGACACAGACAACCATTAACAACAGAACATTGGGACCAACTCAGTTTATAACAAAGGATTTTACACAATGAATGTAAGTTTTATTATTCTATATTATTTATCCAGTCATGTAAAATAATAACTTCATACATAGCTATATTAAAACATCAAAATATAATATTGCAATGGTGGACATATTAGATTTTTGTTATTTCTCATTGAATGGCTTCTTTACCAACATGGCTATCAAGTATTTTGTAGGAAACAATGAAGGAGAGGAATATATGTTGAATTGTAGTTTTATATAACATACTTCTGGAAATATTTGCTATCATCTTTGATGTATTTACAATATGTATTTTGTTTATTATATTTTAACATAACTCAATATATATTTCAACTGAATTATTCAGTTAGACATTATATGGTTTTAGTACATACTAAATATTGAACAAGAATGATTGTGAAATATATACAGTAATGTTGATAAGAGTATTATAAAATTATATACAAAATTCTGTATGTCTATACACACACGCACACACATACACATATGTGTATGTGTGTGTAAGTCTTTATTTCTGTGTACATGTCTATTGAAGCTTATAGGAAGATATTAATTTGATATCTATGAATTCTATTTTTGAAATTATCTTTAGTGTTTTAAATATACTCTCATTTATATGTTTTAGATAGTAGGCCAAATATATCCCTGTTATTTCTATAATTTCCTGCTATAATTTTTATTAACATTTAGGAAGACAAGATATAAGGATTCTTCAGCTTTAATCCTACATAAGCAATATTGATGTATTAATTGTGGCTTGCTATCTATTCATACATGTATTTCAATCTGCCAAATATTTTCTTTTGCAACATAACACAAATTATGGATGGTTGTGGCAGAAATGTTTTTGAACCTAGATCTACTGTAGAGTAGTTTACATTGGGTTAAATTACAATAATCTTGTAAATCTTATATAACAAATATTCACATGATGGACCAATTTAATATGTGACTAACAATGTTTGACACAAAATTTTTTTATTCATACTTCAAAAGTAATTAGAAAGAGAAGTTCATTAAGAATTTATTTTAGATTTTCTTTTCACATCATTTTATTTATTTTCTACTGTAGAAAACAGTTAAATGGAAATTTGTTAGTTTGATATTTAAACAAAATATATATATTCTGTTATAGTGTTAAATTTAATATATTCAGATTAATACTTCCACAATTTATTGTTATGAAGTCCTGTTACGAAAAATGCATTATCTCTTGTTTCATACTTTAATTCATAAATACTTTGTAAGCAAAATGAAAAAAAGCTGCAAGTTGCTGATATAACAAATTTTAAAAATTAATTAGTTCATGCAGTCGAAATAATTCTTTCTATTTAAGGTGACTTCCATGACGTTTCAATTATAAAGTATTTTAACTGCAGGTTTTGATAAAATGTTATGTGTTATTTCTAAGTGAACAATGACTGAAGTGGTAATATTAACAATATCAAATGTGATTCAGTTTTTAATATATACCTGAATATATCAGTAGCAGTTTGACAACAGATATCTTGTCAATACTATTTAATATAAATTATAATACTTGAAAAATTTCATTCTGTAATTCCGTCCAGTTTTACAGAATACACAATAGGTGACTAACATCACAACATTATTACTATTATTGGTTTGGCAGTATTAGTGGAGAATATTATGTATCATATTTGAGAGAAGAATTATTAAAGTAGTAATGTTAACAATATCAAATCTGATTTAGTTTTTAATATATATCTGAATATATCAATAGCAGTTAGTCAATAGACATCAATACTGTTTAATAATAATGAATAATATAATAATGAAATTATTGTGTAAAGTGCTCAGGTGCACTACAACTCGTCAAAGGTGCATGTATAGTACATAGAATAATATACAAATGTCAGAGAAGTGAATAGTGTACGAGTCATGATATACATGTGTGTATGTGTATGGATGGTGAATATTAGGTGTAGTGTTGGCGAATCTCAGGAAGCATGGAGGTTTTAAAGGATGCAGTGTTTCAACAGCTAATAACTGATGCAGGTAGTTTGTTCCATGCTTCAGCAACTCTGAGCGTGAAAAAATGTTTCCGAAATAATATAGATAAAACTTGAGAAATTTCAATATGTAATTAAACCCAGTTATACACAATAGGTGACCAACATCACAACCGAGATTAACTTTGCCTTTCATCCTTACGGGGTCGATAAAATAAAATTACCAGTAATGCACTGAGGTAATTGCTGGCCTTGTGCCAAAAGTAGAAACAATTATTATTATTATTGTTTTGTTGAAAATTGTGTAACATCTGAAATTATTTCTTATTCAAGAGAGATAACTCAGGACGCCATCTTAAGTAACGTCTATATTTTAATAGTTTCCCAACTTGATATTTCCCATTAATATTTGATATCATCATCATCACCGGTTAACCTCCATGTTTCCATGTTGAACTCCTATTTCAATATCTCATGTAAAATAGAAGTAATATATGTGAGTTGAATCCAATATTACGTAGATATCATCTTACTAAAAATATATTTTATTTAAAAACAAAAGAGAAAGCATTGATGCAGGTTTAAATTTGTTCATTTTATATTTAAAAGTAGTGCTGCTTGTGGGTGAAAAGTCTAATCCATGCAGAGGTCTCACCTATCTGTGTTCATTGGTCTGTTAGTACTTTTGTGCTGTTTTCTTCATGCTTGCTTTTCTCCTGCAATGCCCAACAGATTTGCTTCAATAATTTTTTTTACCAGTTCAAGGTACTAGTCATATGATAGGCTCTCCCAGATTTTGTATTAATATTGAGTGCTGTCATGTTTCTCATGCAGGCATCATAACTGTAATTGTCACTCTGTATTTTCAGAATATATTAAGGATACAGCAGATATTTCTTAATTACAAGATGTTAAGTTTGATCAATGAGAATTTCATGAAAAAGGCAAGATAAGCCCTAACTTATCAGAATCCATTAATATATTGAAATTGTTTCCGTTTCAGATAGAATATTTGAAGCTGTAATTTTTCCAGGATACTGTATTACCATCAAGAGCAGAGATGTTATTTCTGTGTATTTTACTGACTTTGTTTCACTGTTATCTAAGTGAAGATATCACATACCATGTTAAAGAAGAGAGTAATCCCTATACTTATATAGGGGACATTGCTACTGACTTACAGACATCAGATAGCTCCTTCTTACAGAATAAGGATTTAATTACATTTAGTCAACTACAACAAAAGGGAGAACAATTGTTCAATGTGACAAAAACAGGTAAACTGTACACTGTTCAGACATTGGATGCTGAGTCTGTGTGTAGTTATGAGAAAGAATGTTTTGAAATAGTTAAAGTTGCTGTTCACAAATCCAAGACATTTATGAAGATATTAAAAATTAAAGTCATAATAGAAGACATCAATGACCACCAACCTGAGTTTCCTGAGAAAGACATCACACTTAATTTTAGGGAAGGAGATGGTAAAGGTATGAAGAAAGCCATACCTAATGCTGTTGACAAAGATGTGGGATATGAGAACAGCTTAATTACATATGAATTAAAAAAGCATAATGAATATTTTTCCTTATCAGTCTCTAAACAAACTGATGAAATATCAACAATAGGAATTATTTTGAAAGATAAATTAGACAGAGAAAAAAAAGACAGCTACAATATTGAAGTCATTGCTAAAGATGGAGGAACTCCACCAAAACAAAGTATTTTAAATGTTAAAATATCTGTAGAAGATGAAAATGATAACCCACCACAATTTTCCAAAAGTATCTACAATGTCTCTATAAAACATGACCATAAAAAGAATATTCCAGTAGTGACATTATCTGCAAAAGATTTAGATACTGGCAGGAATGGTAAAATATCTTTCTATTTTGCTAGGAAAACTATTGAAAAGGTGACAAAACACTTCAATTTAGATGAAAATACTGGAAAGTTGTATTTAGCTAAATTTTCAGAAATGGATATAGAAGAGTCTTTTAAATTATATATTGAAGCTAGAGATGAAGGCAGCCCTCCTCTCAGTGCCATAGCAACTGTTATGGTAAATGTTATCAACCAACACAACAATCCTCCAAATATTGATGTCAACTATATTTCTACAGAGAATCACAACACAGCTACCATTCTGGAAGATATCAAAGTTGGTAGTTTCATTGCTTATGTGATGGTCACTGACAATGATGTTGGACATAATGGAGAGGTCAGCTGTAATATCAAACATGATACATTCAAATTACAGTCAATGGGATCTAAGGAATATAAAATAGTTCTAAAGAAAGCAGTAGACAGAGAGACACAGGAACATTATCACTTTACTGTCTCCTGTCAAGATAAAGGATTACCTCCTCTCAAAACTGATAAAGATCTCTCAATACAAGTGTTAGATGTGAATGATGTAAAACCACACTTTACCAAAGATACATTCAAGTTCCTTACCTATGAGAATGACAAAGCTAATTTCCCTATTGGTTTTATCAATGCTACAGACCCAGATGTTGGTAAGGGAGGTGAATTAAGTTATTATCTGAGAAATAAACACCAATATCGTCTACCATTCCAGATTATCAACTCTGGCTTTATTTCAACAAACCAATCTTTAGACAGAGAACACAGAGATTTCTATGACTTTGAGGTTTTAGTCAAAGACAATGGAACACCATCTCTAAATAACACAGTAAATGTTGAAGTGGAAGTATTAGATAAAAATGATAATGCTCCATATTTTACATTTCCTAGTGTTGACCCTTTCACTCTTGATGTCCACTATCATCCACAAAGTAAGAATGACATCACACTTCTGAAAGCCTCTGATCTAGACAGTCACATGAATGCTTTTCTCAGGTATGAAATCCTTTCAGGTAATGAGAAACAATTATTTAAACTGGACTCATTCACTGGTGTCTTATCTTACTCGCGTACAGTTTACCAAAATGATGCCGGATCATATCAACTGGAGTTTGTTGTGAAAGACAGTGGTACTCCAGTTCTGTCAGCAACAACTAGTGTCTCTTTAACACTGACTGTTAGTAACAAGACATCACCAATGTTCACAGCTGTCCATGTATCAACTGATAACACAATAGATGCAACATTGTTGATTATCATTGTAGTAGCAGCTGTGATAGTATCTATAGCTATTGTGGTTTCTATAACATTGTGTATTGTGAGATGTAACAATGTAAGAAATAACTCAGCTAGAACAACAGAAGAGAAACAGGCATACCAATGTCGTAATGAGATGAGACAGTTGATCTATCAAGGTAACAACAGTGTATCTGTGATGTCAGGTAATCGAGGAGAGATATCAGACAGATATAGTCAGTCTAGAAGTCATTACTATCCTGAAGACTGGAAGACATCAACAATGAACAGATCTCTTCAGAAATCCACAAAGGTAAACTATATTATATATTTTAATAATAATAATGAAATTAGTGTGTACAGTGCTCAGGTGCACTATAGCTCATCAAAGGTGCATGTATAGTACATAGAATAATGTTTAAATGTCTTGATAATGAACAGTGTATTGAATAGTGTATGAGTCATGAAATACGTGTGCGTGTGTATGGAGGGGGGACATCAGGTGCAGTGCTGGCGAATCTCAGGATGCATGGAGGTTTTAAAGGATGCAGTGTCTCGACAGCTAACAACTGATGCAGATAGTTTGTTCCATGATTCAGCAACTCTGAGTGTGAAAAAATGTTTCCGAAAGTCATGGGAGCTGTGTTGTTTTCTGACTTTGTTGGCATGTCCACGTGTGTATATTTCAATAAGTATCATGAACATGAATATTTTAGTTTGCACAGTTTAAATTACTAATTTCTTTACTAATTGATTTATATAATATAAACTATTTCTGGTTGAAAAAAAAACCCATTATGTTGTGGAGATGAGAAATGAATTTTTGTTTTTTTTTTTAAATCTGAGATAATCCAAGATTTACTGTTGTTTTCATGTTCTAAGTTGTATTTTGTTTAATGAACCTTTAAAAATCCCATCAGGAATATCAATGATGTTTTCAGACATTACAGTCTATGAATCACTTTGATTTTAGACAGTCTCTTTTATACTATGTCAATAAGATATTAGCTATCTTTTTGGAATTCAGATTGTTCTGTAAACAGTTCTTCTGTAATGGTACTTTTCAAATTTCCAGCCTGGTATGACTACAACCTTGTATCACAAACTCACACACAATATGAACTTATCACTAAGAAAGGAAGAACAAGAAAGGAAATGTTTATACCTTAGAGTAAGCCATAAAATAAAATGTACTGTATACATTTTCTATGGTATAAATGAAAATGATGAAGTAGAAGGGTCTATATAATTGATGCTTTTGTATACAATTGTCTAATATTTTAACAATATTCATGTACCTATCAATATAGGAAATTTAGTATATATTAGATATATTGTCTTTAATGATATGTTTACATGCTATCATCATCATCATCATCACCGTTTTACGTCCGTTCTTCCACGCTAGCATGGGTGAGACGGGTTGTCCTGTTGTGGGCAGTGTCTGGTCGGCTGACCATGCCTTGCTCATACAGGAACTGATTTGGCTTGATTTCTACAGCTGGATGCCCTTCCTAACACCAACCTCATTTACAGTGAGTGCTGGGTGCTTTTTCGTGGCGCCTACACGTCCACTTTACAGTGTGGGCTGGGTGGTGCTTTTTTGCCGTGGCACCTCCACGACCACCTTGCGGTGGGGGCATATTGTCTATATGCTTCAGCTTGTACCCATGGGAGGTCGGGTACTCTGTATTACTGCGTGACGCCAGAGGTCACGGTCGTGTGTCATTGCCTTTGAGAGGTGTAATTGGGTAAGGTCGGCTTTTATCACCTCATCCCAGGTCATCTTGGGTCTCTCCACTCCGCGGTTTCCATCAACTTCTAGTGCTCTGCACCTTTTTATGCAGCTTTCATCCTTCATACGCATCACATGTCCATACCAGCGCAACCGCCTCTCCTGCACACAGCATTTGATTTCTCTTATGCTATCTATATTTTAACTATATTGTACTGCAGAAATACAGTCAACCTATAGAGGTGACATCTTATGGGGACAACAAACCATCTTCTAACTATCCCACTGATACATTGACCAGTCGTAAGAGTGGACAGTGCTGGAGTGAAAGGTCGAGTAGACAGTATGAAGAAATACCAGCAATGTCAGGTAAAGCAATTTCATTCATTCAATTTTTCTATGATAACATCTAATTTCAAAACAATCTGTCATTAAGTTTTAATCATCACTCTCTTTAAGCATTACCATAAACTGAAATTCTCTTTCAGTAGCCTGAAGCATGACTTCATGGTTGCTCATATTATGGGGATTCAACAATATTGTGAGTCTTGTGACCTAAAAGACATTTAGGTATGTATTGGGGTCAAGACAAGATGGAAATAGAGGCTAGTGTAGTCTGGATACTGCAAAGTCATGACTACAGCACGAGGTGTTTGGGGGTATAGTGCCTCATGGAAGGGCTGACCTAAGAAGCAGCACATATCACTGTGGCAAAGTTCAGGTGAAGGACTAATGATTGTTGATCCAGAATGAGGTACACACATTTATTAAGGAGTGACCCAGCAGGATGGTTGGAATGTAGCAATAGAGAGCCTAGACAAGATGGGATTAAGCATTGATGTGGAAAGTTTTATGACCTGAGCTTTGGAAAGCCAACCCCCCATCAAATTAACCTCTTAGTTTTGTCAGTGTATTGCCATTCTGCTAACTCAACAGACTTGTTCTGCTGGGGGAAGATGGAGTCTCCAACCTGCTCTTTGTACAAAGGAAAATTGACCTTGGTTCACATCTTCAGTAGCTGCCCCAAATCCCTGAACAATGGGTGTCACTGTAGATGCTATGACCATCTACTGGAGGTTGTAATGCAATCCTTAATGATTTGGGGAAATAACTTAACTTTCTAGAAACTGACCACAGCTTCACTAAGGTCAGACATACTGCTGTCCTCAGAAGCTTCCAAGCAGGTAGTTCTTATAGAACTCTCCATTTCCTCACAGTATTGCATTAAGGAAGCCAATGAGAAGATGAGGATGATGTATACATGGCTTGTGAAAGTTTGCCAGAGCAATGGGTAGTAAATGAGGTGTAAGTCCATTGAGGTAGGATGGTTTTAGGCCATCCCCTTAACACAGCCACATGTTGTTGGGTTTTACAGGAGCCAGTTGTCAAAGGACCATCACATTAACCACACCGAGGTAGCAGAAGTTGCTTCAAAATAGCTGTAATTTTGAAGATGCACACCATGTATGGGAAGAGACACATGGCCACAAATTCTGGCTGAGGCACCTGGGTGAGAGTATCTGATGTTAAAAGACCTGAAACTCCTAATGTCACCAGTTAACAGTATTCGTGCAGTCAGTAAATATTATATATATGAACTCTGTAGTAAGTTGAGTTGATGTACTTGTTTCAGGAATCTATGGTGTCCCACCTGATGTCTCAAGCAACAATGAGAGAGACCATTACCAAGACAGATATGTGAAACCTCCAGAGAGACAGTTACCTTCAACACCAGATGTTGTCAGTTAAGTCAGACTGAGAAGTTAACACAACAGAAATATCACCTACAACATTCATACAATACAATATTTAACACTATAGAAATATATTAGTTAATGGATAATATTAAGGGAAATTTGTATGGTAATAATGGATTTTGGAGTGAAATCATCATCATCACCTTTAAATTTGAAAATATGAATTGAATTATGGTGTAAATTAATAACAAATACCTTATATTGTAAATGTTAATCATCATCATCATCACCCTTTTACGTCCGTTCTTCCATACTAGCATAGGTTAGACAGGGTTAATATTTTAGAAAATATATTTTACATAGGTAACATATCACATGTAAATTCTCTTAAATATATCCTGAATAGAATAGTTAGTTTATAATTAGGTCAGACACACACTAAGTATTATTGTCAATATTTTATTTACATTTTATATTAAACACATGAACAACATCAGCCATATTTTGTTAATATAACCTCTCTCTTCTAAGTATTTCTATGTCAGTCTCTCTACATAAGACATGTTAGTGGCTGACTGTTAGTGGAGCTGACATTGTGTCTTCTCTCTCTCTCTCCCTCTTCTCTGTGAGGGGAAACACATCTAGTCTGAGTGAGGCTGGAGTAAGCATCACCCTCCCCCACCCTCTCTCTCTCTCACACACACTCACACTCAGTAAACATCACATATACATAGAAGACTGAGAGGAACTGCTGGTTCCCACTGACTCACTACCAACACTATTCCATCAACATGAAGCCATTGTCACACCATAGCAGCAGTGACACAGACAACCATTAACAATAGAACATTGGGACCAACTCACAGTTTATAACAAAGGATTTTACACAATGAATGTAAGTTTTATTACTTCATATTATTTATCCAGTCATGTAAAATAATAACTTCATATATAGCTGTATTATACCATCAAAATATAATATTGTAATGGTGGCCATATTAGATCTGTGTTAGTTCTCATTGAATGTCTTCTTTACCAACATGGCCAGTTTATGTTTGGTAGCAATGCATAAAAAAGAGTTAGATGATATATCACTTTGCTAGTTCTTACAGATGACTACTTCATGGTATTCTTGTGAAACCTTTATTCATATTTAATGTATGATTCCTCTAGTTTTCTGGCAGATGAATGAAAAAATTCTAGAATTTTTCTGAGCAAAATAATTGTTTATCTGAGATATTCTCTAGTGAAAATATTTAATTTTACATAGGAAAGAATATTACTATAGAATATTTGATATATTGTTTAGATTTTAGCAAATTTGTGTTATCTGTGTGTAAGTGCTTAGGGAATGTGTGTGCTATAACAATATTTCCACATTAATATATCAACTAAATATTCAAATATTATGTATATCTTCAACATTTATTTTTGATGATAATCTATAAAGTATATTTTTAATAATTTTAATTAATTATTGAATTTGATTTTTTTAATTTTATATTATTAAATTATGTAATTATGTATCAACAAACTATGCCAGTGATTATTTTTATAGACTTGTTTTAAGAAATGTTATTTTGTGTGACTTCCTTTTGATAGGTTATTCTGTAATTTTAGTGGTGTAAAACTAACCAATGTTTATAGATATACTATCACATCCTATTTATACTTAATTATTTATTACAATTGTTTGTTTTTTTAAATCTTTTATTTAAGTATTAAATCTTCCAATTTCTTTTAATTGTTTTATATCTAAAAGTGGGAGTGTCAATCATGATTGTTTAACAGCAATCCAGTAGGCCTTAGAACTAATTAGATAATTCACTAATAATGTTGGCATTAAATATTTGATTCCAATTTGAGAATAAGTAATTATAATCAACTTCATTTAGAATTTGTTTTAAAGTTTTACATAATTTTATTTTCATTTTTATTGACAGGAAACAAACATAAATGTCCTTATCATATATCTATTTAATATTAATTTGAGATCTAAAGAACATATGATATTCTGTTGCATATATTCAAAGCTAAACTACCCAAGTAATGTAATGTAATGACATGCTGCTATAATATAAAGTTTATTATTATTTAAAGAATAAATTTGTCTTTTCATAAATGAGAAAGCTGCTTGTTTAAAGTAGATGAGTTTAGTAATGAATGATTCTGTTTTAAAGAATTTGTTCTATTTAATGTGATGTCTTATAATGATTTAGCAGAAAATATCTTTAAAAATAGGTTTGTTAATTCAAATGTGTATAGTGTCTTTACTAGTGGATAGCTTATTGTGAAAAACTCGCTGTATTAGACTTCAACTTTTAATGTGATGCAGTCAGTACTGTTTTATACTTCTCAAGAACGTTTTGCTAATGTAACTTGACCTACGGTAGATATATTGAGAAATTGTATATATTAATTATGGATAGAAAAGTATTGAGCATAAAATGATAACAATTGGAAATATTTTGTTTTGTATTCAATCTATTTGATATGGATTATATGATAAACATCAAACTCTAATTTCCCCCAGCTCTACAAAATACACAACAGAAGATGACTTATTGCAACTATTATAACATTATTATTGTTTCGTCAATACTTTAGTTATGATGTGTTTGTTTTTTTTTTTTACATAATCTTTAGAATATCTTCCAGACTATGTGAAATAAATTGTTTGTTAAAGATTGTAATTTCTGTCAAGGTACTAATTTTTTTTATTAAGGGGGAGATAATTCAATTATTCCTACAAATTTCCTACTGCATCACGGCTATATTTCATTCATTTCCAACTTTAATATTTGCTATTAAAATATAACAGTAAATGATAATACATGTTACAGTTTAATTAAATGTTCGATAAAAATGTATTTAAATCTGATATGATGCTGCTACCATCTTTCCCATTATACTGTTATCTCCTTGTTAGTTGCAGTTAAAGTTCAGACTGTATGTGAAAATAGGTCCCACTTTTATTTTAAAATGTATAATAGACTGATGATGCAGTTAATGGATGTAAAATGGCGTAAAAGAAAAAAAGAAAAACATTCCATGTTAGTGAGAAATAGTAAGAAAAATGTGGTTCAGATGTAACTCATATTAAACATTGTAATAGTTTTGCATTTCTAAGGTGACTGTAATATCTCAAACAATTTGATCGATTATATAACATTGCTTACTGAAAAAAGGGAAGACAAACTTAGTGTAGCAGATTTCATTAATATGTTAAATCTATTTCTATTTCAGATTGAATATTCAAGATTTCATTAATATGTTAAATCTATTTCTATTTCAGATTGAATATTCAAAACTGTTTTTTCCCTGGATACTGTATTAACATCAAGAGCAGAGATGTTGTTTCTGTGTATTTTACTGACTTTCTTCCACTGTTATCTAAGTGAACATATCACATACCATGTTAAAGAAGAAAGAAATCCCTATACTTATGTAGGGGACATTGCTACTGACTTACAGACATCAGATAGCTCCTTAAAGAATAAGGATTTAATTACATTCAGTCAACTACAACAAAAAGGAGAACAATTGTTCAATGTGACAAAAACAGGTAAACTGTACACTGTTCAGACATTGGATGCTGAGTCTGTGTGTAGTTATGAGAAAGAATGTTTTGAAATAGTGAAAGTTGCTGTTCACAAATCCAAGACATTTATGAAGATATTAAAAATTAAAGTCATAATAGAAGACATCAATGACCACCAACCTGAGTTTCCAGGGAAAGAAATCACTCTAGTGTTTAGAGATGGAGATGGTAAAGGTTTGAAGAAGGCTATTCCCAGTGCCATTGATAAAGATGTGGGATATCAAAACAGATTAATTAAATATGAACTAAAAGATAATGAAGGACAATTTTCACTTAGTGTTTCCAATGAAGCTGGTGGAATATCAACATTAGAAGTTATTTTAGTAAAGAAATTAGACAGAGAAAAAAAAGACAGCTACAACATTGAAGTCATTGGTAAAGATGGAGGAACTCCACCAAAACAAAGTATTTTAAATGTTAAAATATCTGTTGAAGATGAAAATGATAATAAACCAGAATTTGCCAAAAGTATCTACAATGTGTCTATAAAACATAATCATAAAAAGAATATTCCAGTAGTGACATTATCTGCCAATGATTTAGATATTGGCAGGAATGCTAAAATATCTTTCTATTTTGCAAGGACAACGTCAGAGAAAATGAAAAGATTCTTTGATTTAGATGAAAATACTGGAAAGTTATATTTTGCTAAATCTTCAGAAATTGATATGGAAGAGTCTTTTAAATTATACATAGAAGCCAGAGATAATGGCAATCCACCACTCAGTTCCATAGCAACTGTTCTGGTAAATGTTATCAACCAACACAACAATCCTCCAAATATTGATGTCAACTATATTTCTACACAGAATCACAACACAGCTACCATTCTGGAAGATATCAAAGTTGGTAGTTTCATTGCTTATGTGATGGTCACTGACAATGATGTTGGACACAATGGAGAGGTCAGCTGTGATATCAAACATGATACATTCAAACTACAGTCAATGGGATCTAAAGAATATAAAATAGTTCTAAAGAAAGCAGTAGACAGAGAGACACAGGAACATTATCACTTTACTGTCTCCTGTCAAGATAAAGGATTACCTCCTCTCAAAACTGATAAAGATCTCTCAATACAAGTGTTAGATGTGAATGATGTAAAACCACACTTTACCAAAGATACATTCAAGTTCCTTACCTATGAGAATGACAAAGCTAATTTCCCTATTGGTTTTATCAATGCTACAGACCCAGATGTTGGTAAGGGAGGTGAGTTAAGTTATTATCTGAGAAATAAACACCAATACCGTCTACCATTCCAGATTATCCACTCTGGCTTTATTTCAACAAACCAATCTTTAGACAGAGAACACAGAGATTTCTATGACTTTGAGGTTTTAGTCAAAGACAATGGAACACCATCTCTAAATAACACAGTGAATGTTGAAGTGGAAGTATTAGATAAAAATGATAATGCTCCATATTTTACATTTCCTAGTGTTGACCCTTTCACTCTTGATGTCCACTATCATCCACAAAGTAAGAATGACATCACACTTCTGAAAGCCTCTGATCTAGACAGTCACATGAATGCTTTTCTCAGGTATGAAATCCTTTCAGGTAATGAGAGACAGTTATTTAAACTGGACTCATTCACTGGTGTCTTATCTTATTCTCGCACAGTTTACCAAAATGATGCCGGATCATATCAACTGGAGTTTGTTGTGAAAGACAGTGGTACTCCAGTTCTGTCAGCAACAACTAGTGTCTCTTTAACACTGACTGTTAGTAACAAGACATCACCAATGTTCACAGCTGTCCATGTATCAACTGATAACACAATAGATGCAACATTGTTGATTATCATTGTAGTAGCAGCTGTGATAGTATCTATAGCTATTGTGGTTTCTATAACATTGTGTATTGTGAGATGTAACAATGTGAGAAATAACTCGGCTAGAACAACAGAAGAGAAACAGGCATACCAATGTCGTAATGAGATGAGACAGTTGATTTATCAAGGTAACAACAGTGTATCTGTGATGTCAGGTAATCGAGGAGAGATATCAGACAGATATAGTCAGTCTAGAAGCCATTACTATCCTGAAAACTGGAAGACATCAACAATGAACAGATCTCTTCAGAAATCCACAAAGGTAACCTATTTTTCATATTTTCTTTCTATTAATAATGTTTGACTCTATGATAAAACCTAATCTCTATGTATATAAAATTATTTGTCTCTCTGTTTGCCTGTTCCTTATACATTCTCAAACAGCTTGACAAAATCAAATCAAATTTTACAAGGTATTAGATCCCAAGATTAACATGTAATTTTTATTTTCATTTGGATTAAAACAAACTAATATTTCTACAGTCAACTATAGTTAATGACATTTTATAACATAAACACCATCCCCACCACCACGACAATGTCACATTTTGTATATGATTGTGTATGGGTTTGTGCGTTCGTTACATACTTTCGGCCTTAGTAAGTTGCACAGAGAATTAACACACACACACACACACACACACACACACACACACACACACACACACACACACACACATACACACATACACATCTACACATACATATAAATGTGATGACTGACAAGTATATGTGTGTGTGTGTATGTGAGAGTGTGTGTGTGTGCGTACACACTGACGACTGACATAATGAACACACACACATCTAAAGTGAGAGAGAGAGGCAGAGATAGGCCGTTATACAGAGAGCGATACAATTAAAGTCTGCTAGGGCGAGAAATAAAATTCCAATTTTATTTTCTATATTCGGCAAGGCCAGCCGTAACTCGCTCAGTATGCAAATGATGCAAACTCGACGAGCCCAAACGACTCTTCAAGGCAGAATATACTGGCTAAGAGCTACATTTTCATATGAGCCATTGAAGAATTATAGAAATGATCCTAAAGTTGCGATTGGTAGCATGGATATTACACTTGGCATATGTTCTTTAGGAGGAAATGTCAGACTTCCACTGATAGAGGACCCTTCAGCTTTTATCCATATACTGCTTACAGACCATACTAACGAAACTAAACACTTCAGAAGCAATATTATGCAGTATATTGCTGCGTTTCAGATGATGTCTTTTGCAGCTGAAAAAGGTCATGCTAACTGTGCTTATTTCACATTTAAAATCCAAGGCCAATGCTGCCATTTAATCAGCAGTTTACTCACCCAGCCTAATAAGGAAGTTTTATTATTTTTTTTTTATGTCTCTCTCTCTCTCACACACACAGTCTCACCTCATACTGTAAACCAGACAACACATCAAATACAATCGTTTTCTCTATTATCTGTTTTCTCTTAATTGTTCTCCCAGCCTAAGTCGGGTACATCAGCTAGTATTTTATAGTACTGTTTGAATTACCAATTTAAGGTTGCTGTTTAATTTTTGATTGATTTTAATATAGAATACCTGATGGCAAAAAAATAACATTATCATATGGTGTTCAGTTTATGTTTAAAATATGAGATAATCGATGTTGTACATATTTTTTTGGTAAATTTAATGAGTGCAATGTCAACAGAATCAAGGATGCAGTCATACACTGTGGAGCCAGAATCTTGACATTTGTTGCCAGTGTAACTTTGTCAATAGGATTTTAACTCTATCATCTATTTTGGATAATTTCAGATTGTTTAGGAAACTGTATTTCTGTTGACAAACATGTCAAATTTCCTACCTGTTATACCTCCAAATTTGCACTGAAAATAGGTATAAGTAGTTAAATTTTTCAGAGTAAGCTATGAAATAATTATTTGCAACATGTTCTTTGGTATGATGAAAAAGGATCAAATAAAGAGGATCTACATAGTTGATTCTTTTATAATAAATAATTGAATATTTCAAAAGTATACATGTGCTCATCAATATCTCAAAATTTAGTATATTTTAGGTACATTGTCCTAAATATCCCTATACTCTATCTTGTAACTATTTTAAATCAGAAATACAGTCAACCTATAGAGGTGACATCTTATGGAGACAACAGACCATCTTCTAACTATCCTACTGATACATTGACCAGTCATAAGAGTAGTGGACAGTGCTGGAGTGAAAGGTCAAGTAGACAGTATGAAGAAATACCAGCAATGTCAGGTAAAACAATATCTTGATCATCTTTCTCAGTGTTACATATCAAAGTATGCTTTAAACAAAACATTGTGTTCTGATGTTCATAATTTGTTATTTTTATTCATTTTGTCAATATATTTCTACTAATATATGACTAATATTTTGATGAATTTTATATTGATTTTAAATTACTAAATCTATTGTTTTATTCAACTAGTCAGTGGTTTATTGATGTGTTTAAGATTGTAAAGATGTAATTGTATGGTGTACTATTAATTCTTTAATGATTGATATTATATATCTTAATCCAGTGAATCTAGTGGATAAAAGATTGATAACTGAGGTCAGTAAATAACTATTGACTGTCTTTGTGAACTATATAGTAAGTTGGGTTGATGTACTTGTTTCAGGAATCTATGGTGTCCCACCTGATGTGTCAAGCAACAATGAGAGAGACCATTACCAAGACAGATATGTGAAACCTCCAGAGAGACAGTTACCTTCAACACCAGATGTTGTTGCTAGTTAAGTCAGACTGAGAAGTTAACACAACAGAAATATCACCTTCAATCTTCAGAGAATAGTTAAAACAACAAAAATATATTAGTTAGTTGATAATATTAATGGAAATGTAAGTGAAATTTGTTTAGGAATAATAGACTACTTCCCTGGTAAATTGAATTTAAATCTAAATAAATAGTAAATACATTATTGTAAATGTTAATATATTTTACATAGATTACATATCATCTTTAAAATTTTCTAAATATATTCTGAATAGGAAAGTTAGTTTGTAATTAGGTCAGACATGTTAACTATTATTGTTAATATTTTATTTACATTTTAAATTACACACATATTAACATCAGCCATATTTTGTTAATATAACCTCTCTCGAAGTATTTCTATGTCAGTCTCTACATTAGACATGTTTTTTATTATATAGACATATTATGGCTGACTGTTAGTGGAGCTGATATTGTGTCTTCTCTCTCTCTCCCTCTTCTCTGTGAGGGGAAACACATCTATTCTGAGTGAAGCTGGTGTAAGCATCACCCTTCCCCACCTCTCTCTCATACTCACACACACTCACACTCAGTAAACATCACATACACATTGAAGACTGAGAGGAACTGCTGGTTCCCACTGACTCACTACCAACACTATTCCATCAACATGAAGCCATTGTCACACCATAGCAGCAGTGACACAGACAACCATTAACAACAGAACATTGGGACCAACTCACAGTTTATAACAAAGGATTTTACACAATGAATGTAAGTTCTATTATTTCATATTTATCCAGTCATGTAAAATAATAATTTCATATATAGCTATATTATATTATCAAACTATAATGGTGGCCATATTAGATCCGTGTTAGTTCTCACTGAATGTCTTCTTTACCAACATGGGTATCAAGTATTTTGTAAGAAACAGTGAGGGAGAGGAATATATGTTGAATTGTAGTTTTATATAACATACTTCTCACAATATTTGCTGTCATCTTTGATGTATTTACAATATTTATCCTGTTTATTATCTTTTAACATAATTCATCATTATATATTTTTACTGAATTATTCAATCATACATTGTATGCTCTTAGTACATACTAAATATTGAACAAGAATGATTGTGAAATATATACAGTAATGTTGGTAAGAGTATTATAAGATTATATACAAAATGCTGTATGTCTACATACACCCATGCATATTTACTTATATGTATATGTGTGTATATACAATGTGTGTGTAAGTCTTTATTTCTGTGTATATGTCTATTGAAGCTTATAGGAGGGTATTAATTTGATTTCTATGAATTCTATTTTTGAAATTATGTTTAGTGTTCTAAATATACTCTCATTTATATGTTTTAGATAGGACAAATTTATCCCCTCTATTTCTATAATTTCCTGCTATAATTTTTATTAACATTTAGGAAGACAAGATATAAGGATTCTTTAGCTTTAACCCTACATAAGCAATATTGATGTATTAATTGTGGCTTGCTATCTATTCATACATGTATTTCAATCTGTCAAATATTTTCTTTTGCAACATAACACAAATTATGGATGGTTGTGGCAGAAATGTTTTTGATTATAGATCTGCTGTAGAGTAGATTACATAGGGTTATATCACAACAATGTTGTAAATCTTTTATAACAAATATTCACATGATGGACCAATTTAATATGTGACTAACAATGTTGACACAAAATATTTTTTATTCATCTTTCAGAAATAATTAGAAAAAGAAGTTCATTAAGAATTTATTTTAGATTTTCTTTTCACATCATTTTATTTATTTTCTACTGTAGAAAACAGTTAAATAGAAATTTGTTAATTTGGTGACTTTATAAAAATTAGTTTGAAATTTGATTAAAATATATTCTGTTATAAAATGTTAAATATAATGTATTCAGATAAATACTGTTACAATTTAATGTTATGAAGTCCTGTTATTAAAAAAGGGTTATCTCTTGTTTCATATTTTATTTCTAATTTCATAAATATTTTATAAGCAAAATGAAAAAGACTACAAGTTGCTGATATAACAAATTTTAAAAATCAATTAGTTCATGCAGTCAAAATAATATTTCTATTTAAGGCAACTCCCATGACATTTCAATTATAACGTTAATTTAACTACAGGTTTTGATAAAATGTTATGTGTTATTTCTAAGTGAACAATGACTGAAGTGGTAATATTAACAATATCAAATGTGATTCAGTTTTTAATATATACCTGAATATATCAGTAGCAGTTTGACAACAGATATCTTGTCAATACTATTTAATATAAATTATAATACTTGAAAAATTTCATTCTGTAATTCCGTCCAGTTTTACAGAATACACAATAGGTGACTAACATCACAACATTATTACTATTATTGGTTTGGCAGTATTGGTGGAGTCAGACGCCATGCTTTCCAGCATAGATACGTCCCTTGACGGTCTTGAGTTCAAATCCCGCCGAGGTTAACTTTGCCTTTCATCCTTATTACTATTATTGGTTAATATCTTCGTTATGATGTTGATTTGTATTCTTCCTTTATAGAATGTTTTTGTTGAAAATTGTGTAATATCTGAAATTATTTCTTATTCAAGAGAGATAACTCAGGACGTCATCCTAAGTAATGTCTATATTTTAAAGGTCTCCCAACTTAATATTATCCATTAAAATTTGATATCATCCTCCTCATCATCATCGGTTAACGTCCATGTTTCCACGCTGAACTCCTATTTTAATATCTCATGTAAAATAGGAGGAATATATGTGAGTTGAATCCAATATTACGTAGATATCATCTTACTAAAAATTTACTTTAATTTAAAAACAAAAGAATACACATAGATGCAGGTTTAAATTTGTTTATTTTATATTTAAAATAGAGGTCACACCTATCTGTGTTTGTTGGTCTGTTGGTACTTCTGTGCTATTTTCTTTATGCTTACTTTACTTCTGCAATGTCCAACAGATTTGCTTCAATAATTTTATGTTACCAGTTCAGGGTACTAGTCATCCGATAGCATTGCCCAGAATTCTGTATTAATATTGAGTGCCTTCATATTTCTCATGTAGGCATCATTTTTGTGCAGCTTGGGTTGGTCTACGAACCTTCTGCCAGGTGCCAGCTCATGTGTTGGATGTGGCCCAGACAGCACAGCCTTTACTGTCGAAGAATACTGGGATGTTCAGTGCAGGACAAAATCACTGTAATTGTCACTCTGTATTTCCAGAATATATTGAGGATACAGCAGATATTTCCTAAGTACAAGATGTTAAGTTTAATCTGAGAATTTCATGAAAAAAGCAAGACAAGACTTAATACATCAGACTCCATTAATATATTGAAATTGTTTCCGTTTCAGATAGAATATTTGAAGCTGTAACTTCTCCAGGATACTGTATTACCATCAGGAGCAGAGATGTTATTTTTGTGTATTTTACTGACTTTCTTCCACTGTTATCTAAGTGAACATATCACATATCATGTTAAAGAAGAGAGTAATCCCTATACTTATGTAGGGGACATTGCTACTGACTTACAGACATCAGATAGCTCCTTCTTAAAGAATAAGGATTTAATTACATTCAGTCAACTACAACAAAAGGGAGAACAATTGTTCAATGTGACAAAAACAGGTAAACTGTACACTGTTCAGACATTAGATGCTGAGTCTGTGTGTAGTTATGAGAAAGAATGTTTTGAAATAATTAAAGTTGCTGTTCACAAATCCAAGACATTTATGAAGATATTAAAAATTAAAGTCATAATAGAAGACATCAATGACCACCAACCTGAGTTTCCTGAGAAAGACATCAATCTAATGTTTGGTGAAGGAGATCGAGATGGTAAGAAGAGACCCATTCCCAGCGCCATTGACAAAGATGTAGGATATGAGAACAGCTTAATTAAATATGAATTAAAAAATGATAATGCATACTTTTCTTTATCAGTTTCTAAACAAACAGATGAAATATCAACAATAGGAATTATTTTGAAGAAGAAATTAGACCGAGAAAAGGAAGATAGTTACAATATTGAAGTCATTGCTAAAGATGGAGGAACTCCACCAAAACAAAGTATTTTAAATGTTAAAATATCTGTAGAAGATGAAAATGATAATCCACCACAATTTTCCAAAAGTATCTATAATGTCTCCATAGAACATAAACATAAAAAGAATATTCCAGTAGTGACATTATCTGCCAATGATTTAGATATTGGTAGGAATGGTAAAATATCTTTCTATTTTGCTAGAAAAACTGCAGAGAAAATGAAAAAGCACTTTAATATAGTTGAAAATACTGGAAAGTTATATTTAGCTAAATCTTCAGAAATTGATATGGAAGAGTCTTTTAAATTATATATAGAAGCCAGAGATAATGGCAGTCCACCACTAAGTTCCATAGCAACTGTTATGGTAAATGTTATCAACCAACACAACAATCCTCCAAATATAGATGTCAACTTTATTTCTACACCAAATCACAACACAGCTACCATTCTGGAAGATATCAAAGTTGGTAGTTTCATTGCTTATGTGATGGTCACTGACAATGATGTTGGACACAATGGAGAAGTCAGCTGTAATATCAAACATGATACATTCAAACTACAGTCAATGGGATCTAAAGAATATAAAATAGTTCTAAAGAAAGCAGTAGACAGAGAGACACAGGAACATTATCACTTTACTGTCTCCTGTCAAGATAAAGGATTACCTCCTCTCAAAACTGATAAAGATCTCTCAATACAAGTGTTAGATGTGAATGATGTAAAACCACACTTTACCAAAGATACATTCAAGTTCCTTACCTATGAGAATGACAAAGCTAATTTCCCTATTGGTTTTATCAATGCTACAGACCCAGATGTTGGTAAGGGAGGTGAATTAAGTTATCATCTGAGAAATAAACACCAATATCGTCTACCATTCCAGATTATCAACTCTGGCTTTATTTCAACAAACCAATCTTTAGACAGAGAACACAGAGATTTCTATGACTTTGAGGTTTTAGTCAAAGACAATGGAACACCATCTCTAAATAACACAGTGAATGTTGAAGTGGAAGTATTAGATAAAAATGATAATGCTCCATATTTTACATTTCCTAGTGTTGACCCTTTCACTCTTGATGTCCACTATCATCCACAAAGTAAGAATGACATCACACTTCTGAAAGCCTCTGATATAGACAGTCACATGAATGCTTTTCTCAGGTATGAAATCCTTTCAGGTAATGAGAGACAGTTATTTAAACTGGACTCATTCACCGGTGTCTTATCTTACTCTCGCACAGTTTACCAAAATGATGCTGGATCATATCAACTGGAGTTTGTTGTGAAAGACAGTGGTACTCCAGTTCTGTCAGCAACAACTAGTGTCTCTTTAACACTGACTGTTAGTAACAAGACATCACCAATGTTCACAGCTGTTCATGTACCAACTGATAACACAATAGATGCAACATTGTTGATTATCATTGTAGTAGCAGCTGTGATAGTATCTATAGCTATTGTGGTTTCTATAACATTGTGTATTGTGAGATGTAACAATGTGAGAAATAACTCAGCTAGAACAACAGAAGAGAAACAGGCATACCAATGTCGTAATGAGATGAGACAGTTGATCTATCAAGGTAACAACAGTGTATCTGTGATGTCAGGTAATCAAGGAGAGATATCAGACAGATATAGTCAGTCTAGAAGTCATTACTATCCTGAAGACTGGAAAACCTCAACAATGAACAGATCTCTTCAAAAATCCACAAAGGTAAACTATATTATATATTTTCTATCTGTTAGTCAGAAATATTTCAATAAGAATCATGAAGCTGAATATTTCAGTTTGCACAGTTTAAATTATCAATTTATGAGTATTCTTTACTGATTGATATATATGATATAGACTATTATTTTGTTAGAAAAATAGGGTTATGATGTGGGGATGAGAAATGAACTTTGTTGGTTTTTAAAATCTGAGATAATCCAAGATTTACTGTAGTTTATATGTTCTAAGATGTATTTTGTTTAATGAACCTTTAAAAATCCCATCAGGAATATCAATGATGTATTCAGACATTACAGCCTATGAATCACTTCATTTTTAGACAGGTAATATCTTATTGACATATTATAAAAGAGACTATCTTTTTGGAATTCAGATTGCTCTGTAAACAGTTCTTCTGTAAGGATACCTTTCAAATTTCCTGCCTGGTATGACTACAACCTTGTATCACAAACTCACACAATATGAACTTATCACTAAGAAAGGAAGAACTAGAAAGGAAATGTTGACTTTTATACCTTAGAGTAAGCCATAAAAGAAAATGTACTGTATACATTTTCTATGGTATAAATGAAAATGATCAAGTAGACGGGTCTATATAATTGATGCTTTTGTATACAATTGTCTAATATTTTAACAATATTCATTTACCTATTAATATAGGAAATTTAGCATGTATTAGATATATTGTCTTAAATGATATGTTTACATCCTATCTATATATTTAACTATACTGTACTGCAGAAATACAGTCAACCTATAGAGGTGACATCTTATGGAGACAACAGACCATCTTCAAACTATCCCACTGATACATTGACCAGTCGTAAGAGTGGACAGTGCTGGAGTGAAAGGTCAAGTAGACAGTATGAAGAAATACCAGCAATGTCAGGTAAAACAATTTCACACACTCATGTTTGCCATTATAACATATAGTTTCAACAATTTCAAAACAATCTGTCATTAAGTTTTAATCATCACTCTCTTTAAGCATTACCATAAACTGAAATTCTCTTTCAGTAGCCTGAAGCATGACTTCATGGTTGCTCATATTATGGGGATTCAACAATATTGTGAGTCTTGTGACCTAAAAGACATTTAGGTATGTATTGGGGTCAAGACAAGATGGAAATAGAGGCTAGTGTAGTCTGTGGATACTGCAAAGTCATGACTACAGCACGAGGTGTTTGGGGGTATAGTGCCTCATGGAAGGGCTGACCTAAGAAGCAGCACATATCACTATGGAAAAGTTCAGGTGAAGGACTAATGATTGTTGATCCAGAATGAGGTACACATATTTATTAAGGAGTGACCCAGCAGGATGGTTGGAATGTAGCAATAGAGAGCCTAGACAAGATGGGATTAAGCATTGATGTGGAAAGTTTTATGACCTGAGCTTTGGAAAGCCAACCCCCCATCAAATTAACCTCTTAGTTTTGTCAGTGTATTGCCATTCTGCTAACTCAACAGACTTGTTCTGCTGGGGGAAGATGGAGTCTCCAACCTGCCCTTTGTACAAGGGAAAATTGACCTTGGTTCACATCTTCAGTAGCTGCCCCAAATCCCTGAACAATGGGTGTCACTGTAGATGCTATGACCATCTTCTGGAGGTTGTAATGCAATCCATAATGATTTGGGGAAATAACTTAACTTTCTAGAAACTGACCACAGCTTCACTAAGGTCAGACATACTGCTGTCCTCAGAAGCTTCCAAGCAGGTAGTTCTTATAGAACTCTCCATTTCCTCACAGTATTGCATTAAGGAAGCCAATGAGAAGATGAGGATGATGTATACATGGCTTGTGAAAGTTTGCCAGAGCAATGGGTAGTAAATGAGGTGTAAGTCCATTGAGGTAGGATGGTTTTAGGCCATCCCCTTAACACAGCCACATGTTATTGGGTTTTACAGGAGCCAGTTGTCAAAGGACCATCACATTAACCACACTGAGGTAGCAGAAGTTGCTTCAAAATAGCTGTAATTTTGAAGATGCACACTATGTATGGGAAGAGACACATGGCCACAAATTCTGGCTGAGGCACCTGGGTGAGAGTATCTGATGTTAAAAAACCTGAAACTCCTAATGTCACCAGTTAACAGTATTCGTGCAGTCAGTAAATATCATATATATGAACTCTGTAGTAAGTTGAGTTGATGTACTTGTTTCAGGAATCTATGGTGTCCCACCTGATGTGTCAAGCAACAATGAGAGAGACCATTACCAAGACAGATATGTGAAACCTCCAGAGAGACAGTTACCTTCAACACCAGATGTTGTTGCTAGTTAAGTCAGACTGAGAAGTTAACACAACAGAAATATCACCTACAACATTCATACAATACAATATTTAACATCATCATCATCATCATCATTTTACGTCTGCTTTTCCCTGCTTGCAAGGGTGGGACGGCAACTGATTCTTGATTTGATTTCTACAACTGGATGTCCTTCCTAACACCAACCTCATTTTGCCGTGGCACCTCCACGACCACTTTGCAGTCCCTATCATCTCATTTCTACAGCTGAGTGAACTGGAGCAATGTGAAATAAAGTGTCTTGCTCAAGAATTGAACTCACAACCTTTCGATTGCAAGGCCAATGCTCTAACCACTAAGCCATGTGCCTCCATTAACACTATAGAAATATATTAGTTAATGGAAAATATTAAGGGAAATTTGTATGGTAATAATGGATTTTGGAGTGAAATCATCATCATCACCTTTAAATTTGAAAATATGAATTGAATTATGGTATAAATTAATAACAAATACCTTATATTGTAAATGTTAATATTTTAGAAAATATATTTTACATAGGTAACATATCACATGTAAATTCTCTTACATTCATCCTGAATAGAATAGTTAGTTTATAATTAGGTCAGACACACACTAAGTATTATTGTCAATATTTTATTTACATTTTATATTAAACACATGAACAACATCAGCCATATTTTGTTAATATAACCTCTCTCTTCTAAGTATTTCTATGTCAGTCTCTCTACATCAGACATGTTAGTATTATATAGACATATTATGGCTGACTGTTAGTGGAGCTGACATTGTGTCTTCTCTCTCCCTCTTCTCTGTGAGGGGAAACACATCTAGTCTGAGTGAAGCTGGAGTAAGCCTCCCCATCCCCCACCTCTCTCTCTCTCACACACACTCACACTCAGTAAACATCACACATACACCAAAGACTGAGAGGAACTGCTGGTTCCCACTGACTCACTACCAACACTATTCCATCAACATGAAGCCATTGTCACACCATAGCAGCAGTGACACAGACAACCATTAACAACAGAACATTGGGACCAACTCACAGTTTATAACAAAGGATTTTACACAATGAATGTAAGTTTTATTATTCTATATTATTTATCTAGTCATGTAAAATAATAACTTCATATATAGCTATATTATAACATCAAAATATAATATTATAATGGTGGTCATATTAGATCAGTGTTAGTTCTCATTGTATGTCTACTTTTCCTACATGGCCAGTTTATGTTTGGTAGCAATGCATAAAAAAGAGTTAGATGATATATCACTTTGCTAGTTCTTACAGATGACTACTTCATGGTATTCTTGTGAAACCTTTATTCATATTTAATGTATGATTCCTCTAGTTTGCTGGCAGTTGAATGAAAAATTCTAGAATTTTTCTGAGCAAAATAATTGTTTATCTGAGATATTCTCTAGTGAAAATATTTAATTTTACATAGGAAAGAATATTACTATAGAATATTAAGTAATTTTATATTGATATATTGTTTAGATTTTAGCAAATTTGTGTAATCTGTGTGTAAGTGCTTAGGGAATGTGTGTGCTATAACAATATTTCCACATTAATATATCATCAACTAAATATTCAAATATTATGTATATCTTCAACATTTATTTTGGATGATAATCTATAAAGTATATTTTTAATAATTTTAATTAATTATTAAATTTGATTTTTTTAATTTTATATTATTAAATTATGTAATTATGTATCAACAAACTATGCCAGTGATTATTTTTATAGACTTGTTTTATGAAATAATGTTACTTTGTGTGACTTCCTTTTGATAGGTTATTCTGTAATTTTAGTGGTGTAAAACTAACCAATGTTTATAGATATACTATCACATCCTATTTATACTTAATTATTTATTACAATTGTTTTTTTTTTTAATCTTTTATTTAAGTATTAAATCTTCCAATTTCTTTTAATTGTTCTATATCTAAAAGTGGGAGTGTCAATCATGATTGTTTAACAGCAATCCAGTAGGCCTTAGAACTAATTAGATAATTCACTAATAATGTTGGCATTAAATATTTGATTCCAATTTGAGAATAAGAAATTATAATCAACTTCATTTAGAATTTGTTTTAAAGTTTTACATAATTTTATTTTCATTTTTATTGACAGGAAACAAACATAAATGTCCTTATTATATATCTATTTAATATTAATTTGAGATCTCAAGAACATATGATATTCTGTTGCATATGTTCAAAGCTAAACTACCCAAGTAATGTAATGTAATGACATGCTGCTATAATATAAAGTTTATTATTATTTAAAGAATAAATTTGTCTTTTCATAAATCAGCAAGCTGTTTGTGTAAAGTAGATGAGTTTAGTAATGAATGATTCTGTTTTAAAGAATTCATTCTATTTAATGTGATGTCTTATAATGATTTAGCAGGAAATAACTTGAAAAATAGGTTTGTTAATTCAAATGTGTATAGTGTCTTTACTAGTGGATAGCTTATTGTGAAAAACTCGCTGTATTAGACTTCAACTTTTAATGTGATGCAGTCAGTGCTGTTTTATACTTTTCAAGAATGTTTTGCTAATTCGGTTTGGTGTGGTACAGGACGTTACAAATTAATGTTCCTTGACCTACGGTAGATATATTGAGAAATTGTATATATTAATTATGGATAGAAAAGTATTGAGCATAAAATGATAACAATTGGAAATATTTAGTTTTGTATTTCAATCTGTATTTGATATGGATTATATGATAAACATCAAACTCTAATTTCCCCCAGTTCTACAAAATACACAACAGAAGGTGACTCATAACTTTGCCTTTCATCCTTACGGGGTCGATAAAATAAAGTACCAGTAATGCACTGAGTAATTGATGGCCTTGTGCCATAAGGAGAAACAATTATTTCTATTATTTCTATTGTCTTCAATCCTTTAGTTATGTTTTTTTTTGTTTTTTTTTGTTTTTTTCTTTAGAATATTTTCAAGACTATATAAAATAAATTGTTTATAGACTAATTTCTGTCAAGGTAGTAATTTGTTTTTATTAAGGGGGAGATAATTCAATCATTCCAAATTTCCTACTGTATCGCGGCTATATTTTATTCATTTCCAACTTTAGTATTTGATACTAAAATATCGCAGTAAATGATAATACATGTGACAGTTTAATTAAATATTCCGGGAAAATGTATCTAAATCTGATATGCTGCTGCTACCATCTTTCCCATTATACTGTTATCTCCTCGTTAGTTGTAGTTAAAGTAAAGTTCAGACTCTGTATTTGAAAATAGGTCCCATTTTTATTTTAAAATTTATAATAGACACATGATGTCTATTATAAATTTTATTTGTCTATTATAGCAACTTTGTGTCTATTATAAAACTATTACAATGATTAATATGGATTGTTTTACATTTCTTTCTTTTTTACACCATTCTAGATCCATTTATGGATCTAGAATGGTGTAAAAAAGAAAAAATGTAAAACAATCCATATTAATCATTGTAATAGTTTTGTATTTCTAAGGTGACTCTAATATCTCAAACAATTTGATCGATTATATAATTTTCTTTAATGAAAAAAGGGAAGACAAACTTAGTGTAGCAGATTTCATTAATATGTTAAATCTATTTCTATTTCAGATTGAATATTCAAAACTGTTTTTGCCCAGGATACTGAATTAACATCAAGAGCAGAGATGTTGTTTCTGTGTATTTTACTGACTTTCTTCCACTGTTATCTAAGTGAACATATCACATACCATGTTAAAGAAGAGAGTAATCCCTATACTTATGTAGGGGACATTGCTATTGACTTAAAGACATCAGATAGCTCCTTCTTAAAGAATAAGGATTTAATTACATTTAGTCAACTACAACAAAAGGGAGAACAATTGTTCAATGTGACAAAAACAGGTAAACTGTACACTGTTCAGACATTGGATGCTGAGTCTGTGTGTAGTTATGAGAAAGAATGTTTTGAAATAGTGAAAGTTGCTGTTCACAAATCCAAGACATTTATGAAGATATTAAAAATTAAAGTCATAATAGAAGACATCAATGACCACCAACCTGAGTTTCCAGGGAAAGAAATCACTCTAGTGTTTGGGGAAGGAGATGGTAGAGGTTTGAAGAAGGCTATTCCCAGTGCCATTGATAAAGATGTGGGATATCAAAACAGATTAATTAAATATGAACTGAAAGATGATGAAAGACAATTTTCATTAAGTGTTTCAAAAGAAGCTGGTGGAATATCAACATTAAGAATTATTTTAGAAATGAAATTAGACAGGGAAAAGAAAGATAGTTACAATATTGAGGTCATTGCTAAAGATGGTGGAACTCCACCAAAACAAAGTATTTTAAATGTTAAAATATCTGTAGAAGATGAAAATGATAATATACCAAAATTCTCCCAAAGTATCTACAATGTCTCTATAAAGCACAAGCATAAAAAGAATATTCCAGTAGTGACATTATCTGCTAATGATTTAGATATTGGTAGAAATGGTAAAATATCTTTCTATTTTGCGAGGACAACTTCAGAGAAAATGAAAAGATTCTTTGATTTAGATAAAAATACTGGAAAGTTATATTTAGCTAAATCTTCAGAAATTGATATGGAAGAGTCTTTTAAATTATATATTGAAGCCAGAGATAATGGCAATCCACCTCTCAGTTCCATAGCAACTGTTATGGTTAATGTTATCAACCAACACAACAATCCTCCAAATATTGATGTCAACTATATTTCTACAGAGAATCACAACACAGCTACCGTTCTGGAAGATATCAAAGTTGGTAGTTTCATTGCTTATGTGATGGTCACTGACAATGATGTTGGACACAATGGAGAGGTCAGCTGTAATATTAAACATGATACATTCAAACTACAGTCAATGGGATCTAAGGAATATAAAATAGTTCTAAAGAAAGCAGTAGACAGAGAGACACAGGAACATTATCACTTCACTGTCTCCTGTCAAGATAAAGGATTACCTTCTCTCAAAACTGATAAAGATCTCTCAATACAAGTCTTAGATGTGAATGATGTAAAACCACACTTTACCAAAGATACATTCAAGTTCCTTACCTATGAAAATGACAAAGCTAATTTCCCTATTGGTTTTATCAATGCTACAGACCCAGATGTTGGTAAGGGAGGTGAATTAAGTTATTATCTGAGAAATAAACACCAATATCATCTACCATTCCAGATTATCAACTCTGGTTTTATTTCAACAAACCAATCTTTAGACAGAGAACACAGAGATTTCTATGACTTTGAGGTTTTAGTCAAAGACAATGGAACACCATCTCTAAATAACACAGTGAATGTTGAAGTGGAAGTATTAGATAAAAATGATAATGCTCCATATTTTACATTTCCTAGTGTTGACCCTTTCACTCTTGATGTCCACTATCATCCACAAAGTAAGAATGACATCACACTTCTGAAAGCCTCTGATCTAGACAGTCACATGAATGCTTTTCTCAGGTATGAAATCCTTTCAGGTAATGAGAGACAATTATTTAAACTGGACTCATTCACTGGTGTCTTATCTTACTCTCGCACAGTTTACCAAAATGATGCTGGATCATATCAACTGGAGTTTGTTGTGAAAGACAGTGGTACTCCAGTTCTGTCAGCAACAACTAGTGTCTCTTTGACACTGACTGTTAGTAACAAGACATCACCAATGTTCACAGCTGTCCATGTACCAACTGATAACACAATAGATGCAACATTGTTGATTATCATTGTAGTAGCAGCTGTGATAGTATCTATAGCTATTGTGGTTTCTATAACATTGTGTATTGTGAGATGTAACAATGTAAGAAATAACTCAGCTAGAACAACAGAAGAGAAACAGGCATACCAATGTCGTAATGAGATGAGACAGTTGATCTATCAAGGTAACAACAGTGTATCTGTGATGTCAGGTAATCGAGGAGAGATATCAGACAGATATAGTCAGTCTAGAAGCCATTACTATCCTGAAGACTGGAAGACATCAACAATGAACAGATCTCTTCAAAAATCCACAAAGGTAAATTATATTATATATTTCCTATCTCTTAGTCAGAAATATTTCAATAAATATCTTGCTCAGTTAAAATTATCAATTTATGAGTATTCTTTAGTAATTGACTATTTCTGGTTGAAAAAATAGCATTTTGATCTGTAGATGAGAAATGAATTTTGTTTGTTTTTAAAATCTGAGATAATCCAAGATTTACTGTTTTTTCATGTTTTAAATTATATTTTGTTTAATGAACCTTTAAAAAGCCCATCAGGAATATCAATGGTGTATTCAGACACTTTGTTTTTAGACAGTCTCTTTTATACTATGTCAATAAGATATTAGCTATCTTTTTGGGATTCAGATTGTTCTGTAAACAGTTCTTCTGTAATGCTACTTTTCAAATTTCCAGCCTGGTATGACTACAACCTTGTATCACAAACTCACACACAATATGAACTTATCACTAAGAAAGGAAGAACTAGAAAGGAAATGTTTATACCTTAGAGTAAGCCATAAAATAAAATGTACTGTATACATCTTCTATGGTATAAATGAAAATGATCAAGTAGAAGGGTCTATGTAGTTGATACTTTTGTATACAATTGTCTAATATTTTATCAATATTCATGTACCTATCAATATAGGAAATTTAGTATATATTAGATATATTGTCTTTAATGATATGTTTACACCCTATCTATATTTTAACTATATTGTACTGCAGAAATACAGTCAACCTATAGAGGTGACATCTTATGGAGACAACAGACCAGCTGCTAACTATCCCACTGATACATTGACCAGTCGTAAGAGTGGACAATGCTGGAGTGAGAGGTCAAGTAGACAGTATGAAGAAATACCAGCAATGTCAGGTAAAACAATATATTCTTTTATCTATTTATTTTAATTTACTTTTCATAATTTTTAATTTCCACAATTATGAAACAATCTGATATTTCTATCAATCTTTATAAATGTTATAATAAATGAATATATGTTTCTACATAGATATAATGTTTAATAGTTTCTACTTCATCACCTTATATACATCATACTCTGGGTCTATTATCATTAATGAAACTGACCTATATTCTCCGTCAACCACTAATCATTGGATCATTGAAAGTATTATATCTAAGGACATTAGGGTTGGGAAAATATAACTTCTTTAATAATTGTTATTTTATATGTTAACTCTGTGAACCTTGTTGACAAGAGGTTGATTACTAATTTCTGTCAGTAACTGTATAGCATTTATATGAACTATGTGGTAAGTTGAGTTGATGTACTTGTTTCAGGAGTCTATGGTGTCCCACCTGATGTGTCAAGCAACAGTGAGAGAGACCATTACCAAGACAGATATGTGAAACCTCCAGAGAGACAGTTACCTTCAACACCAGATGTTGTTGCTAGTTAAGTCAGACTGAGAAATTAACACAACAGAAATATCACCTTCATCATTCACATTATATTTAAAACAACATAAATATATTAGTTAATGCTATTCCTTATACATAACTGAATGTTTTCAGAAAATATATTGTAAGAAATTATAGGTAGATATGTCCTGGTAAAATACAATTTAAAATTGAACATATGTATGGAATTATCATATAAATTACTAAATAAAATAATTATATTGCAAATATTAATAACTGAGGAAATATATTTCACATAGACTACATATCATCTTTAAACTTTTCTCTGGTATATCCTGAATTGGAAAGATAGTTTAGAATTTAGTCAGACACACACTAACTATTATTGTTAATTTTCTATTTATATTTACAAAATTTCATAGGCTGACCAAGATACTTTCATGGAATGTAAGCATATGGTGTTTATTTTTCAAGATAGTCCGCCTTACAGTCCACTCCCTTCTTCCATCAGTTTTGCAGTGCTTGGATCACATTGGTGAAGAAGCTTTCATCCTGATGGTAAAAAAACGTCAACAACAGCAGATACGACATAATTGTCACTGTGATACTGGTTCCCAGGCAAGTGTTTCTTCATGCTGGGAAACATGATAGTTAGAAGGGGCCAAACCAAGAGAATAGGGAGGATGATCAATCAGTTCAAAGCTACAGTCAGGTACAGCAGCAATTGAAACCCCGGATTTGTGTGCTGGAGCATTGACGTGATGAAACAAAACCACTTTCTTCAGTTTTCCTGGGCGTTTTGTCTTGATAGCCTTTCATAACTGCCTCAGAAATTTTGCATAGTACTCTATATTGATGGTGTAGCCCTTTTGAAGATAGTCAATAAACATCTTTTGCATCCCCCAAAACTCTGGTTATCACCTTTCCTGCAGATGAAACTACCTTGGTCTTCTTTGGAGCAGGTGAGGAGTGGTGTCTCCAATGCATGAATTGTCTCATTTTTTCTACCTTAAAATGATGAACCCAAGACTCATCCTGGGTTAAGAAATGTTCAAGGGAACCAGCTGGATCTGTCTCAAACAATGTTAGAATTTTTTGACGTGATCAGCCTGGTGTGCTTTTGATCAGATGTGAGATGTGACACCCACCGAGTAGAAACCTTCATCATGCCAAGTTCATTGTGCCGAATATTCTCAACTCTCTCACAGGACACACTAATAGCATCGATTATTTGATTTATAGTCAATCGTTTGTCATCCATCACCATGTGAACATGATCAATTTTTCCTTGGTGGCTGTTGCAAGATGTCCAGACTTTGGGTCATCTTCAAGACTCTCCCTTCCCCTCTTAAATTAAGCTGCCCACTTTTGCTCTAATGTAAGAATCATGTCAGCATGAATTTCCTTGGTGGTTAAACCCTTTTTCTGCAGGTACTTCATAACATCACAATGCCAAATTTAGTCCATTTTCAAGAGAATTTGCTACTGGTTACTTTTGAAGTTTTCTATGAACAGTCAGATGTCAGTTTAACTGAAGCCAAACAAGGCAGTTATTAATAAGAGTTGAAATTAATGCATGCAAGATTTCACAGGCTTAGTATCATTCCTTCATAGTCAGTCTATGAACTTTTCAGCCCACCCTCATACATCAGCCATATTTTGTTAAGATAACCTCTCTCTTCTAAGTATTTCTGTCAGTCTCTCTACATCAGACATGTTGGTATTATATAGACATATTATGGCTGACTGTTAGTGGAGCTGATATTGTCTTCTCTTTCTCTCCCTCTTCTCTGTAAGGGGAAACACATCTAGTCTGAGTGAGGCTGGAGTAAGCATCACCCTCCCTCACCTCTCTCACACACTCACACTCAGTAAACATCACACATACACAAGACTGAGAGGAACTGTTGGTTCCCACTGACTCACTACCAACACTATTCCATCAACATGAAGCCATTGTCACACCATAGCAGCAGTGACACAAACAACCATTAACAACAGAACATTGGGACCAACTCACAGTTTATAACAAAGGATTTTACACAATGAATGTAAGTTTTATTATTCTATATTATTTATAATAACTTCATATATAGCTATATTATATCATCAAAATAATAACTTCATATATAGCTATATTATATCATCAAAATATAATATTGAAATGGTGGCCATATTAGATCTGTGTTAGTTCTCATTGAATGGCTTCTTTACCAACATGGCTATCAAGTATTTTGTAAGAAACTGAGGATGAGGAATTGTAGTTTTATATAACATACTTCTGAAAATATTTGCTGCCATCTTTGATGTATTTACAATATTTATCTTGTTTATTACATTTTAACATAACTCATCATTATATATTTTTACTGAATTATTTAGGCAGACATTGTAGGGTCTTAGTACATACTAAATATTGAACTAGAATATCATTGAAATACAGTAATGTAAGTTTTACATAAATATTGTTGATAGATAAGAACATTGGTAATAAAATATTTTCATATCATAGATTGTGTGTATACATGAAATCTGAATGTGTGTAAATTTTTATTATTATGTGAAGTCTACCAATTCCTATCATATTAAAATTAGTATTATTAATTTCTTTTCTATAAATTATTTTTACATGATGCAATTTACAAATTTGCCTTGCATATATTAGCGTATGATTTGTTTCAACAAAATATGTTGCTTAATATATCTGCGGTAACATGTCAGAAATATATTTTAATAATTACCAACTATATTAAAAAAAAAGTCAATTCAGCAAAGAAAGGAGGAATCTATAGTCTTAAATCTTTATAAAGAATATTGATATATTAATTGTGGCCTATTCTCCATTCATGCACACAACTGTAAGATGTCATGTATTTCCTTTTGTAACTGAGGTTGTCATCACAGGAATGCCTTTGATAATATGTCTACTTGATAGGAGCTTACATTGGGTTAAATAACATCATTCTAGTAGGTTCGATATAAAAGATATTCACCTAGAAGACTAACTAATATTATCTTAAAAAGATGGTGCCAAATATTTTATTCCTAATTAAGAATAAGTTATATACAAATTTATTTAGAATTTGTTTTAGTTTTTTTGCATAGATTTGTATCTATTTTCAATGATAGGAAACCAAATGCTTATTATCTAATTTTCAGTAAATATGTGTTGTTACATTATGTGGTATAATTTGAAAGTAGTTTGATATTTATTTATACAAAAAACTATTTGGTTTTATATGTAAAATTAAAACGTTTCAGCAAAATAGTGTCGTAATCTAATGTAATTAAGCCCGGTTATATAAAAGTGTTTTTTCACACATAAGCAACATGTTTATATAGTAAATAGAGAAGTCGAAGATGAATGATATTGTTTTAAAGAATTCCTATTTAAGGAGATATCCAAGACGTTAAGATTATAACTTAACTTGAGCTAAAGTTATTTACAAAATATTACGTTTTATTTTGTTGGGGGACGAGATTTATTGAATATTTAACAATATAATTTTTTTTTCTGTTTAAAATAAAAATTTAATGATATTAATAGCAATCAATAGATATACAGTGTCAAGATATTACAGTAGAGTTTTGTTTTGTTTAACATGTAATTTTGGTGTACCTTGTATTTGAGGGAGATAATTCATAACTCCCTACTTGTTTCCAAATGATTTGTGACTCTATTTTAACAATTTTCTGGATTACAGACAATTTTCAATTCCTATATAAAATATAAATAACCTACATTAAAGTTCAATTAAATAATCTGCATCTAAATCTGATGTGATGTAGCTATCATCTTGCTCAGAATACAGCTATCTTATATTTATTTCTTAATAAAACAATCTACCTTAGGAATTACACATGTTAGTATGTTTATTACGGACAGCTTATCTGAAAATAGATACTATGTATGTACTGCAAAATGTAAATATGTACATTTTATCCAATCAATGCTTTAAGTATTTATTTTAGAAAGTATTAAATGAGGTATGATACAATTTTCTTTTCATGAAAATAAGAAAATACTCCATTAATATGCAAAATATTTTTTCTCTGTTGTAGTTTGAACATTTGAAGCTGTAATTTACCCTGGATATTGTATTAACATCAGGAGCAGAGATGTTATTTCTGTGTATTTTACTGACTTTCTTCCACTGTTATCTAAGTGAACATATTATATACCATGTTAAAGAAGAGAGTAATCCCTATACCTATATAGGGGACATTGCTACTGACTTACAGACATCAGATAGCTCCTTCTTAAAGAATAAGGATTTAATTACATTTAGTCAACTACAACAAAAGGGAGAACAATTGTTCAATGTGACAAAAACAGGTAAACTGTACACTGTTCAGACATTGGATGCTGAGTCTGTGTGTAGTTATGAGAAAGAATGTTTTGAAATAATTAAAGTTGCTGTTCACAAATCCAAGACATTTATGAAGATATTAAAAATTAAAGTCATAATAGAAGACATCAATGACCACCAACCTGAGTTTCCTGAGAAAGACATCACTCTTATGTTTGGGGAAGGAGATCGAGATGGTATGAAGAAGGCCATACCCAATGCTGTTGACAAAGATGTTGGGTATCAAAATAGATTAATTAAATATGAACTAAAAGATAATAATGAACAATTTTCATTAAGTGTTTCCAAGGAAGCTGGTGGAATATCAACATTAGAAATTATTTTAGAAAAGAAATTAGACAGGGAAAAGAAAGACAGCTACAATATTGAGGTCATTGCTAAAGATGGTGGCACTCCACCAAAACAAAGTATTTTAAATGTTAAAATATCTGTAGAAGATGAAAATGATAATAAACCAGAATTTTCTCAAAGTGTCTACAATGTCTCTATAGAACATAAACATAAAAAGAATATTCCAGTAGTGACATTATCTGCTAATGATTTAGATATTGGTAGAAATAGTAAAATATCTTTCTATTTTGCTAGGACAACTTCAGAGAAAATGAAAAGATACTTTGATTTAGATGAAAATACTGGAAAGTTATATTTAGCTAAATCTTCAGAAATGGATATGGAAGAGTCTTTTAAATTATATATAGAAGCCAGAGATAATGGCAGTCCACCACTCAGTTCTATAGCAACTGTTATGATAAATGTTATCAACCAACACAACAATCCTCCAAATATTGATGTCAACTATATTTCTACAGAGAATCACAACACAGCTACCATTCTAGAAGATATCAAAGTTGGTAGTTTCATTGCTTATGTGATGGTCACTGACAATGATGTTGGACAAAATGGAGAGGTCAGCTGTAATATCAAACATGATACATTCAAACTACAGTCAATGGGATCTAAGGAATATAAAATAGTTCTAAAGAAAGCAGTAGACAGAGAGACACAGGAACATTATCACTTTACTGTCTCCTGTCAAGATAAAGGATTACCTTCTCTGAAAACTGATAAAGATCTCTCAATACAAGTCTTAGATGTGAATGATGTAAAACCACACTTTACCAAAGATACATTCAAGTTCCTTACCTATGAGAATGACAAAGCTAATTTCCCTATTGGTTTTATCAATGCTACAGACCCAGATGTTGGTAAGGGAGGTGAATTAAGTTATCATCTGAGAAATAAACACCAATATCGTCTACCATTCCAGATTATCAACTCTGGCTTTATTTCAACAAACCAGTCTTTAGATAGAGAGTACAGAGATTTCTATGACTTTGAGGTTTTAGTCAAAGACAATGGAACACCATCTCTAAATAATACAGTGACTGTTGAAGTGGAAGTATTAGATAAAAATGATAATGTTCCATATTTTACATTTCCTAGTGTTGACCCTTTCACTCTTGATGTCCACTATCATCCACAAAGTAAGAATGACATCACACTTCTGAAAGCCTCTGATATAGACAGTCACATGAATGCTTTTCTCAGGTATGAAATCCTTTCAGGTAATGAGAGACAATTATTTAAACTGGACTCATTCACCGGTGTCTTATCTTACTCTCGCACAGTTTACCAAAATGATGCTGGATCATATCAACTGGAGTTTGTTGTGAAAGACAGTGGTACTCCAGTTCTGTCAGCAACAACTAGTGTCTCTTTAACACTGACTGTTAGTAACAAGACATCACCAATGTTCACAGCTGTCCATGTATCAACTGATAACACAATAGATGCAACATTGTTGATTATCATTGTAGTAGCAGCTGTGATAGTATCTATAGCTATTGTGGTTTCTATAACATTGTGTATTGTGAGATGTAACAATGTAAGAAATAACTCAGCTAGAACAACAGAAGAGAAACAGGCATACCAATGTCGTAATGAAATGAGACAGTTGATCTATCAAGGTAACAACGGTGTATCTGTGATGTCAGGTAATCGAGGAGATATATCAGACAGATATAGTCAGTCTAGAAGCCATTACTATCCTGAAGACTGGAAGACATCAACAATGAACAGATCTCTTCAAAAATCCACAAAGGTAAACTATATTATATATTTTTTATCTGTTCGTAAATAATATTTGATCAAGTAGGATATTATTTATTATATAGTTACTCTTTTAATATAAGAGTACTGTTTAATTTCCCATCAGTTTTCATATAGAATATTTCTGATTAAAAACAAGATGTTCTGATGAAAAATGTAATCTGTTACTTTTTGAAATATGAAATTATCAAAGAAGTAGTGCTGTTTGCATAAATCATTTGTTGGCAAGTGACTCACATAGGCATCACCAGGAGAATCCTGGATTTATTCATACATTGTTGTCTAAATAACTTCTTTTTAGCAAGTCTAAGTTAACATTGATTTATAAGATCTTTGTATGAGTCAGATTCCTCTCTAAGACAAATCTGTCAGCGATGACTACAACATTTCATTACAATCATACTAAGTCACACACAATGTAAATTGATATTGTCACCAGTAATGAAAGGTCTAAAAATGCTATTAAGACTTCTCTTTTTAATTGTGATCTATAAGATAATTATCTGCAATACATCTGCCTTTTACTTATGTATACTGGGTACATTTCCCATGGTAGGATTGAAAGTTGTCAGATAAGAAGCATCTATAGAATTGATGTTTTTTTTTTATAGATGATGGTACCATATATCTTTACACTCTATCTATATTGTACCTATATTTTACTGCAGAAATACAGTCAACCTATAGAGGTGACATCTTATGGAGACAACAGACCATCTGCTAACTATCCCACTGATACATTGACCAGTCGTAAGAGTAGTGGCCAGTGTTGGAGTGAAAGGTCAAGTAGACAGTATGAAGAAATACCAGCAATGTCAGGTAAAACAATTCTATTTATCTATTTATTAGAATTCAATTTTCATAATTTCTAATTTCAACAACTGTGAATCTAAGATTGTTTCTATCAATCTTTCTTTATAAATTTTATAAGTGAATATATGTTTCTACACAGATGTTATATTTAATAGTTTCTACTTTACCAGAGTATATATGTCACACTCTGGGTCTATTATTAACGGAACTGACCTATACTTCTTTAATTTCGTATCTTAACCTCGTGAACCTAGTAGACAAGAGATTGATTACTAATTTCCGTCTGTAAATATATGGCATTTTTATGAACTATATGGTAAGTTGAGTTGACGTACTTGTTTCAGGAATCTATGGTGTCCCACCTGATGTATCAAGCAACAATGAGAGAGACCATTACCAAGACAGATATGTGAAACCTCCAGAGAGACAGTTACCTTCAACACCAGATGTTGTTGCTAGTTAAGTCAGACTGAGAAGTTAACACAACAGAAATATCACCTTCAATATTATCACAATAATTAGGACTACATAAATAATTCATAATACTCATTACATGTAACTGTATATCTTCATATGTTTTTAGACTATATTTTATATATAAAAGGCAAATATTAGCAGATATATCCTAGTGTAATATAATCTAAAATAAATATGAATTAAATTATCATATAAATAAATAGTAAATACATTGTAAATGTTAATATAGTTTAAATAGATTACATATCATCTTTAAACTTGACTAAATATATCCTAAATAGGAGAGTTAGTTTACTATTAGGTCAAATACACACTAACTATTATTGTTAACATTGTATTTACATAGACATGAACAACATCAGCCTACTTTTGTTAATATAACCTCTCTCTTCTAAGTATTTCTATGTCAGTCTCTCTACATCAGACATGTTCGTATTATATAGACATATTATGGCTGACTGTTAGTGGAGCTGATAGTGTGTCTTCTCTCCCTCTTCTCTGTGAGGGGAAACACATCTAGTCTGAGTGAGGCTGGAGTAAGCATCACCCTCCCCCACCTCTCTCTCTCATATACACTCACACTCAGTAAACATCACACATACACAGAAGACTGAGGGGAACTGCTGGTTCCCACTGACTCACTACCAACACTATTCCATCAACATGAAGCCATTGTCACACCATAGCAGCAGTGACACAGACAACCATTAACAGAACATTGGGACCAACTCACAGTTTATAACAAAGGATTTTACACAATGAATGTAAGTTTTGTTATTCTATATTATTTATCCAGTCATGTAAAATAATAACCTCATATATAGCTATATTATAATATCAAAATATAATATTGTAATGGTGGCCATATTAGATCTATGTTAGTTCTCATTGAATGTCTTCTTTACCAACATGGCTATCAAGTATGTATTTTGTAAGAAACAGTGGGAGAGGAATATGTGTTGAATTAAAATTTTTATATAGCATACTTCTGAAAATATTTGATGTGTTTACTATATTTATCTTGTTTATTATATTTTAACATAACACATCATTATTAATTTTTATTGAATTATTCAATCAGACATACTAAATAGTGAATATGAATAACAGTGACGTATATAGAGTAATGTGGGTTTTATGTAAATAATAATAGAACCAAAAAAATTATGAAATATCATATACATACTTCTGTCCACACACACATACACACACATGTATTTCTTAACATACATCATATGCACATAAATATATATATATATATATATATATATACACACACACTCTCACAATGTATATATACATTTTTATTGCTGTGTATATGTTCATTGATATCTATAGTTTCATGTTATAAAATTATTTCATTTTTATGGAAATTATATTTGCAAATATGACATATTAAATAACTGTTATAATATTTGAAATTAATTCGTGGTCAAGAGAGGTAACTCGAAACTCCCTACAAAGCCTATATTTTAATATGGACTATCTGATTACTAGATTAGTTACTAAATAAAAAAAACTGAAGTCAAACACAACCAGTGCATGTGTTATGATTGGAAGTATGAACCTCCCAAAATACAATATCTATTTCAACACGCAATTTCATATCAAGAAACTTGTAAAACAAATAAAAAACAATGTATATAATCTGTTATTTTCTTGAAAAAAAGAAGGGAAAGAAAATTGGGAAGAAAAGACTTATTATAGCATACCGTATTAATGTTGAAACTGTTTCTGTTTCAGAATAAATATTCATAGTCATCTTTCCCAGGACACTGTATTAACACCAAGAGCAGAGATGTTGTTATTTCTGTGTATTTTACTGATGTTCTTCCACTGTTATCTAAGTGAACATATCACATACCATGTTAAAGAAGAGAGTAATGCCTATACTTATGTAGGGGACATTGCTACTGACTTACAGACATCAGATAGCTCCTTAAAGAATAAGGATTTAATTACATTTAGTCAACTACAACAAAAAGGAGAACAGTTGTTCAATGTGACAAAAACAGGTAAACTGTACACTGTTCAGACATTGGATGCTGAGTCTGTGTGTAGTTATGAGAAAGAATGTTTTGAAATAGTGAAAGTTGCTGTTCACAAATCCAAGACATTTATGAAGATATTAAAAATTAAAGTCATAATAGAAGACATCAATGACCACCAACCTGAGTTTCCAACTGAACAAGTCAATATTCAGTTTTCAGAGAGAGATGGCAGAGGATCAACACTGTCAATACCCAATGCTGTGGATAAAGACATTGGATATCAGAACAGCTTAATCAAATATGAGTTAAAAAAGTATAATGCATATTTTTCTTTATCAGTTTCTAAACAAACTGATGAAATATCAACATTAAGAATTATTTTGAAAGAAAAATTAGACAGAGAAAAGGAAGACAGTTACAATATTGAGGTAATTGCTAAAGATGCAGGAACTCCACCAAAACAAAGTATTTTAAATGTTAAAATATCTGTAGAAGATGAAAATGATAACACACCACAGTTTACCCAAAGTATCTACAATGTCTCTATAGAGCATAAACATACGAAGAATATTCCACTAGTGACATTATCTGCCAATGATTTAGATATTGGCAGGAATGGTAAAATATCTTTTTATTTTGCAAGGAAAACTGCAGAAAAAATGAAAAGATACTTTAATTTAGTTGAAAATACTGGAAAATTATATTTAGCTAAGTCTTCAGATATTGATATGGAAGAGTCTTTTAAATTATACATAGAAGCCAGAGATAACGGCAGTCCACCACTCAGTGCCATAGCAACTGTTATGGTAAATGTTATCAACCAACACAACAATCCTCCAAATATTGATGTCAACTATATTTCTACAGAGAATCACAACACAGCTACCATTCTGGAAGATATCAAAGTTGGTAGTTTCATTGCTTATGTGATGGTCACTGACAATGATGTTGGACACAATGGAGAAGTCAGCTGTGATATTAAACACGATACATTCAAACTACAGTCAATGGGATCTAAAGAATATAAAATAGTTCTAAAGAAAGCAGTAGACAGAGAGACACAGGAACATTATCACTTTACTGTCTCCTGTCAAGATAAAGGATTACCTTCTCTGAAAACTGATAAAGATCTCTCAATACAAGTGTTAGATGTGAATGATGTAAAACCACACTTTACCAAAGATACATTCAAGTTCCTTACCTATGAGAATGACAAAGCTAATTTCCCTATTGGTTTTATCAATGCTACAGACCCAGATGTTGGTAAGGGAGGTGAATTAAGTTATTATCTGAGAAATAAACACCAATATCGTCTACCATTCCAGATTATCAACTCTGGCTTTATTTCAACAAACCAGTCTTTAGACAGAGAACACAGAGATTTCTATGACTTTGAGGTTTTAGTCAAAGACAATGGAACACCATCTCTAAATAACACAGTAAATGTTGAAGTAGAAGTATTGGATAAAAATGATAATGCTCCATATTTTACATTTCCTAGTGTTGACCCTTTGACTCTTGATGTCCACTATCATCCACAAAGTAAGAATGACATCACACTTCTGAAAGCCTCTGATATAGACAGTCACATGAATGCTTTTCTCAGATATGAAATCCTTTCAGGTAATGAGAAACAATTATTTAAACTGGACTCATTCACTGGTGTCTTATCTTACTCTCGCACAGTTTACCAAAATGATGCCGGATCATATCAACTGGAGTTTGTTGTGAAAGACAGTGGTACTCCAGTTCTGTCAGCAACAACTAGTGTCTCTTTAACACTGACTGTTAGTAACAAGACATCACCAATGTTCACAGCTGTCCATGTACCAACTGATAACACAATAGATGCAACATTGTTGATTATCATTGTAGTAGCAGCTGTGATAGTATCTATAGCTATTGTGGTTTCTATAACATTGTGTATTGTGAGATGTAACAATGTAAGAAATAACTCAGCTAGAACAACAGAAGAGAAACAGGCATACCAATGTCGTAATGAGATGAGACAGTTGATCTATCAAAGTAACAACGGTGTATCTGTGATGTCAGGTAATCGAGGAGAGATATCAGACAGATATAGTCAGTCTAGAAGCCATTACTATCCTGAAGACTGGAAGACATCAACAATGAATAGATCTCTTCAAAAATCTACAAAGGTAAACTGTATTATATACTTTCTATCTGTTAATAAATATTTAATTAAGTAGGGATATTATTTCTTATATAGTTACTCTGTTAATTTAGGAGTATTGTTTATTTTCCCATTAGTTTTTATATAGAATATCTCTGATTGAAAACATGATATTATGATGTTCTGATGAAAAATGTAATCTGTTCCTTTTAGAAATATGAAATCATCAAAGATTTATTGCTGTTTGCATATTGTAAAATATTTGTTGGCAAGTGACTCGTTTACATGACCCTCACCAGAAGAATCGTAGATTTATTCATACATTGCACAGTCTAAATAACTTTGTTTTTAGCAAGTCTAACATTTATTTATATGATCTTTGTTTGATTCAGATTACTCTCTAAAATAAATAGGCTGAATTCTCTGTCAGCTATGACTACATTTCATTACAAACATACTAAGTCACTCAGAATTTAAATTGATATTGTCACCAATAAAGAAAGGTCTAAAAATGCTATTAACACTTCTCTTTTTAATTGTGATCTATAAGATAATTATCTGCAATACATCTGCCTTTTAATTATGTATACTGGGTACATTTTCTATGGTAGGATTGAAAGTTGTCAGATAAGAAGCATCTATAGAATTGTTTTGTTTTCTTTATAGATAATGGTACCATATATCTTTACACCCTATCTATATTATACCTATATTTTACTGCAGAAATACAGTCAACCTATAGAGGTGACATCTTATGGAGACAACAGACCATCTGCTAACTATCCTACTGATACATTGACCAGTCGTAAGAGTAGTGGACAGTGCTGGAGTGAGAGGTCAAGTAGACAGTATGAAGAAATACCAGCAATGTCAGGTAAAACAATTTTATTTATCTATTTGTTTGGATTCAATTTTTATAATTTCTAATTTCAACAACTGTGAAACAATATAAGATTATTTCTAGCAATCTTTCTTTATAAATTTTATAATAAGTGAATATATGTTTCTACACAGATGTAATGTTTAATAGTTTCTACTTTACCAGAGTATATATATTACTCTGGGTCTATTATCATTAATATAATTAATTTATATTCTCAGTTAACCTCTAATAATTGGATCACTTAAATAATATTTCAATTCTTCAGGTATAATAAAACACATTTTCATTAATGATTGTTATGTTATATCTTAGTCAATTGAATGTTCTGAACAAAAGATTGATAACTAATGTCAGTAATTACCTAATGTTTGTCTATGTCGACTATGTAGTAAGTTGAGTTGATGTACTTGTTTCAGGAATCTATGGTGCCCCACCTGATGTATCAAGCAACAATGAGAGAGACCATTACCAAGACAGATATGTGAAACCTCCAGAGAGACAGTTACCTTCAACACCAGATGTTGTTGCTAGTTAAGTCAGACTGAGAAATTAACACAACAGAAATATCACCTCCAATATTAACATAATAATTAAAACTACAGAAATATATTAGTTAGTTGATAGAATTAAGGTAAATATAATTGGGAAATTTCCTCAGTAATAATAGATAAACTTTACAATTAATGCGTCAAGATATAAACTGAATTGTGGTATAGATAAATAATTACAATATATTGTACATTTTATATTTGAGGAAATATAACTGTGATAATGATGCTAGTTCACATTATTCTGTAGATTTTACTAAATATACCCTGAGTAGGAAAGTTAATTTAAAATGAGGTCAAACACATACTAACTATTATTATCAATATTTTAAATATATTTTATATTACACACACATTAAAATCAGTCATATTTTGTTAATATAACCTTTTCTACTAAGTATTTCTATCAGTCTCTCTACATCAGACATGTTGGTATTATATAGACATATGGCTGACTGTTAGTGGAGCTGATATAGTGTCTTCTCTCCCTCTTCTCTGTGAGGGGAAACACATCTCGTCTGAGTGAGGCTGGAGTAAGCATCACCCTCCCCCACCTCTCTCTCTCACACACACTCACACTCAGTAAATATCACACATACACAGAAGACAGGAACTGCTGGTTCCCACTGACTCACTACCAACACTATTCCATCAACATGAAGCCATTGTCACACCATAGCAGCAGTGACACAGACAACCATTAACAACAGAACATTGGGACCAACTCAGTTTATAACAAAGGATTTTACACAATGAATGTAAGTTTTATTCTTTATTTATCCAGTCATGTAAAATAATAACCTCATATATAGCTATATTAAAAGATCAAAATATAATATTGTAATGGTGGACATCTGTGTTAGTTCTCATTGAATGTCTTCTTTACTAACATGGCTATCAAGTATTTTGTAAGAAACAGAGGGAGAGGAATATATGTTCAATTGTAGTTTTATATAACATACTTCTCAAAATATTTGCTGTCATCTTTGATATATTTACTATATTTATATTGTTTATTATATTTTAACATAACTCACCATTATATATTTTTACTGAATTATTCAGTCAGACATTCTAATTTCTTAGTACATACCGAATATTGAACATGAATAACATTGACATATACAGAAAAATCTAGGTTTTATGTAAATAGTAATAAACCAAAATTTGTTATAACACGTATATCTTCACACACTATATATATATATCATCATCGATTAACGTCTATCTTCCACGGTCGCATGAGTGAGACGGGTTTGTTCCATTTAGCGGCAAGTTGGGTCGGGTGACCATGTCTCACTCATACACACACACACACACAGGCACACACATTGCGTGTATGTAAATCTTTATTTCTGTGTACATGTCCATCACTGCCTCTAGTTTCATGTTATAATATGTCTTATTTTTTCATTTTTATGGAGATTATATTTGCAAATATGACATATCTTAAATTGTAAATAACTGTTTCAAATATACATACAGTAATGCACTTTGGATAGCACCCCATATATCTCCATTATATTTCTATAATTTCCTGCTATATTTTTTAGTAACATTTAGCAAGATGAGCTGTGAAGAATCTGAACCTTAATCCTGCATAAATGATTTTGATGTTCTAATTGTGGCTTGCTACCTATTCCTACAGAAATATACAATCATCATTACACATCAATTTTTCCATGCTAATATGGGTTAGATGGGTTGTTCTGTAGTGAGCAATGTTAGGTTAGGTGTCCATGTCTTGTGCATACAGAACTGATTTTGGCTTTCTTTCTACAGCTAAGTAATTTGTTTTATTTATGTTTAATTAAATGTAAATTTGTCCATTAGGTGACTTTATTAAATATTAGTTTGATATCTAAACAAAATACACATTCTGTTATAAAATATAAAATTTATCGTTTTTAGATAAATACTGCCACAATTTAATGGAATTATGTCTTGATATACAAAAAAGGGTTCTTTGTTTTTGGTGTACTATTATTGAAAAATCAAGTACTTAATGTTATTGGTCTAAAGAATTTCTTCTATTTAACATGACATCCATGATGTTAAAATTATAACTTTATCCGAAGAAAAGGTTTTTTCAAAGTATGTTATTTCTGAGAGAATTATTGAAGTGGTAATGTCAATACTGTTTAGTAGCAAAGAGTTCCGTCCCTTTATGGACTGAGTTCAAATTCCGCCGAGGTTAACTTTGTCTTTCATCCTTACAGGGTCGATAAAATAAAGTACCAGTAATGTACTGTGAAATTGCTGGCCTTGTGCCAAAAGTAGAAACAATTATAATAATTGGGAAACTTCAATCTAATTTCGTCCAGTTTTAAAGAATACACAATAGGTGAATTACAACTAATATCACATTATTACTATTCTTGGTTATGATGTTTTGCACACCATCTTTATAAGATGTTTGTATTGTTAAACATTTAATATTTGAAATTAGTTAATGTTCAAGAGAGATAACTCTGAACTTCCTAGAATGCCTATTTTTTAATAGAGACTATTTGATTGCTGGATTACTGACTGGATAAATAAAAAAACTGAAGGAAAAAATCTACCAGCGCATGTTATGATTGGCAGCATGAGCTTCTCAAAATACAATATCTATTTCAACACTCAATTTCACATCAAGAAACTTGTAAAACAAATATAAAAACAATGTATAGTTTAATAATGTATATTTAATCTATTCTGTGCACTATGTTGTTTTCTTGAAAAAAAAAAAATGGAAGACGGGACTTATTATAGCAGACCACATTAATATGTTGAAACTGTTTCTGTTTTAGATTGAATATTCATAGTCATCTTTCCCTGGACACTGCATTGCCATCAAGAGCAGAGATGTTATTTCTGTGTATTTTACTGACTTTCTTCCACTGTTATCTAAGTGAACATATCGCATACCATGTTAAAGAAGAGAGTAATCCCTATACTTATGTAGGGGACATTGCTACTGACTTACAGACATCAGATAGCTCCTTAAAGAATAAGGATTTAATTACATTTAGTCAACTACAACAAAAAGGAGAACAATTGTTCAATGTGACAAAAACAGGTAAACTGTACACTGTTCAGACATTGGATGCTGAGTCTGTGTGTAGTTATGAGAAAGAATGTTTTGAAATAGTTAAAGTTGCTGTTCACAAATCCAAGACATTTATGAAGATATTAAAAATTAAAGTCATAATAGAAGACATCAATGACCACCAACCTGAGTTTCCAACTGAACATGTTGATATTCAGTTTTCTGAAACTGATGGTAAAGGCACCAAAAGATCAATAGAAAATGCTGTTGATAAAGATGTTGGGTATCAGAACAGCTTAATTAAATATGAATTAAAAAAGTATAATGCATATTTTTCTTTATCAGTTTCTAAACAAACTGATGAAATATCAACAATAGGAATTATTTTGAAAGAAAAATTAGACAGAGAAAAGGAAGACAGCTACAATGTTGAGGTCATTGCTAAAGATGGAGGAACTCCTCCAAAACAAAGTATTTTAAATGTTAAAATATCTGTAGAAGATGAAAATGATAACCCACCACAATTTTCTCAAAGTATCTATAATGTTTCTATTGAACACAAACATAAAAAGAATATTCCAGTAGTGACATTATCTGCCAATGATTTAGATATTGGTAGGAATGGTAAAATATCTTTTTATTTCACAAGGAAAACTTCAGAGAAAATGAAAAGATTCTTTGATTTAGATGAAAATACTGGAAAGTTATATTTAGCTAAATCTTCAGAAATTGATTTGGAAAAGTCTTTTAAATTATACATAGAAGCCAGAGATAATGGCAGTCCACCTCTCAGTTCCATAGCAACTGTTATGGTAAATGTTATCAACCAACACAACAATCCTCCAATTATTGATGTCAACTATATTTCTACAGAGAATCACAACACAGCTACCATTCTGGAAGATATCAAAGTTGGTAGTTTCATTGCTTATGTGATGGTCACTGACAATGATGTTGGACACAATGGAGAAGTCAGCTGTAATATCAAACATGATACATTCAAACTACAGTCAATGGGATCTAAAGAATATAAAATAGTTCTAAAGAAAGCAGTAGACAGAGAGACACAGGAACATTATCACTTTACTGTCTCTTGTCAAGATAAAGGATTACCTTCTCTGAAAACTGATAAAGATCTCTCAATACAAGTGTTAGATGTGAATGATGTAAAACCACACTTTACCAAAGATACATTCAAGTTCCTTACCTATGAAAATGACAAAGCTAATTTCCCTATTGGTTTTATCAATGCTACAGACCCAGATGCTGGTAAGGGAGGTGAATTAAGTTATTATCTGAGAAATAAACACCAATATCGTCTACCATTCCAGATTATCAACTCTGGCTTTATTTCAACAAACCAGTCTTTAGACAGAGAACACAGAGATTTCTATGACTTTGAGGTTTTAGTCAAAGACAATGGAACACCATCTCTAAATAACACAGTGAATGTTGAAGTGGAAGTATTAGATAAAAATGATAATGCTCCATATTTTACATTTCCTAGTGTTGATCCTTTCTCTCTTGATATACACTATCATCCACAAAGTAAGAATGACATCACACTTCTGAAAGCCTCTGATATAGACAGTCACATGAATGCTTTTCTCAGGTATGAAATCCTTTCAGGTAATGAGAGACAGTTATTTAAACTGGACTCATTCACTGGTGTCTTATCTTACTCTCGCACAGTTTACCAAAATGATGCTGGATCATATCAACTGGAGTTTGTTGTGAAAGACAGTGGTACTCCAGTTCTGTCAGCAGCAACTAGTGTCTCTTTAACACTGACTGTTAGTAACAAGACATCACCAATGTTCACAGCTGTCCATGTACCAACTGATAACACAATAGATGCAACATTGTTGATTATCATTGTAGTAGCAGCTGTGATAGTATCTATAGCTATTGTGGTTTCTATAACATTGTGTATTGTGAGATGTAACAATGTAAGAAATAACTCAGCTAGAACAACAGAAGAGAAACAGGCATACCAATGTCGTAATGAGATGAGACAGTTGATTTATCAAGGTAACAACAGTGTATCTGTGATGTCAGGTAATCGAGGAGAGATATCAGACAGATATAGTCAGTCTAGAAGCCATTACTATCCTGAAGACTGGAAGACATCAACAATGAACAGATCTCTTCAGAAATCCACAAAGGTAAAGTCTATTTTATATTTTTCACCTGTTAAGAAATAATCTTTAATTTCATAGATTATTAAAATTCATAGATTATTTATATTGTTAATTTAGGCATGTTTATTTTCCCAGTGTTTTTAGTATATAATATCTGTGACTAGAAATATATCATTATGATGTGGAGATAAAAGTCTAATCTGTTTATTTTTGTGAGTCAATCCTTGATTTACTGCTGTTTGCATGTTGTAAGGTATTTGTTAGAAAATGAATCTCTAACAAGGCTACCTCCAAGAGACTCATGGATATATTCATACATTGCAGAATACAATTTATTTCTCAATAGGTTTTTAAAATTGTAAATCACCCTACTTTGTAGTATTCAGATTCTTCTCACCTGTAATCCAGAAGACAAACCTTCCCAATTCTGTACTTCTTATTACTCATACCTTGCATTGCAAACCCACACACAATATAAATTTACATGATCACCATTAAAGTTGAGGCCTAAAAAGCCATGTGGACCTTTATTCATTTGAGTAAACTATAAAATAGTTATTTGCAATGTATAGTAGTTACATTTTCTATGTTAGGATTGAAAGTTGTCAAATAAAAAACATCTAGATATTGGTATCCTATTAAACATCACACATTTACCTGCCAATGTCTAGGTATTTGGTATATTTCACCTCAAAATTTATATTAAATATCTTTACACTTCATATTGTAACTATATTTTACAGCAGAAATACAGTCAACCTATAGAGGTGACATCTTATGGAGACAACAGACCATCTTCTCACTATCCCACTGATACATTGACCAGTCGTAAGAGTAGTGGACAGTGCTGGAGTGAGAGGTCAAGTAGACAGTATGAAGAAATACCAGCAATGTCAGGTAAAGCAATTTGTTATGACATCATCATCATTTAAAATGTTTCTCCATGCTGGCATGGGTTAGACTATTAAAATTTAATTTTCAGAATGCAAAATTTCAGTTCATCAGCATTGCCCTGCATGATTATTACAAGTTGAAGTTCTCTTTTAGCAGCCTGAAGGAAGAGTCCATTGTGGCTTGCACTAGGGAGGTTCAGCTGTACTACACATGCTGTGATGCAGGAGTCTCTCAAATTGGTGTCAATGTCAGGAGAAAACAGAATGGAAGTCTATTGAACCTTGTAGACAAGATATTGATTACTAATGTTCGTCAGTAAATATCTATTGTGTCTCTATGAACTTTATGGTAAATTGAGTTGATGTACTTGTTTCAGGAATCTATGGTGTCCCACCTGATGTATCAAGCAACAATGAGAGAGACCATTACCAAGACAGATATGTGAAACCTCCAGAGAGACAGTTACCTTCAACACCAGATGTTGTTGCTAGTTAAGTCAGACTAAGAAGTTAACACAACAGAAATGTCATCTTCAACATTCACATTATATTTAAAACAACATAAATATATTAGTTAATGCCATTTCTTATATATAACTGAATGTTTTCAGACAATATATTGTAAGAAATTATAGGTTGATATGTCCTGGTAATTTAAAATTGGACATTTGAATGAAATTATCGGATAAATCTACTAAAAAAATATAATTATATTGCAAATATTAATAACTGAGAAAATATATTTCACATAGATTACATATCATCTTTAAACTTTTCTAAGTATATCCTGAATAGGAAAGATAGTGTGTGACTGACCTAATTCTAAACTAACTATTATTGTAAATATTGTATTTAAACATTAAATTGCATAGACATTAACAACATAAGCCATATTTTGTTAATATAACGTCTCTCTTCTAAGTATTTCTATGTCAGTCTCTCTACATCAGACATGTTGGTATTATATAGACATATTATGGCTGACTGTTAGTGGAGCTGATATTGCATCTTCTCTCTCTCTCCCTCTACTCTGTGTGGGGAAACACATCTAGTCTGAGTGAGGCTGGAGTAAGCATCACCCTCCCCCACCTCTCTCTCACACACACTCACACTCAGTAAACATCACACATACACAGAAGACTGAGAGGAACTGCTGGTTCCCACTGACTCACTACCAACACTATTCCATCAACATGAAGCCATTGTCACACCATAGCAGCAGTGACACAGACAACCATTAACAACAGAACATTGGGACCAACTTACAGTTTATAACAAAGGATTTTACACAATGAATGTAAGTTTTATTATTCTATATTATTTATCCAGTCATGTAAAATAATAACTTCACATATAGCTATATTATAACATTAAAATATAATATTGTAATGGTGGCCATATTAGATCTATGTTAGTTCTCATTGAATGTCTTTACCAACATGGCTATTAAGTATTTTGTAAGAAACAGTGAGGATGAGGAATGTATGTTCAATTGTAGTTTTATATAATATACTTCTGAAAATATTTGCTGTCATCTTTGATGTGTTTACAATATTTATCTTGTATATTACATTTTAACATAATTCATCATTATATATTTTTACTGAATTATTCAGTCATATATTGTATGGTCTTAGTACATACTAAATATTGAACAAGAATGTTTTTGAAATAGTAATGTAGGATGTAGGTTATATGTAAATAATATCAGATAATTGGTGATATACATGTTAATATTTTTATATTTTGTTTATATATATGTATATATACAATGTGTGTGTGTAAATCATTCTATGTTGATGGCAATAGTGTGGTTTTAGTATTTCTCATTTATTTGAATTTTATCAGAGTGAATTATGTTTATTCATCATCATCATACGTTCACTTTTCCCTGCTTGCAAGGGTTATATTTAAATAATGGAATTATAAATATGACATTGTTTGATTAGGAAATTATTGATTTAAATATCCTTATCTCATCTTTATACATTTTAGATAACACATCAGATATATCACAGTTCGATAATTTCCATTTCTTATAGTTAAATATGTTAATTAAACAAAGGGATGTAGAATATGTGGCTTTAACCCTTTAGTATTTACATTACTCTATATTTACTATGTATTTTCATGGTAAACACTTTATCTCACATGATATCGAATCTACAAGATTTTGATATTATTCATTTTGAGAACAATACCTTAACATAAGTATGAGCAGCCAGTTATGGCCAGTTTGAAAAGAAAGAGGTGAGAGAATTCTGGCCAGCTATGGACTGTTTTAATACTAAAAGGTTAAGGCTGTTGATATGTTATTTCAGGCCTTCTATCTGTTTAATTACAAATCTATGTTCTGTCAAATATCTTCACACATAACAGCAATAAAAAATATCTAGTTAGTCTTAGATTTCAATTATTCACTTGGAGGAGCAGTTTAAGGTATGGTAATGTGTGTATTTCAGAATAAGTAATTAGAGAGAAATTCAATAGGAATATTGTTTTAGAATTTTCATATTTTGATATTGAAATGTAAGAGACAAATGTAATTTGTTGATTATTTGATTTACTGTAAGATATCATACATTAGATGGTTTTATCTAAAATTAGTTTGATATTTAAACAAATGTATGACATTCTGGTGTATATGTTAAATTTAAATTATTCAATTAAATCTTAACTATAATAAAGGAAGGTCTGGATTGTGTCCAGAATATATTTTTTTACCCCGTTTGTAAAATAAGTTGGATTACTTTGAATAAATAATGAATGAATATTACATAATTTATGTGCTAAATTTCGTGGCTGTTGATTAAATATATTTTATAGCTTAATCTTTAAAATTCACTTCTTTAAAATTATCAAATGTCAACACTTCCGGTTAGCGGCCGTTATATTATAACACTTATAATCGCATATATTTCCGTCACTAATTTTCTCCTATTGCAGTTTATATATAAAGTCGTCGTTTTTTAAATATATCATGGATTACTGATTACAGAAGACAGTGTAACATAGGCTTTGTTCAATTTCTGTGTATATTGTCAATTACGATTTTATTTGATGTATCATATTTACATGCATATATATTTGTGTATAATATCAATATACACACTACACATGCTAGCAGAAAACCACCCGCTAGTTTCATATAAAGCTAGACAAAATAGAAGGTTCTTTATTTTACATAAGGGTGGCAACTGTTTGTCTTATAAATAGATAGGTCTCATGAATAATACTGTGTTAAAAAAATTATTTTGTTTAATGTGATATCCAGCATGTTACAATATCACTTGATGTAAGGTAGATGTATTGACGGATTATTTGTACTATTTCTTGAACAAGACTTATTGAACATAAAATGATATCAAATGTTGATCTGTTTACAATGGAAGTATGAATTTATCAATGTCAATAACTGTCCCCCCCCCCCCCATCTCTCTATATATTTTACTTATTAAATTTAAGTGAAAAACTCTATCATGGTTTCATTTGTTGAAGAATAATTACTTCTTCCACAAATGAAATCATGGTAGGGAGATCATATATAAGTGAGATTGACAAAAATGTTTTTTGATCTCTGGCTTATATTCCCATAGATAGTTTTTCACTTAAATTTAATATGTAATATTGCTTCTCTGATTGATATTTTATCTATACATTTTATCCATTCATTGAAATGTTTAAATATTAGATATTAATTAATATTTAATTATAAAATATGTATATATATATCTGTGTATGTATGTGTTTTGCAATATACACAACAGAAAATGACTTGCAGCAGATATTAAAACATTACTGTCATTTATTTTTATGGTATTAGTTTTTCACACTATCTTCACAAAGTGTTGCTGTACAAATAATGTATGTATATATGTATGTATGTATGCATGGTCCCATAACTCTTGATAATCGTAGGGACCGCGTATTGACATACAGCGTTTCTTGGGCATTTTAAGCCTGGCGGGCCCATCCCTCTCCAGGCCTGTACAAATAATACAACCTATAAAAGAAGTGTTATTTCTGTTTAGTTACTGTGCTACACACTAGGGAGGAAACTCATAATTTGCGTTTCTAACATAATAGTTATAACACACGGAAACTGCCAAAAAAAGTTTCAACAAATAATACCAAAATGTAAATATCTAAATTTTGTACAAACAACTTAAATGGGTTTAAAATTGTAAAAGAGGTAGAAAATTATTCATTTGTTTCTGTGAATTGATCATATAAACCTGGTCCACAGGTACATCATGTAAAAAATATATTGTGAGCTTTATAATGTGACTGTTATAACAAACAATTTGATAGTTACTATACAATGTTGTTTATTTATAGAAATCCATTAACTTCACATTAATATATTAAATCATTTAATTTCAGATTGAATATTTGAAGCTGTAATTTCTCCTGGACTCTGTATTAACACCAAGAGCAGCGATGTTATTTCTGTGTATTTTACTGACTTTCTTCCACTGTTATCTAAGTGAACATATCACATACCACGTTAAAGAAGAGAGTATTCCCTATACTTATGTAGGGGACATTGCTACTGACTTACAGACATCAGATAGCTCCTTCTTAAAGAATAAGGATTTAATTACATTCAGTCAACTACAACAAAAAGGAGAACAATTGTTCAATGTGACAAAAACAGGTAAACTGTACACTGTTCAGACATTAGATGCTGAGTCTGTGTGTAGTTATGAGAAAGAATGTTTTGAAATAGTTAAAGTTGCTGTTCACAAATCCAAGACATTTATGAAGATATTAAAAATTAAAGTCATAATAGAAGACATCAATGACCACGAACCTAAATTTCCAACTGAACAAGTCAATATACAGTTTTCTGAAACTGATGGAAAAGGCACCAAAAGATCAATAGAAAATGCTGTAGACAAAGACATTGGGTATCAAAACAGTTTAATTACATATAAGTTAAAAAAAGATAATGGCCATTTTTCTTTATCAGTTTCAAAACGTGCAGATGGAATATCAACTGTAAGAATTATTTTAGAAAAGAAATTAGACAGAGAAAAAGAAGACAGTTACAATATTGAAGTCATTGCTAAAGATGGAGGAACTCCACCAAAACAAAGTATTTTAAATGTTAAAATATCTGTAGAAGATGAAAATGATAATACCCCACAATTTGCCCAGACAATCTATAATGTTTCTATAGAACATAAACATAAAAAGAATATTCCAGTAGTGACATTATCTGCCGTTGATTTAGATATTGGCAGGAATGGTAAAATATCATTCGATTTTAGTCAGAAAACTAATGAGAAGATGAAAGGATACTTTAATATTGATGAAAATACTGGGGAAATCTTCTTAATAAAACCATTAGAAAGTAACACAAAAAACACTTTAAAATTATATATTGAAGCCAGAGATGGAGGCATCCCTCCTCTTAGTGCCATAGCAACTGTGATGGTAAATGTTATCAACCAACACAATAATCCTCCAAATATTGATGTCAACTATATTTCTACAGAGAATCACAACACAGCTACCATTCTGGAAGATATCAAAGTTGGTAGTTTCATTGCTTATGTGATGGTCACTGACAATGATGTTGGACACAATGGAGAAGTCAGCTGTAATATCAAACATGATACATTCAAACTACAGTCAATGGGATCTAAAGAATATAAAATAGTTCTAAAGGAAGCAGTAGACAGAGAGACACAGGAACATTATCACTTCACTGTCTCCTGTCAAGATAAAGGATTACCTCCTCTGAAAACTGATAAAGATCTCTCAATACAAGTGTTAGATGTGAATGATGTAAAACCACACTTTACCAAAGATACATTCAAGTTCCTTACCTATGAGAATGACAAAGCTAATTTCCCTATTGGTTTTATCAATGCTACAGACCCAGATGTTGGTAAGGGAGGTGAATTAAGTTATTATCTGAGAAATAAACACAAATATCATCTACCATTCCAGATTATCCACTCCGGCTTTATTTCAACAAACAAGTCTTTAGACAGAGAACACAGAGATTTTTATGACTTTGAGGTTTTTGTCAAAGACAATGGAACACCATCTCTAAATAACACAGTGAATGTTGAAGTGGAAGTATTAGATAAAAATGATAATGCTCCATATTTTACATTTCCTAGTGTTGACCCTTTCACTCTTGATGTCCACTATCATCCCCAAAGTAAGAATGACATCACACTTCTGAAAGCCTCTGATATAGACAGTCACATGAATGCATTTCTCAGGTATGAAATCCTTTCAGGTAATGAGAGACAATTATTTAAACTGGACTCATTCACTGGTGTCTTATCTTACTCTCGCACAGTTTACCAAAATGATGCTGGATCATATCAACTGGAGTTTGTTGTGAAAGACAGTGGTACTCCAGTTCTGTCAGCAACAACTAGTGTCTCTTTAACACTGACTGTTAGTAACAAGACATCACCAATGTTCACAGCTGTCCATGTACCAACTGATAACACAATAGATGCAACATTATTGATTATCATTGTAGTAGCAGCTGTGATAGTATCTATAGCTATTGTGGTTTCTATAACATTGTGTATTGTGAGATGTAACAATGTAAGAAATAACTCAGCTAGAACAACAGAAGAGAAACAGGCATACCAATGTCGTAATGAGATGAGACAGTTGATCTATCAAGGTAACAACAGTGTATCTGTGATGTCAGGTAATCGAGGAGAGATATCAGACAGATATAGTCAGTCTAGAAGTCATTACTATCCTGAAGACTGGAAGATATCAACAATGAACAGATCTCTTCAGAAATCCACAAAGGTAAGCTCTATCTAATATTTTCTATCTGTTGAATAACATTTAATTAAAAATGAAACAGCTGAATATTTTCAACTCTGCAGTTACTGTTTAAAATTACCAATGTAGGTAGTCCGTTTACTTTCTGATTGGTTTTAGTATAGAATATATCTGGTTGAAAAAAATAAGGTTATGATGATTTACTTTTGAAACACAATAATCCAAATGGTAAGGTATTTTCTGGAAATGGATTTTAATGAGTGCCTTGAATCAATGATGCAGTCATACACTGTGGAGCCAGAATCTAGTAATTTATAGCAAGATTAACTTTGTCAATAGGATTTTAACTTTGTTGTATCATCTATTTTACACAATTTCAGATTGTTTTGGAAACTACTTCTGTTGATAAACATGCCAAATTTCCTGCCTGCTATGAATTCAACTTTGCACTGAAAACATGCTTATTCATCCACTTATATCATATGCATTAACATAGACCTAAAAAGCTACATCTACGTTTATATCCAGAGTAAGCTATGAAATGATTATTTGTAACCTGTACTGGATACATTTTATTTGGTATAATGACAAATGATCAAATAAACAGGATCTATACAACTGATTCTTTTATACATAATGGTCCAATATTTCAATAGTATACATGTACACATCAATATCTAGATATTGGGTATATTTCAGGTATAATGTCCTAAATGATATCTTTATGTTCTTTATTGTAATTATATTGTCCTGCAGAAATATAGTCAACCTATAGAAGTGACATCTTATGGAGACAACAGGCCATCTTCTAACTATCCCACTGATACATTGACCAGTCGTAAGAGCAGTGGACAGTGCTGGAGTGAAAGGTCAAGTAGACAGTATGAAGAAATACCAGCAATGTCAGGTAAAACAATTTTATTTATCCTTATCTGTTATTAATTTCATTATTTGATTTTCATAATTTCTAATTTTCACAATTATGAAATAATCTGATATTATTTCTATCAATCTTTATAAATTTTATAATAAGTGAATATATATTTCTACACAGATATACCACTGTATACATCATACACTGGGTGTATTACCATTAACGGAACTGACTTATATACTCAGTCAACCTTTAATCATTATATCATGGAAATGATTACATCTAAGAACATTAAATATCTTAGCTTAGTGAATATAATAAACAAGAGATTGATTACTAATTTCAGTCAGAAAATATATGGCATCTATATGAACTATGTAGTAAGTTGAGTTGATGTACTTGTTTCAGGAATCTATGGTGTCCCACCTGATGTGTCAAGCAACAATGAGAGAGACCATTACCAAGACAGATATGTGAAACCTCCAGAGAGACAGTTACCTTCAACACCAGATGTTGTTGCTAGTTAAGTCAGACTGAGGAGTTAACACAACAGAAATATCACCTTCAACATTAACACAATATTTAAAATTATAGAAATATATTAGTTAGTTGATAATATTCATCATCATCATCATATGTTTGCTTTACTATAATGGAATTATGAAAGTGGGTAAATTCCTCTATCATAATAAATAGACTTTATTCCCAGGGAATTATTATTCAAATTTCAAAATATAAATTAACTTTTATATGAATAAATTATATATTTTACATAGGTAACATTTTAGAAAATATATTTTAGATAGTTAACATAACATCTCTAAATTTTCCTAAATATATCTTGAATTTAAGAGTTAAATTATAATTAGGTCAGACACACTAACTATTATTGTCAACATTTAAAATACATTTTATAGTACACACACATTAACATCAGCCATATTTTGTTAATATACCCTCTATTTTCTAAGTATTTCTATGTCAGTCTCTCTACATCAGACATGTTGGTATTATATAGACATATTATGGCTGACTGTTAGTGGAGCTGATATAGTGTCTTCTCTCTCTCTCTCCCTCTTCTCTGTGAGGGGAAACACATCTAGTCTGAGTGAGGCTGGAGTAAGCCTCCCCCTCCCCCACCTCTCTCTCTCTCACACACACTCACACTCAGTAAACATCACACATACACCAAAGACTGAGAGGAACTGCTGGTTCCCACTGACTCACTACCAACACTATTCCATCAACATGAAGCCATTGTCACACCATAGCAGCAGTGACACAGACAACCATTAACAGAACATTGGGACCAACTCACAGTTTATAACAAAGGATTTTACACAATGAATGTAAGTTCTATTATACTATATTATCTGTCTATTCATGTAAAATAAAAATTTAATATATAGCTATATTCTAACATCAAAATATAATATTGTAATGGTGGCCATATTAGATCTGTGTTAGTTCTCATTGAATGTCTACTTTACCAACATGGCTATCAACTATTTTGTAAGAAACAGTGATAGAGAAAGAGGAATATATGTTCAATTGTAGTTTTATATAACATACTTCTGAAAATATTTGCAGTCATCTTTGATGTATATACAATATTTATCTTGTTTATTACATTTTAACATAACTCATCATTATATATTTTTACTGAATTATTCAGTCAGACATTGTAGGGTCTTAGTACATACTAAATATTGAACTAGAATATCATTGAAATATCTATTAACAATATTTATGTAAAACCTACATTACTGTATATAAGAAAATTGGTAATGAAATATTATTTTCATATAGATTATGTGTATGTGTGTATACATGAAATCTGTGAATGTGTGTAAATCTTTATGTATAAATCTAACGATTTCTATAATTTCATGTTAAAATTAGGCTTATTAATTTCTTTTCTGTAAATTATTCATTTGAATGATTTAAGTTACTATTATGCCTTATATATATCAGTGGATGATTTACTTATGCATATATATGTATCTTAACACATTTGTGGTAACATAGACATATTTATGATATTTCAATAATTACCAATGATATTGATTTTTTTTCTCTTTAATTAGAGAATGTCA
>OZ024741.1:239453136-239480636 GCA_964016885.1 Eledone cirrhosa | reverse complement strand
CACCTCCACGACCACCTTGCGGTGGGGGGGGGGGGGGGCATATTGTTTATATGCTTCAGCATGTACCCATGGGAGGTCGGGTACCCTGTATTACTGCGTGACGCCAGAAGTCACGGTCGTGTGTCATTGACTTTGAGAGGTGTAGTTGGGTAAGGTCGGCTTTTATCACCTCATCCCAAGTCATCTTGGGTCTCCCCACTCCGCGGTTTCCATCAACTTCTAGTGCTCTGCACCTTTTTATGCAGCTGTCATCCTTCATACGCATCACATGTCCATACCAGCGTAACCGCCTCTCCTGCACGCAGCATTTGATTCCTCTTATGCTCAGTCTCTCTCTCAATTCATTTATGCTTTGTCGTTCACGTATATTACTGTTACACATCCATCGGAGCATGCAGGCTTCGTTTCTCTCTAATCTACGTAAGTCTTCCACCTTCAGCGCCCAGGTCTCACTACCATGCAACATCGCTGTTCGGATACACGCATCATACAGTCTGCCTTTCATTCTGAGGGAGAAGCCTTTTGCAGCTAGCAGTGGTAGTAGTTCCCTAAACTTCTTCCATCCCGTTCTTACCCTAGTTATTGTACTTTCTGAGCACCCACCTCCGTTGCTAATTCGGTCACCTAGGTAGCAGAAGCTGTCTACTGTTTCTACAGGGCCCTCCCAGAGATTGGTGGTACTTGTTTCCTGTGGCTGTTTGCTTGCTGTTTCAGCACAGCTGCTGCATGTGAATCCTACATTCTTAATTAAGCTTCCTGAGATCCCGCTACATCTCTTGTGTACCCATTGTTTGCATTTGGGGCAAAGAATGGAGTTCCTACCTACACCTTTCCTACATACTGAGCAAGGCCATTTCCCTGAGGGGATCTGGGTTCTGTTTTCTCGTCTACTTATAAGGACCTTAGTCTTTGTCATGTTGACTTTGAGGCCCTTTCTCTCTAGTCCCTGCTTCCAGGTTTGGAATTTATTCTCTAGTTCTACCATAGATTCAGCTATGAGTGCGAGGTCATCAGCATACAGGAGTTCCCATGGGCATCCGGTCTTAAACTCCTCCGTTATTGCCTGCAGGACTATGATGAACAGGAGAGGGCTAAGAACAGAGCCCTGGTGGACCCCAACCTGTACGCTAAATTCCTCGCTATACTCATTGCCAATCCTAACTTTGCTGACTGCTCCCCTATACATGGCTTGTACCGCTTTCACAAGCCATTCATCTACTCCTAGTTTTCTAAGAGCCCACCAGATTACTGCACGTGGAACTCTGTCAAAGGCTTTCTCAAGGTCGACAAATGCCAAGTAGAGTGGCTTACTTTTAGCTAGGTACTTTTCCTGTAATTGCCTCACAAGGAAGAGCGCATCAGTGGTGCCTTTCCCTGGTACAAACCCAAATTGCATCTCGTCTATATTCACCCGGTCCCTAATCAGCTGTGCTATAACTCTTTCTGTTACTTTCATGACCTGGTCCATCAACTTTATACCTCTATAGTTTCCTCTATCTAGTGCATCGCCTTTACCTTTGTAGCAGTTGACAATGATGCTACTGCACCAATCTTTTGGTATGGCCCCCTCTAGTATTACCTGGTTAACAATACGTGTGGTTATAGTGTGACCTACAGACCCAGATGCCTTCAGCATCTCGGCAGCTATACCCGATGGACTGGTTGCCTTCCCTATCTTCATATCTCTGATTGCCTTACTTACTACGCTGCCGCTGACTTGTACTGCTGGTCCCTCTATAGGGTCTACGTGGGGTAGGGTCTCTTCTTCCCATGCATTCTCCTCATTTAGTAATCTATCATAATGACTCTTCCATGCATCTTTCTTCTCAGCACTTGTGAGGGCAAGCTCACCTTTATCATTCCGGATACACTTCTCTCCAATGACATCACAACTATCTCTGACACACTGCCTCGCAATCTTGAATACCTCCTGTTTCTGGTCCTCACGTTGTATATATATATATGTGTATGTATGTATGTGTATATATATATATGTGTATGTATGTATGTGTGTATATATATATATATGTGTATGTGTATGTATGTGTGTATATATATATATATATATATATATGTGTGTATATATATATATATATATGTATGTAAAGATATATGTATACAATCCATTTCTACATCACATTGAGAACATGAGTATTATTGATGTGTTACACCACACACAATTTGAGGAGCTACGGTATAATGTTGTTTCCATGTTTATAACACTCTATTCACTTCACATTAATATATTAAATCTTTTTCTTTCAGGTGGAGTATTTGGAATTCTAATTTCTGAGGATAACATCAAGGGCAGAGATGTTATCTCTGTGTATTTTACTGACTTTCTTCCACTGTTATCTAAGTGAACATATCACATACCATGTTAAAGAAGAGAGAAATCCCTATACTTATGTAGGGGACATTGCTACTGACTTACAGACATCAGATAGCTCCTTCTTAAAAAATAAGGATTTAATTACATTTAGTCAACTACAACAAAAGGGAGAACAATTGTTTAATGTGACAAAAACAGGTAAACTGTACACTGTTCAGACATTGGATGCTGAGTCTGTGTGTAGTTATGAGAAAGAATGTTTTGAAATAGTTAAAGTTGCTGTTCACAAATCCAAGACATTTATGAAGATATTGAAAATTAAAGTCATAATAGAAGACATCAATGACCACCAACCTGAGTTTCCTGAGAAAGACATTACACTAGTGTTTAGGGAAGGAGATGGTAGAGGTATGAAGAAAGCCATACCCAATGCGGTTGACAAAGATGTGGGATATGAGAACAGCCTAATTAGATATGAACTAAAAGATAATGAAGGGCAATTTGCATTAAGTGTTTCCAAGGAAGCTGGTGGAATATCAACATTAGAAATTATTTTAGAAAAGAAATTAGACAGAGAAAAGAAAGACAGTTACAACATTGAAGTCATTGCTAAAGATGGAGGAACTCCACCAAAACGAAGTGTTTTTAATGTTAAAATATCTGTAGAAGATGAAAATGATAATAAACCAGAATTTTCTCAAAGTATCTACAATGTGTCTATAGAACATGAACATAAAAAGAATATTCCAGTAGTGACATTATCTGCCAATGATTTAGATATTGGTAGGAATGGTAAAATATCTTTCTATTTTGCCACAAAAACTGCAGAGAAAGTGAAAAAATATTTTGATTTAGATGAAAATACAGGAAAATTATATTTAGCTAAATCTTCAGAAATTGATGAAGAATTTTTTAAATTATATATTGAAGCCAGAGATAATGGCAATCCACCACTCAGTGCCATAGCAACTGTTCTGGTAAATGTTATCAACCAACACAACAATCCTCCAAATATTGATGTCAACTATATTTCTACAGAGAATCACAACACAGCTACCATTCTGGAAGATATCAAAGTTGGTAGTTTCATTGCTTATGTGATGGTCACTGACAATGATGTTGGACACAATGGAGAGGTCAGCTGTAATATTAAACATGATACATTCAAACTACAGTCAATGGGATCTAAAGAATATAAAATAGTTCTAAAGAAAGCAGTAGACAGAGAGACACAGGAACATTATCACTTCACTGTCTCCTGTCAAGATAAAGGATTACCTCCTCTCAAAACTGATAAAGATCTCTCAATACAAGTGTTAGATGTGAATGATGTAAAACCACACTTTACCAAAGATACATTCAAGTTCCTTACCTATGAGAATGACAAAGCTAATTTCCCTATTGGTTTTATCAATGCTACAGACCCAGATGTTGGTAAGGGAGGTGAATTAAGTTATCATCTGAGAAATAAACACCAATATCGTCTACCATTCCAGATTATCAACTCTGGCTTTATTTCAACAAACCAATCTTTAGACAGAGAACACAGAGATTTCTATGACTTTGAGGTTTTTGTCAAAGACAATGGAACACCATCTCTAAATAACACAGTGAATGTTGAAGTGGAAGTATTAGATAAAAATGATAATGCTCCATATTTTACATTTCCTAGTGTTGACCCTTTCACGCTTGATATACACTATCATCCACAAAGTAAGAATGACATCACACTTCTGAAAGCCTCTGATATAGACAGTCACATGAATGCTTTTCTCAGGTATGAAATCCTTTCAGGTAATGAGAGACAATTATTTAAACTGGACTCATTCACTGGTGTCTTATCTTACTCTCGCACAGTTTACCAAAATGATGCTGGATCATATCAACTGGAGTTTGTTGTGAAAGACAGTGGTACTCCAGTTCTGTCAGCAACAACTAGTGTCTCTTTAACACTGACTGTTAGTAACAAGACATCACCAATGTTCACAGCTGTTCATGTACCTACTGATAACACAATAGATGCAACATTGTTGATTATCATTGTAGTAGCAGCTGTGATAGTATCTATAGCTATTGTGGTTTCTATAACATTGTGTATTGTGAGATGTAACAATGTGAGAAATAACTCAGCTAGAACAACAGAAGAGAAACAGGCATACCAATGTCGTAATGAGATGAGACAGTTGATCTATCAAGGTAACAACAGTGTATCTGTGATGTCAGGTAATCGAGGAGAGATATCAGACAGATATAGTCAATCTAGAAGTCATTACTATCCTGAAGACTGGAAGACATCAACAATGAGCAGATCTCTTCAAAAATCCACAAAGGTAAACGATTTGTTTTTTCACTATCTGTAAATTAAGAACAATATAATTGAATATCATAAATTTCATGTTTACTTCTTAAATTACCAATTTATGTCCACTTTTTAATCGTGAATATTTTTTTTTTTAGAATATCTGGTTGATAATGTATCACAATTTAGAAATATAAATGTATTTTGTACTCTTTTCAATTGTTAGGTAATCTATGAGTTGCTCTTTGTAACTTGTTGGTCAATGAATTCCCAACAAGGCAACTGACATGAGGATCAATGTTGTATTCATATATTGTAGAACCAGAATCACTTAATTATTAGCTAGAATAACTTAACACTTCTCAATTGGATTTTAGCTACCATTGTGGACCCACACTATGTTTTACAATTCTGATACCTTTGTAAAATGTATTTCTGCATAGTAACCAGTGAATTTCCCCGACTACTATGACACCAATTTTGTACCAACAACTCCCTCACAATATAAATTTTGACTATCACCAATAAAGGAAGGCCTAAAGTGCTTTGTTTATTTTTTTCTTCTGTGGGATCACCATTATCATTTACAGCAAAGGGCGGTGGATTGGCGGTATCGGTAGAGGGTCGGACACCATGCTTAGCAGGAAAGAGTTACTTCCCTTTAGGAACTTAGTTCAAATCCCGCCGAGGTTAACATTGCCTTTCATCCTTACGGGGTCGTAATACACTGGGATAATTGCTGGCCTTGTGCCAAAAGTAGAAACAATTATCATTTAATGCCTATTTTCCCTTGATAAGATAGGTTAAATGGGTTATTACAGACCAAGTCAGTATTTAATCTGAACTACTGTTCCCTCAGATGACCCAGGAACCATATCTTGCTAGTATATATTCCAATTTTGATATTGTTGCAACATCTGGTTTCCTTTTTTATCACCAACCACTTTATTTGGGTGTACTGGATACGTTTTATTGTTGCACCATTACATGTAAGATTATGTTGTTGACACAACAATGAATCCTTTCAACCCTTTGATTGACATAGCTTGTATTACTAGATATCTTTCCGAAATATGTTAAGCTTTAAAATCACTTTTTGCAACATCTAAATCCTCAGAATAAATTGTACTAGATACATTTTCTATGGTATGAATGAAAGTGGTCAGATGAGGATCTATAGAATTGATGTTTTTGTTTATATTGGTCCAATATTTTAACACCCATTTTTAGCTAGAAATTGAAGATATTTTAAGTCTACATTCAAAAATTCAATCCTTGCTCTCTAACTTGTTACAATATTTTACAGCAGAAATACAGTCAACCTATAGAGGTGACATCTTATGGAGACAACAGACCATCTTCTAACTATCCCACTGATACATTAACCAGTCATAAGAGTAGCGGACAGTGCTGGAGTGAAAGGTCAAGTAGACAGTATGAAGAAATACCAGCAATGTCAGGTAAAATAATTTCACTCATGCATTCATTCATTAAATAATGTCCAATGCTAGTGATTAAGAAACGATTATTTATCAATATTATGAAAATTAGCTATTAACTTTTTGGCAACCATTTGGTGTTAGATTCTATCCCACTGCACATTATACAAATGTCTTCTACTATAGCCTCAGATCAACAATGCCTTATGAATGAATTTGGTAGGCAGAAACATAAAGAAGCCTTTATATATGTTTTTTATGTGTTTATATGTGTTTGTGTTTGTTTCTTCTCATTTCATGGACTCATTGCTTTTGGGGATATTTGTTTATGTTCCATGTATAGAAAGCTCTAGTTGAACAGTGCTTAGATGTGCAAAGAATTGTACCTTACTTACAAAAAGTGTTGGGTTCACTATCAAGAAGGGCATCTGCCTGTAGATCTCTGTCTGAACTCATCCCACTAATGACAGCATGAAAAAACATACATTACACTGATGATGTATATATCAAACAGATACGTATGACATTATTAGCCTCATCCAGTAATGCACTGGGTAATTGCTGGCCTTGTGCCTAAAGTAGAAACAATTATTAGCCTCATCTGATGATGATTTCTAAGGATTGATAAAATACTTCTTTAATGATCATTTTATATCTTAGTCCAGTGTATGCAGTTGACAAAAGATTGATAACTAATGTCAGTAAATATCTATTGTCTGTCTGTGATCTATGTGGTAAGTTGAGTTGATGTACTTATTTCAGGTATCTATGGTGTCCCACCTGATGTGTCAAGCAACAATGAGAGAGACCATTACCAAGACAGATATGTGAAACCTCCAGAGAGACAGTTACCTTCAACACCAGATGTTGTTGCTAGTTAAGTCAGACTGAGAAGTTAACACAACAGAAATATCACCTTCAACATTCACACAATATTTTAAACTACCATAATATATTAGTTGATAATATTATGGGAATGTCTACATTAATAAAATATCTTTAGGAAATACAATTTTAATTTGAAAATGTGAACAGAATTATCATCATTATCAACTAACATACATTTCTCCCTGATAATAAATTATATATACATGATATTTGAAATTTTACTGAGAAAATATATTTTACATAGGTTACAATATCTGTAAATTAAAAAAAAAATATCCTGAATAGGAGACTTAGTTTATAATTAGGTCAGGCACACACTAACTATTATTATTAATATTGTATTTATATTATATATTACACATTAACGACATAAGCCATATTTTGTTAATATAACCTCTCTTCTAATTATTTCTATGTCAGTCTCTCTACATCAGACATGTTGGTATTATATAGACATATTATGGCTGACTGTTAGTGGAGCTGATATTGTGTCTTCTCTCTCTCTCCCTCTTCTCTGTGAGGGGAAACACATCTAGTCTGAGTGAGGCTGGAGTAAGCATCACCCTCCCCCACCCATCTCTCACACACTCACACTCAGTAAACATCACACATACACAGAAGACTGAGAGGAACTGCTGGTTCCCACTGACTCACTACCAACACTATTCCATCAACATGAAGCCATTGTCACACCATAGCAGCAGTGACACAGACAACCATTAACAACAGAACATTGGGACCAACTCACAGTTTATAACAAAGGATTTTACACAATGAATGTAAGTTTTATCATGCTTATTTATTTAGTCATGTAAAATAATAACTTCATATATAGCTATATTATAACATCAAAATATAATATTGTAATGGTGGCCATATTAGATCTGTGTTAGTTCTCATTGAATGTCTTCTTTACCAACATGGCTATCAAGTATTTTGTAAGAAACAGTGGGAGAGGAATATATGTTCAATTGTAGTTTTATATAACATACTTCTGGAAATATTTGCTGTCATCTTTGATGTATTTACAATATTTATCTTAATTATATTTTAACATTACGTTATATATTTTTACTGTATTATTCTGTTATATATTTTATGGTCTTATTATAGACTAAGTATTGAACAAGAATACCATTGACATATATACAATAATGTAGGTTTAATGTTAATAATATGAGACACTCAAATAAATAAATTTTGTTTCTACACAATTCTATAATTTTATACATACAAGAAAACGTCTTTATTTCTGTGTATATGTCTACTGATGACTAGCTTCATATTATAATGTCTTATTGATTTGATTGAAATTATATATACAAATATGTTATATCTTTAGTGTTTTGAATATACAATCATTAATACATTTTAGATAACAGGCCAAATATATCCATGATATTTCTATAATTTCCTGTTATAAATTTTAGTAACATTTAGGAAGATGAGATATAATGAATCTGTAGCCTTAATTCTGCATGAACAATATTCATGTACTAATTGTGACAAATATTCTATCTGTTGTAAAATGTTAATTATTAATACTGTCACAATTTATTGTACTCAAGTACTGTAATAAAAGAAAAAACATGATCTCTTGTTTCATATTTTAATTCTAATTTCATAAATTTTTTACATAAATAAACAAAATGGAAAAGGCTTAAACTGCTGATATAACAAATAGGAGAATCATGTAGTGAATGCAGTCTAAATAATTTGTTTTTAAGGTGACATCCAAGATGTTAAAATTATAACTTTATTTGAACTTCAGGTTTTAACAAAATATGTTATTTCTGAGAGAAGAATTGTTGAAGTGGTAATATTAACAATATCAAATGTTATTCAGTTTAGTATATATATCTGAATTTATCAATAGCAGTTAGTAAATAGATATCTTGTCAATACTGTTTAATATAGATTATAATAATTGGGAAATTTCAATCTGTAATCTGGTTCAGTTTTACAGAATACACAAAAGATAACTCATAACTATATTACATTATTACTATTTTTGGTTAATATCTTTATGATGTTGATTTGTATACTACCTTTTCAGGATCTTATAGTATTTAGAATCTGATGTTTCTTTGTTTTATTGAAAATGGTGTAATATCTGAAATTACTTCATATTCAAGAGAGATAACTCAAAGCTTCTTATTATGCCTATATTTTAATATTAATCAACTGAATGATTGATTAATTACCAGATAAATAATAAAACTAAAGTGAAAGATAAACAGTGCAGGTGTTTTGATTGTCATCATGTCTCTGCCAAAATAGAGCATTAACCGTTTTAGTACACAAATTCACATCAAGAAACTTAATCGGATTTCATTTATATATCATTTTGCACACTTGTTTTCATGAGGAAAAAAATGGAAGACAAGACTTAACATATCAGACACCATTAATATATTGAAATTGTTTCTGTTTCAGATTAAATATTCATAGTCATCTTTCCCAGGACACTGTATTAGCACCAAGACCAGAGATGTTGTTATTTCTGTGTATTTCACTGACTTTCTTCCACTGTTATCTGAGTGAAGATATCACATACCATGTTAAAGAAGAGAGAAATCCCTATACTTATGTAGGGGACATTGCTACTGACTTACAGACATCAGATAGCTCCTTCTTAAAGAATAAGGATTTAATTACATTTAGTCAACTACAACAAAAGGGAGAACAATTGTTCAATGTGACAAAAACAGGTAAACTGTACACTGTTCAGACATTGGATGCTGAGTCTGTGTGTAGTTATGAGAAAGAATGTTTTGAAATAATTAAAGTTGCTGTTCACAAATCCAAGACATTTATGAAGATTTTAAAAATTAAAGTCATAATAGAAGACATCAATGACCACCAACCTGAGTTTCCTGAGAAAGAAATCAGTTTAGTGTTTCGTGAAGGAGATCGAGATGGTATGAAGAAAACAATACCCAGTGCCATTGATAAGGATGTGGGTTTTAAGAACAGTTTAATTAAATATGAATTAAAAAATAATGATGAACATTTTTCCTTATCTCAATCAAAATTAGCTGATGAAATATCAACATTAGGTATCATTTTAGAAAAGAAATTAGACAGAGAAAATAAAGACAGCTACAATATTGAGGTCATTGCAAAAGATGGAGGAACTGCACCAAAACAAAGTATTTTAAATGTTAAAATATCTGTAGAAGATGAAAATGATAACACACCACAATTTACCCAGACTATTTATAATGTTTCTATGGAACATGACCATAAAAAAAATATTCCAATAGTGACATTATCTGCCAATGATTTAGATATTGGTAGGAATGGTAAAATATATTTCTATTTCAGTCAGAAAACAGATGTAAAGTCAAGAAATAATTTTCGTTTGAATGAAATTACTGGAAAATTATACTTGAAAAAATCATTAGAAATTGGAAAAAAACAGAAATTTAAATTATATGTGGAAGCCAAAGATGATGGCAGTTCTCCTCTCAGTTCCCTTGCAATAATTCAGATAAATGTTATCAGTGAACAGAACAATCCTCCAAATATTGATGTCAACTATATTTCTACAGAGAATCACAACACAGCTACCATTCTGGAAGATATCAAAGTTGGTAGTTTCATTGCTTATGTGATGGTCACTGACAATGATGTTGGACACAATGGAGAAGTCAGCTGTAATATTAAACATGATACATTCAAACTACAATCAATGGGATCTAAAGAATATAAAATAGTTCTAAAGAAAGCAGTAGACAGAGAGACACAGGAACATTATCACTTTACTGTCTCCTGTCAAGATAAAGGATTACCTCCTCTCAAAACTGATAAAGATCTCTCAATACAAGTGTTAGATGTGAATGATGTAAAACCACACTTTACCAAAGATACATTCAAGTTCCTTACTTATGAGAATGACAAAGCTAATTTCCCTATTGGTTTTATCAATGCTACAGACCCAGATGCTGGTAAGGGAGGTGAATTAAGTTATCATCTGAGAAATAAATACCAATATCGTCTACCATTCCAGATTATCAACTCTGGCTTTATTTCAACAAACCAGTCTTTAGACAGAGAACACAGAGATTTCTATGACTTTGAGGTTTTTGTCAAAGACAATGGAACACCATCTCTAAATAACACAGTAAATGTTGAAGTGGAAGTATTAGATAAAAATGATAATGCTCCATATTTTACATTTCCTAGTGTTGACCCTTTCTCTCTTGATGTCCACTATCATCCACAAAGTAAGAATGACATCACACTTCTGAAAGCCTCTGATATAGACAGTCACATGAATGCTTTTCTCAGGTATGAAATCCTTTCAGGTAATGAGAGACAATTATTTAAACTGGACTCATTCACTGGTGTCTTATCTTACTCTCGTACAGTTTACCAAAATGATGCCGGATCATATCAACTGGAGTTTGTTGTGAAAGACAGTGGTACTCCAGTTCTGTCAGCAACAACTAGTGTCTCTTTAACACTGACTGTTAGTAACAAGACATCACCAATGTTCACAGCTGTCCATGTACCAACTGATAACACAATAGATGCAACATTGTTGATTATCATTGTAGTAGCAGCTGTGATAATATCTATAGCTATTGTGGTTTCTATAACATTGTGTATTGTGAGATGTAACAATGTAAGAAATAACTCAGCTAGAACAACAGAAGAGAAACAGGCATACCAATGTCGTAATGAGATGAGACAGTTGATCTATCAAGGTAACAACAGTGTAGCTGTGATGTCAGGTAATCGAGGAGAGATATCAGACAGATATAGTCAGTCTAGAAGCCATTACTATCCTGAAGACTGGAAGACATCAACAATGAACAGATCTCTTCAGAAATCCACAAAGGTAAAGTCTATTATTTATATTTTCCATCTTTAATTCAGAATGATAAATCTGAATATTTCAGATTTCACAATTTCTGTTTGAATAATGGTTTGTAGTGTAGAATATCTGGTTGAAATAATATCATTATGATGTGGAGATGAAAATGTATCCTGTGAAATTTTCAAACGTATGATAATCCAACATTTACTTGTTCTATGTTACTTGCTTTTACATGAATCGTGTACAAAGCCTTCACAAAGTGAATGAAAGGATCCATTCATATGTGGCTGTGCATGATTCTATTCATTTTAAGGGTGAATTGTTACCATATATTAATAGGATATTAGCTACCTTTGTGGGAATACCTATTGTGTACTATTCAGATGTCTCTATAAACTGTACTTCTGTACACAGACCTGCCAAATTGCCTGCTTGTTATTACTTCACAAATTCACTTGCACCACAAATTCAAACATAATATAAACTTATACTAAACCCAATAAAAGGTCTAAGAAAAGCCATGTACACTTCTCTTCCCCAGTGTGAGCTATAAGATATTTATTTGCTATATGCCAGGTAGCAAATTTCTGGGCTGCCACAATCCACATCAACACCGTGTAATATAGTGCTGGTAAAATTGTGGACCATATGGAGTGCTGTATGGAAGAGATGGGAGGAATTGGAGCCTCGACCATGCACCCATTCAAGTAAGAAGTTGCTGACATTATTTCTGTGATGATTGTCAGCTTTAGTTAACATTTACTGGTTATATTTTTTATGTTATGATAGATAGTAGTCAGATAAAAAGGATCGATAATTTTGTATATAAAGGTCCAATAATTCAACAGTATAAATATACCCATCAATATCTACAAATTTATTGTATTTTAGGTACATAGACAAACTTGATTTCTTTTTACACATTGTATTGTAACTTTATTTTACAGCAGAAATACAGTCAACCTATAGAGGTGACATCTTATGGAGACAACAGACCATCTGCTAACTATCCCACTGATACATTGACCAGTCGTAAGAGTAGTGGACAATGCTGGAGTGAAAGGTCAAGTAGACAGTATGAAGAAATACCTGCAATGTCAGGTAAAGCAATTTCAGTTCTCATGTTTGTTACATTATAAGAATTTATCATACTGATGTGATTATGATTTTGCAGTGTATTAGGGATGGTCAGTCAAAACCTTTTTAATGGTTGCTATTTTGTATTAGACCAATGAATGCAGTAGACAAATGATTGATAACTAATGCCAGTAAATACCTATTGTCTGTCTATCTGAACTATTTGGTAAGTTGAGTTGATGTATTTGTTTCAGGAATCTATGGTGCCCCACCTGATGTGTCAAGTAACAATGAGAGAGACCATTACCAAGACAGATATGTGAAACCTCCAGAGAGACAGTTACCTTCAACACCAGATGTTGTTGCTAGTTAAGTCAGACTGAGAAATTAACACAACAGAAATATCACCTTCAAGATCCACACAATAATTAAAACTACAGAAGTATATTAGTTTGTTGATAATATTAAGGTAAATATAATAATAGGGAATGTTCTACAATAATAATAGACTTTACAATTTATACTTGAAAATATAAATTGAATTATGGTATAGATAAATAATAAGTACAATATATTGTAAATTTTATGTTTGAGGAAATATATTTTACATGTAAAGATGGACAAAACTGATAATGATGCGAGGTAACATAACATCTGTAGATTTTATTAAATATACCCTGAGTGGGAGAGTTAGTTTAAAATTAGGTCAACCACATACTAACTGTTATTGTTTATATTTTAAATACATTTTATATTAAATACCATTAACAACATCAACCACATTTTGTTAATATAACCTCTATTTTCTAAGTATTTCTATGTCAGTCTCTCTACATCAGACATGTTGGTATTATATAGACATATTATGGCTGACTGTTAGTGGAGCTGATATTGTGTCTTCTCTCTCTCTCCCTCTTCTCTGTGAGGGGAAACGCATCTAGTCTGAGTGAGGCTGGAGTGATCATCACCCTCCCCCACCTCTCTCTCCCATACACACACTCACACTCAGTAAACATCACACATACACAGAAGACTGAGGGGAACTGCTGGTTCCCACTGACTCACTACCAACACTATTCCATCAACATGAAGCCATTGTCACACCATAGCAGCAGTGACACAGACAACCATTAACAGAACATTGGGACCAACTCACAGTTTATAACAAAGGATTTTACACAATGATGTAAGTTTTAATATTCTATATTATTTATCCAGTCATGTAAAATAATAACCTCATATATAGCTATATTATAATATCAAAATATAATATTGTAATGGTGGCCATATTAGATCTGTGTTAGTTCTCATTGAATGTCTTCTTTACCAACATGGCTATCAAGTATTTTGTAAGAAACAGTGAGGGAGAGGAATATATGTTCAATTGTAGATTTATATAACATACTTCTGGAAATATTTGCTGTCATCTTTGATGTATTTACTATATTTTTCTTGTTTATTATATTTCAATATAACACATCATTATATATTTTTACTGAATTAGTCAGTCAGACATTGAATGGCCTTAGTACATACTAAATATAGATTGTGTATGTGTATACATGAAATCTGTGAATGTTTGTAAATCTTCAGTATGTATAAATCTACCGATTCCTATAATTTCATGTTAAAATTAGGCTTATTTCTTTCTTTTTTGTAAATTATTCATTTGAATGATTTAAGTTACAAATATGCTTTATATATATCAGTGGATGATTTGCTTATTCATAAATGTTTCTTGATACATTTGTGTTAACATATACAAAATATTTGATACTTCAACTATTGCCAACCATGTTTTAAAAAAATTATTATAGGTTAATTTATCAAAGAAATGCAGAATTTTTGGCCTTAAATATTTAAGAATATTGATATTGTTGCCTGTTATCTATTCATACACGCATCTGATCTGTCATATTTTTGTTGTATCACTTAGATGACCAATAAATTGGGGCTGTGGTCATGACTGGAATGCTTTTGATGACATATCTACTAGATAGTGTTAAATAACATCTATCTTGTAAGTTTGATATAAAAAATATTCATCTAGAAGACTAAATAACAATATGATTTAGAAATCTTGTGCCAATTATTTTATTCCTCTTTTTGAATAAGTTATTGCAAACAAATTTATAAGAATTTGTTTTAAATTTTTTTCACCTAATGTTACATTTCAAGTATAGGAAACAAATGCATCTTGTCCAATTATTTTTATTGCTGCAAATATATTTTGCATTGTCATAATGTAAAATTTGATATTTATTTTAAAAATATATTTGGTTTTATATGCAAAATTAGTTCTAGCTAAAGATTGGAGATATCCAAGATGTTAAGATTATAACTTGACATCAGGTAGAGTTGATTACAAAATAGTATGTTTTATTTTTGGGAAGAGATTTATTGAACAAAAATATTATCATAAAATGTTTTTGAGTTTAAAATATAAATTTAATATTAACAGTAATAAGTCAATATATATCTATTGTCAAGCTATATTATAGTGTAAGCTTTGTTTTGTTAAACATGTAACTTAGTAGTATATATAGAGGGGAGATAATTCAAACTATTCCTATTTATTTCCAAATGAATCATTTCTGAGGTTAACTTTACCGTTCATCCTTCCTGGGTTAATAAAATAAAATGCCAGTTAAGTATTAGGTTAATTTAATCAACTTTGGCCTCCTCCGAATTTGCTAGCCTTGTGTCTAAGTTAGAAATCAATAATTTTCTGCCTCAGTATGTTCCATTGAAATCCCATTTATTGGATACAGCCAATTTCAAATTCCTATATCAAAATATGTATAATAGACGTTGAATCTATCATCGATGTGATGTAGCTATGCTCAGGCTCACAATACAGCTATCTTATATTTATTTGTCGAATAATGTAATATATCTTAGGTTTACCCATGTTAGTGTGTTTATTATAGACTGCTTATCTGGAAATATACTCCATCATCATTACCATTTAACGTCTATTTTTCCATGCTAGCATAGGTTAGATGAATTGTCTTGTGAGAAATGCCAGGTCAGGTGACCATTTCTTGCTCACACAGAACTGATTTTGGCTTGATTTCTACAGCTAGTTTCCCTTCTTAACTCCAATCTCATTTACAGTGAGTACTGGTTGCTTTTTGTTGTGATGCCTACATGACCACTTTACAGTGTGGACTTCGTGCTTTTTGTCCTGACACCTACATGACAACTTTACAGTTTCGGATGGGCTGGGTGCTGTCTGTCATGTTGCCATCATAATAACTTTACAGTGTGGTCTGGTGTATTTGGTGGGAGAGTTGTGTGGGGATTAGGGAGTTGGATATTTGGGTGTGTTTGAGGGGTGGAATGTTAGGACGTGGGAGGTAAATAGAAAGAGTGGAGGTGGTGCATACTAGATGTATGTTTCAGTCGGGGCTCATGGGAACGTGGGTCTTCTATATGACTGCAAACGCTAGAGATCTCGATCCTGTGTCATCACTTTTGATAGGTGCAATTGAGCAACGTCAGCTTTTATCACCTCATCCTAATTCTTCCTGCGTCTTCCCACTCCATGGCTTCCATAAACTTTGAGTGCACTGCACCTTTTTATACTCCATATCTACTGCAAATATAAAAAATGACAGACAATAAAATGGTGAATGATTTGTTTCCATAATTCAAAATGTTAATACCTAAATTTTGTAAAATCAATGTAAAACTATGCAAAATAAAATTGTATATTATCCCATTGTTACTGTGTGATTGGCGTTAGGAAGGGTATCCAGCTGTAGAAATCTAGCCAAATTTAATTCTGTATGAGCAAGACAATCATCCAACCTGGCTTGTCTCATTATGGGGCAGCTAATCTAACTCATGCTGGAAGGGAAATAGATCTTAAACGATGATTTGTGTATATATATATATATATAATGTGGTCTATTTCTATGTCATATTAAGAATATGAGCTTTGCTCTTTTTTGTGATGTATTATACAGACCACACACAATTTGAGGAGCTACGGTATAATGTTGTTTCCATGTTTATAACACTCTATTCACTTCACATTAATATATTAAATCTTTTTCTTTCAGTTGGAATATTTGGAATTCTAATTTCTGAGGATAACATCAAGAGCAGAGATGTTATTTCTGTGTATTTTGCTGACTTTCTTCCACTGTTATCTAAGTGAACATATCACATACCATGTTAAAGAAGAGAGTAATCCCTATACTTATGTAGGGGACATTGCTACTGACTTACAGACATCAGATAGCTCCTTCTTAAAGAATAAGGATTTAATTACATTTAGTCAACTACAACAAAAGGGAGAACAATTGTTTAATGTGACAAAAACAGGTAAACTGTACACTGTTCAGACATTGGATGCTGAGTCTGTGTGTAGTTATGAGAAAGAATGTTTTGAAATAGTGAAAGTTGCTGTTCACAAATCCAAGACATTTATGAAGATATTGAAAATTAAAGTCATAATAGAAGACATCAATGACCACCAACCTGAGTTTCCAACAGAACAAGTCAATATTCAGTTTTCTGAAACTGATAGTAAAAACACCAAGAGATCAATACCCAATGCGGTTGATAAAGATGTGGGATATGAGAACAGTCTAATTAAATATGAGCTTCTTGATAATGAAGGACAATTTTCATTAAGTGTTTCCAAACAAGCAGGTGGAATATCAACGTTAGAAATTATTTTAGAAGATAAATTAGACAGAGAAAAGAAAGACAGTTACAATATTGAAATTATTGCTAAAGATGGAGGAACTCCACCAAAACAAAGTATTTTGAATGTTAAAATATCTGTAGAAGATGAAAATGATAATAAACCACAGTTTTCTCAAAGTATCTACAATGTCTCTATAGAACATAAGCATAAAAAGAATATTCCAGTTGTGACATTATCTGCCAATGATTTAGATATTGGCAGGAATGGTAAAATATCTTTCTATTTTGCTACGAAAACTGCAGAGAAAATGAAAAGATACTTTAATTTAGATGAAAATACAGGAAAGTTATATTTAGCTAAATCTTCAGAAATTGATAAAGAAGAATTTTTAAAATTATATATTGAAGCCAGAGATAATGGCAGTCCACCACTCAGTGCCATAGCAACTGTTCTGGTAAATGTTATCAACCAACACAACAATCCTCCAAATATTGATGTCAACTACATTTCTACAGAGAATCATAACACAGCTACCATTCTGGAAGATATCAAAGTTGGTAGTTTCATTGCTTATGTGATGGTCACTGACAATGATGTTGGACACAATGGAGAAGTCAGCTGTAATATCAAACATGATACATTCAAACTACAGTCAATGGGATCTAAGGAATATAAAATAGTTCTAAAGAAAGCAGTAGACAGAGAGACACGGGAACATTATCACTTTACTGTCTCTTGTCAAGATAAAGGATTACCTTCTCTGAAAACTGATAAAGATCTCTCAATACAAGTCTTAGATGTGAATGATGTAAAACCACACTTTACCAAAGATACATTCAAGTTCCTTACCTATGAGAATGACAAAGCTAATTTCCCTATTGGTTTTATCAATGCTACAGACCCAGATGTTGGTAAGGGAGGTGAATTAAGTTATTATCTGAGAAATAAACACCAATATCGTCTACCATTCCAGATTATCAACTCTGGCTTTATTTCAACAAACCAGTCTTTAGACAGAGAACACAGAGATTTCTATGACTTTGAGGTTTTAGTCAAAGACAATGGAACACCATCTCTAAATAACACAGTGAATGTTGAAGTGGAAGTATTAGATAAAAATGATAATGCTCCATATTTTACATTTCCTAGTGTTGATCCTTTCTCTCTTGATATACACTATCATCCACAAAGTAAGAATGACATCACACTTCTGAAAGCCTCTGATATAGACAGTCACATGAATGCTTTTCTCAGGTATGAAATCCTTTCAGGTAATGAGAAACAGTTATTTAAACTGGACTCATTCACTGGTGTCTTATCTTACTCTCGCACAGTTTACCAAAATGATGCTGGATCATATCAACTGGAGTTTGTTGTGAAAGACAGTGGTACTCCAGTTCTGTCAGCAGCAACTAGTGTCTCTTTAACACTGACTGTTAGTAACAAGACATCACCAATGTTCACAGCTGTCCATGTACCAACTGATAACACAATAGATGCAACATTATTGATTATCATTGTAGTAGCAGCTGTGATAGTATCTATAGCTATTGTGGTTTCTATAACATTGTGTATTGTGAGATGTAACAATGTAAGAAATAACTCAGCTAGAACAACAGAAGAGAAACAGGCATACCAATGTCGTAATGAGATGAGACAGTTGATCTATCAAGGTAACAACAGTGTATCTGTGATGTCAGGTAATCGAGGAGAGATATCAGACAGATATAGTCAGTCTAGAAGTCATTACTATCCTGAAGACTGGAAGATATCAACAATGAACAGATCTCTTCAGAAATCCACAAAGGTAAGCTCTATCTAATATTTTCTATCTGTTGAATAACATTTAATTAAAAATGAAACAGCTGAATATTTTCAACTCTGCAGTTACTGTTTAAAATTACCAATGTAGGTAGTCCGTTTACTTTCTGATTGGTTTTAGTATAGAATATATCTGGTTGAAAAAAATAAGGTTATGATGATTTACTTTTGAAACACAATAATCCAAATGGTAAGGTATTTTCTGGAAATGGATTTTAATGAGTGCCTTGAATCAATGATGCAGTCATACACTGTGGAGCCAGAATCTAGTAATTTATAGCAAGATTAACTTTGTCAATAGGATTTTAACTTTGTTGTATCATCTATTTTACACAATTTCAGATTGTTTTGGAAACTACTTCTGTTGATAAACATGCCAAATTTCCTGCCTGCTATGAATTCAACTTTGCACTGAAAACATGCTTATTCATCCACTTATATCATATGCATTAACATAGACCTAAAAAGCTACATCTACGTTTATATCCAGAGTAAGCTATGAAATGATTATTTGTAACCTGTACTGGATACATTTTATTTGGTATAATGACAAATGATCAAATAAACAGGATCTATACAACTGATTCTTTTATACATAATGGTCCAATATTTCAATAGTATACATGTACACATCAATATCTAGATATTGGGTATATTTCAGGTATAATGTCCTAAATGATATCTTTATGTTCTTTATTGTAATTATATTGTCCTGCAGAAATATAGTCAACCTATAGAAGTGACATCTTATGGAGACAACAGGCCATCTTCTAACTATCCCACTGATACATTGACCAGTCGTAAGAGCAGTGGACAGTGCTGGAGTGAAAGGTCAAGTAGACAGTATGAAGAAATACCAGCAATGTCAGGTAAAACAATTTTATTTATCCTTATCTGTTATTAATTTCATTATTTGATTTTCATAATTTCTAATTTTCACAATTATGAAATAATCTGATATTATTTCTATCAATCTTTATAAATTTTATAAGTGAATATATATTTCTACACAGATATACCACTGTATACATCATACACTGGGTGTATTACCATTAACGGAACTGACTTATATACTCAGTCAACCTTTAATCATTATATCATGGAAATGATTACATCTAAGAACATTAAATATCTTAGCTTAGTGAATATAATAAACAAGAGATTGATTACTAATTTCAGTCAGAAAATATATGGCATCTATATGAACTATGTAGTAAGTTGAGTTGATGTACTTGTTTCAGGAATCTATGGTGTCCCACCTGATGTGTCAAGCAACAATGAGAGAGACCATTACCAAGACAGATATGTGAAACCTCCAGAGAGACAGTTACCTTCAACACCAGATGTTGTTGCTAGTTAAGTCAGACTGAGGAGTTAACACAACAGAAATATCACCTTCAACATTAACACAATATTTAAAATTATAGAAATATATTAGTTAGTTGATAATATTCATCATCATCATCATATGTTTGCTTTACTATAATGGAATTATGAAAGTGGGTAAATTCCTCTATCATAATAAATAGACTTTATTCCCAGGGAATTATTATTCAAATTTCAAAATATAAATTAACTTTTATATGAATAAATTATATATTTTACATAGGTAACATTTTAGAAAATATATTTTAGATAGTTAACATAACATCTCTAAATTTTCCTAAATATATCTTGAATTTAAGAGTAAAATTATAATTAGGTCAGACACACTAACTATTATTGTCAACATTTAAAATACATTTTATAGTACACACACATTAACAACATCAGCCATATTTTGTTAATATACCCTCTATTTTCTAAGTATTTCTATGTCAGTCTCTCTACATCAGACATGTTGGTATTATATAGACATATTATGGCTGACTGTTAGTGGAGCTGATATAGTGTCTTCTCTCTCTCTCCCTCTTCTCTGTGAGGGGAAACACATCTAGTCTGAGTGAGGCTGGAGTAAGCATCACCCTCCCTCACCTCTCTCACACACACTCACACTCAGTAAACATCACACATACACAGAAGACTGAGAGGAACTGCTGGTTCCCACTGACTCACGACCAACACTATTCCATCAACATGAAGCCATTGTCACACCATAGCAGCAGTGACACAGACAACCATTAACAGAACATTGGGACCAACTCACAGTTTATAACAAAGGATTTTACACAATGAATGTAAGTTCTATTATACTATATTATCTGTCTATTCATGTAAAATAAAAATTTAATATATAGCTATATTCTAACATCAAAATATAATATTGTAATGGTGGCCATATTAGATCTGTGTTAGTTCTCATTGAATGTCTACTTTACCAACATGGCTATCAAGTATTTTGTAAGAAACAGTGATAGAGAAAGAGGAATATATGTTCAATTGTAGTTTTATATAACATACTTCTGAAAATATTTGCAGTCATCTTTGATGTATATACAATATTTATCTTGTTTATTACATTTTAACATAACTCATCATTATATATTTTTACTGAATTATTCAGTCAGACATTGTAGGGTCTTAGTACATACTAAATATTGAACTAGAATATCATTGAAATATCTATTAACAATATTTATGTAAAACCTACATTACTGTATATAAGAAAATTGGTAATGAAATATTATTTTCATATAGATTATGTGTATGTGTGTATACATGAGATCTGTGAATGTGTGTAAATCTTTATGTATAAATCTAACGATTTCTATAATTTCATGTTAAAATTAGGCTTATTAATTTCTTTTCTGTAAATTATTCATTTGAATGATTTAAGTTACTATTATGCCTTATATATATCAGTGGATGATTTACTTATGCATATATATGTATCTTAACACATTTGTGGTAACGTAGACATATTTATGATATTTCAATAATTACCAATGATATTGATTTTTTTTCTCTTTAATTAGAGAATGTCAATTTAGCAAAGAAATGAGGAATCTGTGGCCTTAAATCTTTGTAACAAATATTGGTATCTATATTAACTCTTGCCCATTATCTATTCATACACAAATCCCTGAACTGTTATATATTTTCTTTTGTAATGCTTAAAGGTACAATATTTTGAACAATAGAGGCATGACTGAAATGCTTTTGATATGTCTGCTGTATAGGAGCTTACATAGAGCTAAATAACATCAATCTAGTAGGTTTGATATAAAAAATATTCATCTACAGGACTAAATTTAGAATTTGTTTTAGATTTTTACATGTTGTTACATCTATTTTCAATTATAGGAAACAAATGCTTATCAAATTATTTATTTTCAGTAAATATATCTTACATTAGGATTAATGATTTAAAATTAGTTAGTTATTCATACAAAATATATTTGGTTTTATATGCAAAATTAAAACATTTCAGCCAAATATTGTCTTAATTTAATGTAATTAAGCCCTGTTATATAAAAGTGTTTTTTCACACATAAGCAACATGTTTATATAGCAATTTAGTATAATTAAGCTGTTATAAAAAAGTGGTTTCTGATGTCTGGTTTAATATTATTTTAATGATAGATTTGTTTTTAACACATAAGCAAGCTGTTTGTATAGTAAAGAAATGAATTAATTGTTGAAAGATATCCTTTTAAAGAATTATTTCTATTTAAGGAGACATCCAAAATGTTTAGATTATAACTTGACTTGAGGTAGAGTATATATATATCATCATCATCATCGTTTAACGTCCATCTTCCATGCTAGCATGGGTTTGGACGGTAATTTTCCCACTTGAGGCAAGATTGGTTGTCTTGCTCGTATAGGACTGTCTGGCAGGTTTTCTACGGCTGGATGCCCTTCCTAACACCAACCATGTTTACAGTGTGGACTGGGAGGTTTTAACGTGTTACCTATACGGCCACACTGTGTGTTTTTTTGTCGTGACACCTAATATATATATATATATATATACACACATAAATAACATTACAAATTGCTCACAATTCTTTCAGAATAACATTAACAATATAATGCTGTTGATAAACACAAATATAAATGAATATAACAAATACAACAAACTATTGCTAGGAACCTCTCAAAAACAAACGTACCAAAATATATGACCAGATTACAAAATAGTTTGTTTTATTTTAGGAAGGTGATTTATTGAACAAAAATGTTAAACTAAAATATTTTTTCAATTTAAAATAGGAATTTACTGATATTAACCATAAGTCAATAGATATATATTGTCATATATTACAGTATATAAGCTTTGTTTTGTTAAACATGTAATTTTGTTGAACTTAGTAGTATACAGAGGGGAGGTAATTAAATAATTCCTACTAATTTCCCATTGAATCGTTTTTATATTTTTATAATTTCCTACCCTAGTATTTTCCATTAAAATCTCATTAATTGATACAATCAAATTTAATTACCTATGTGATATATAAATAATATACGTTGAAGTTTGATTAAATAATCTGCTGAAATACGTCTAAATCTGATGAGATTTAGTCATCGTCATGTTTACAATGCTGCTGTGTTAGTTTGTTCATTAAGTAATCTACCTTAGAAATTAGAGATGTTAGTGAGTTTACTACAGACTGCTTACCTGAAAGTAGATACCATGTGTTGCAAATATTGTAATAGACAGGCAATAAAATTGCGAATGGTTTGTATCCACAAATCTTAAATTTTGTACAATCAATGTAAAACTGTGCAAAGGAAAATTGAAAATTATTCCATTATTACTGTGAATTGGTCACACACACACAAACTATATATACACACACTTCAATAGCATTCTAATAAATATGTATATATTTTTTTGGATACCCTGCATGTATATATGTGTATATCTGTGGCGAAGGGTAATCTGGAAAGCAGGTCATGCAGTCCAATCGCCATGGCGGAAAGTGGGGTTGTGCAGCCCCCCCCCCCCCCCCCCCCGATTCCCTCTAAATGACCCTCCCGGTCAAAGCCGCATGAAGTGTTATCTAGTATGTGTGTGTATCTTTTTATGTGTCTACGATTTAGTAAGTTGTCAAAATTCTGCTTTCCCCAAAGCTGTCGTGTGTTTGTGTGTATGTGTGTATGTTATCTTTTTTTGTGTCTACGATTTAGTAAGCAGCCAAAATTCTGCTTGCTTCAACCGACACAATTGTTCAACTCAAGATTCTATAACGCATGCACTGCAAGTGTTGCATGCACGGACCCTTCGCCCCTGGTGTGTGTATATATATATATATATATATATATATATATATATATATATATAAATATAAAACACACAGTCCACGCTGTAATGTAGCCGTGTAGGTAACACGGTAAGAAGTTCCCAGTTCCACACTGTAAATGTGATTGTGTTAGGAAGGGCATCCAGCCGTAGAAAACCTGCCAGATAGTCCTATATGAGCGAGACACGGTCACCCGACCTACCTTGCCTCAAGTGGGACAACTCCCGTCTAACCCATGCTTGCATGGAAGATGGACGAAATGATCGGTGTCTCTATTGAATTGCAGTGCCCTGAGAGTGGAAAAATTTTCTTGAGCAAATCTGGTCCCAGGAGCCACAGTCACAACCATGTTCAAAGAGAAACTGAACTATGATCTCCATGGTATTGTGAAGGTTCACAGGCAACTTGATGCAAGACCTGAGGTCAGGGAGATCCATAGTTGTTTTCAATGTGCGATGGAGTGCAAGTCTCTAGCAGGCTTGAAAAGCCATATCCGAGCGTCACACACCTGAATCTGACAAGCGTTTGCTATACTCTTAACAGAGTTTGCAGCCATTATATATATATATATATATATATATATATATATATATATATGTGTATGTATGTGTATATGTATGTATGTGTATATGTATGTATGTGTATGTATATGTATGTATGTGTATGTATATGTATGTATGTGTATATATATGTATGTATGTGTATATATATGTATGTATGTGTATGTATGTGTATATATATGTATGTATGTGTATATATATGTATGTATGTGTATATATATGTATGTATGTGTATATTGTATGTATGTGTATATATATTGTATGTGTGTGTATATATATGTATGTATGTGTATGTATATATATATATATATATATATGTATCATCATCATCATCATCATTTTACGTCCGCTTTTCCCTGCCTGCAAGGGTGGGACGGGTCTTATTCAGCACAGCATCTCTCCACTCGTCACGGTCCCTCGTCATCTCCACCGTGAGCTTCAATGATCTGAGGTCTGTTCTCACCACCTCCACCCATGTTTTTCGTGGTCTACCTCTACCACGTCTTCCTTCAACTGGCATTTCCTGGCACTTCTTCACCCATCGGTCATCCTCCATGCGCATCACATGTCCATACCACCTCAGTCTCCTCTCCCGTACACTACATTCTATCCCTCTCAGACACAGTTTCTCTCTCAACACATTTATGCTGGGTCGTTCACGCACATTTACACTGCACATCCAACGGCGCATGCTTGCCTCATTTCTCTCCAGCCGTCGCATATCTTCTGCGGTAGCTGCCCATGTCTCACTACCATGCAGCATCGCGCTCCTCACACAGGCATCATACAACCGGCCTTTCGTACGCAGGGAGAAACCCTTCTTCGTCAACAGAGGAAACAGCTCCCTAAACTTCTTCCAACCCGTCCTTATTCTAGATACTATGGCCTCGGAACACCCTCCTCCCATGCTAATCTGATCTCCTAGGTACCGGAAGCTATCCACCACTTCTATAGCGCCCTCTCGCATTTGAAAAATGTGTCTATCAGTGCGACTTCTACTGTCTAATTTCCCTGTACATCTACTGCATACATAGTTCTCCCTACCTGTTAGTTTGCCTGCTATCCCGCTACATCTCTTGTGTACCCAGGACCTACATTGTGTGCATTTTATAGAATTTATGCCAGTTCCTTTTCTGCATATCGAACATGGCCATTTCCCTGACGGAATCAGGGTTTTGTCCTCTTTTCTACTCATCAACACTTTTGTCTTAGCTAGATTTACTCTCAGTCCTCTTGCTTCCAACTGCTGTTTCCATAGCCGGAATTTATTCTCTAGCTCCTCTACTGATTCTGCCATAAGAGCCAGATCGTCAGCATAGAGAAGTTCCCATGGACAGCCAGTCTTAAACTCCTCTGTTATGGCTTGGAGGACTATAATGAACAAGAGCGGGCTGAGGACCGAACCCTGATGTACTCCTACTTGTATCTGGAATTCCTCACTAAACTCCATTCCTACCCTGACTTTACTGAGAGTACCTCTGTACAAAGTTTGCACTGTCCTTACAAGCCATTCCTCAACACCCAGCTTCCTTAGGGACCACCAGATGACAGATCGGGGTACCCTATCAAAGGCCTTCTCTAGGTCAACAAAGGCTAAGTATAGTGGCTTATTCTTCTCTAAGAACCTCTCTTGCATTTGTCTCACCAAGAAGAGGGCATCTGTTGTACTCTTCCCAGGCACAAAACCAAACTGCATCTCATCTAGTTTGACCCTTTCTCTAATTAGTTGTGCTAAAATCCTTTCTGCCACTTTCATAACCTGATCTATCAGTTTTATACCCCTATAATTGCTCCTCTCCAAAGCATCCCCTTTACCTTTGTAGCAATTTATGAGAATACTGCTGCACCAGTCTTTGGGTATGACACCACCATATATAGCCTGATTGATTATGCGTGCAACCAGTTTAGTGCCTACGTCCCCTGATGCCTTCAGCATCTCAGCAACTATTCCCGATGGTCCGGCCGCCTTACCATTTTTCATTTCCCTAATCGCCTCTTGGACCCTATATTCGTCAATCTCAATAGCTGGTCCCTCTGTCGGATCTACCAAGGGTAATTTCTCTCTCTCCCATTCGTTCTCCACATTCATCAGTCTCTCATAATGACATTTCCAGGCCTCCTTTTTCTGGTCATTCGTGACACTAAGTACACCGGCATCATCCCGGACACATTTATCACCAACAACATCCTGATTTGCATTGACACACTGCCTTGCAATGTGGAACACCGCACGCCTCTGATCTTCCCGTCGCAGAACATTGGCAAACCTCCTCCTACTCTCTGCCTCCCTGCGTGCTAAGTACACCTGACGTCTAGCTTCTCTCTTAGTGGCTGTATATTCTTCCCTACTCCCACCCTTATTCCAAGCCTTCCATGCTAGTCTTTTGTCTCTAATAGCCTTATCTACACTGCT
>OZ024741.1:239275636-239448136 GCA_964016885.1 Eledone cirrhosa | reverse complement strand
GTAGCAGCTGTGATAATATCTATAGCTATTGTGGTTTCTATAACATTGTGTATTGTGAGATGTAACAATGTAAGAAATAACTCAGCTAGAACAACAGAAGAGAAACAGGCATACCAATGTCGTAATGAGATGAGACAGTTGATCTATCAAGGTAACAACAGTGTATCTGTGATGTCAGGTAATCGAGGAGAGATATCAGACAGATATAGTCAGTCTAGAAGCCATTACTATCCTGAAGACTGGAAGACATCAACAATGAACAGATCTCTTCAGAAATCCACAAAGGTAAAGTCTATTATTTATATTTTCCATCTTTAATTCAGAATGATAAATCTGAATATTTCAGATTTCACAATTTCAGTTTGATTAATGGTTTGTCGTGTAGAATATCTGGTTGAAATAATATCATTATGATGTGGAGATGAAAATGTATCCTGTGAAATTTTCAAACGTATGATAATCCAACATTTACTTGTTCTATGTTACTTGCTTTTACATGAATCGTGTACAAGGCCTTCACAAAGTGAATGAAAGGATCCATTCATATGTGGCTGTGCATGATTCTATTCATTTTAAGATGTGAATTGTTACCATATATTAATAGGATATTAGCTACCTTTGTGGGAATACCTATTGTGTACTATTCAGATGTCTCTATAAACTGTACTTCTGTACACAGACCTGCCAAATTGCCTGCTTGTTATTACTTCACAAATTCACTTGCACCACAAATTCAAACATAATATAAACTTATACTAAACCCAATAAAAGGTCTAAGAAAAGCCATGTACACTTCTCTTCCCCAGTGTGAGCTATAAGATATTTATTTGCTATATGCCAGGTAGCAAATTTCTGGGCTGCCACAATCCACATCAACACCGTGTAATATAGTGCTGGTAAAATTGTGGACCATATGGAGTGCTGTATGGAAGAGGTGGGAGGAATTGGAGCCTCGACCATGCACCCATTCAAGTAAGTTGCTGACATTATTTCTGTGATGATTGTCAGCTTTAGTTAACATTTACTGGTTATATTTTTTATGTTATGATAGATAGATAGTCAGATAAAAAGGATCGATAATTTTGTATATAAAGGTCCAATAATTCAACAGTATAAATATACCCATCAATATCTACAAATTTATTGTATTTTAGGTACATAGAGAAACTTGATTTCTTTTTACACATTGTATTGTAACTTTATTTTACAGCAGAAATACAGTCAACCTATAGAGGTGACATCTTATGGAGACAACAGACCATCTGCTAACTATCCCACTGATACATTGACCAGTCGTAAGAGTAGTGGACAATGCTGGAGTGAAAGGTCAAGTAGACAGTATGAAGAAATACCTGCAATGTCAGGTAAAGCAATTTCAGTTCTCATGTTTGTTACATTATAAGAATTTATCATACTGATGTGATTATGATTTTGCAGTGTATTAGGGATGGTCAGTCAAAACCTTTTTAATGATTGCTATTTTGTATTAGACCAATGAATGCAGTAGACAAATGATTGATAACTAATGCCAGTAAATACCTATTGTCTGTCTATCTGAACTATTTGGTAAGTTGAGTTGATGTATTTGTTTCAGGAATCTATGGTGCCCCACCTGATGTGTCAAGTAACAATGAGAGAGACCATTACCAAGACAGATATGTGAAACCTCCAGAGAGACAGTTACCTTCAACACCAGATGTTGTTGCTAGTTAAGTCAGACTGAGAAATTAACACAACAGAAATATCACCTTCAAGATCCACACAATAATTAAAACTACAGAAGTATATTAGTTTGTTGATAATATTAAGGTAAATATAATAATAGGGAATGTTCTACAATAATAATAGACTTTACAATTTATACTTGAAAATATAAATTGAATTATGGTATAGATAAATAATAAGTACAATATATTGTAAATTTTATGTTTGAGGAAATATATTTAACATGTAAAGATGGACAAAACTGTAATAATGATGCGAGGTAACATAACATCTGTAGATTTTATTAAATATACCCTGAGTGGGAGAGTTAGTTTAAAATTAGGTCAACCACATACTAACTGTTATTGTTTATATTTTAAATACATTTTATATTAAATACCATTAACAACATCAACCACATTTTGTTAATATAACCTCTATTTTCTAAGTATTTCTATGTCAGTCTCTCTACATCAGACATGTTGGTATTATATAGACATATTATGGCTGACTGTTAGTGGAGCTGATATTGTGTCTTCTCTCTCTCTCCCTCTTCTCTGTGAGGGGAAACGCATCTAGTCTGAGTGAGGCTGGAGTGATCATCACCCTCCCCCACCTCTCTCTCCCATACACACACTCACACTCAGTAAACATCACACATACACAGAAGACTGAGGGGAACTGCTGGTTCCCACTGACTCACTACCAACACTATTCCATCAACATGAAGCCATTGTCACACCATAGCAGCAGTGACACAGACAACCATTAACAACAGAACATTGGGACCAACTCACAGTTTATAACAAAGGATTTTACACAATGATGTAAGTTTTAATATTCTATATTATTTATCCAGTCATGTAAAATAATAACCTCATATATAGCTATATTATAACATCAAAATATAATATTGTAATGGTGGCCATATTAGATCTGTGTTAGTTCTCATTGAATGTCTCCTTTACCAACATGGCTATCAAGTATTTTGTAAGAAACAGTGAGGGAGAGGAATATATGTTCAATTGTAGATTTATATAACATACTTCTGGAAATATTTGCTGTCATCTTTGATGTATTTACTATATTTTTCTTGTTTATTATATTTCAATATAACACATCATTATATATTTTTACTGAATTAGTCAGTCAGACATTGAATGGCCTTAGTACATACTAAATATAGATTGTGTATGTGTGTATACATGAAATCTGTGAATGTTTGTAAATCTTCAGTATGTATAAATCTACCGATTCCTATAATTTCATGTTAAAATTAGGCTTATTTCTTTCTTTTTTGTAAATTATTCATTTGAATGATTTAAGTTACAAATATGCTTTATATATATCAGTGGATGATTTGCTTATTCATAAATATGTTTCTTGATACATTTGTGTTAACATATACGAAATATTTGATACTTCAACTATTGCCAACCATGTTTTAAAAAAATTATTATAGGTTAATTTAGCAAAGAAATGCAGAATTTTTGGCCTTAAATATTTAAGAATATTGATATTGTTGCCTGTTATCTATTCATACACGCATCTGATCTGTCATATTTTTGTTGTATCACTTAGATGACCAATAAATTGGGGCTGTGGTCATAACTGGAATGCTTTTGATGACATATCTACTAGATAGTGTTAAATAACATCTATCTTGTAAGTTTGATATAAAAAATATTCATCTAGATGACTAAATAACAATATGATTTAGAAATCTTGTGCCAATTATTTTATTCCTCTTTTTGAATAAGTTATTGCAAACAAATTTATAAGAATTTGTTTTAAATTTTTTTCACCTAATGTTACATTTCAAGTATAGGAAACAAATGCATCTTGTCCAATTATTTTTTTTCTGCAAATATATTTTGCATTGTCATAATGTAAAATTTGATATTTATTTAAAAAATATATTTGGTTTTATATGCAAAATTAGTTCTAGCTAAAGATTGGAGATATCCAAGATGTTAAGATTATAACTTGACATCAGGTAGAGTTGATTACAAAATAGTATGTTTTATTTTGGGGAAGAGATTTATTGAACAAAAATATTATCATAAAATGTTTTTGAGTTTAAAATATAAATTTAATATTAACAGTAATAAGTCAATATATATCTATTGTCAAGTTATATTATAGTGTAAGCTTTGTTTTGTTAAATATGTAACTTAGTAGTATATATAGAGGGGAGATAATTCAAACTATTCCTATTTATTTCCAAATGAATCATTTCTGAGGTTAACTTTACCGTTGATCCTTCCTGGGTTAATAAAATAAAATGCCAGTTAAGTATTAGGTTAATTTAATCAACTTTGGCCTCCTCCGAATTTGCTAGCCTTGTGTCTAAGTTAGAAATCAATAATTTTCTGCCTCAGTATGTTCCATTGAAATCCCATTTATTGGATACAGCCAATTTCAAATTCCTATATCAAAATATGTATAATAGACGTTGAATCTATCATCGATGTGATGTAGCTATGCTCAGGCTCACAATACAGCTATCTTATATTTATTTGTCGAATAATGTAATATATCTTAGGTTTACCCATGTTAGTGTGTTTATTATAGACTGCTTATCTGGAAATATACTCCATCATCATTACCATTTAACGTCTATTTTTCCATGCTAGCATAGGTTAGATGAATTGTCTTGTGAGAAATGCCAGGTCAGGTGACCATTTCTTGCTCACACAGAACTGATTTTGGCTTGATTTCTACAGCTAGTTTCCCTTCTTAACTCCAATCTCATTTACAGTGAGTACTGGTTGCTTTTTGTTGTGATGCCTACATGACCACTTTACAGTGTGGACTTCGTGCTTTTTGTCCTGACACCTACATGACAACTTTACAGTTTCGGATGGGCTGGGTGCTGTCTGTCATGTTGCCATCATAATAACTTTACAGTGTGGTCTGGTGTATTTGGTGGGAGAGTTGTGTGGGGATTAGGGAGTTGGATATTTGGGTGTGTTTGAGGGGTGGAATGTTAGGACGTGGGAGGTAAATAGAAAGAGTGGAGGTGGTGCATACTAGATGTATGTTTCAGTCGGGGCTCATGGGAACGTGGGTCTTCTATATGACTGCAAACGCTAGAGATCTCGATCCTGTGTCATCACTTTTGATAGGTGCAATTGAGCAACGTCAGCTTTTATCACCTCATCCTAATTCTTCCTGCGTCTTCCCACTCCATGGCTTCCATAAACTTTGAGTGCACTGCACCTTTTTATACTCCATATCTACTGCAAATATAAAAAATGACAGACAATAAAATGGTGAATGATTTGTTTCCATAATTCAAAATGTTAATACCTAAATTTTGTAAAATCAATGTAAAACTATGCAAAATAAAATTGTATATTATCCCATTGTTACTGTGTGATTGGCGTTAGGAAGGGTATCCAGCTGTAGAAATCTAGCCAAATTTAATTCTGTATGAGCAAGACAATCATCCAACCTGGCTTGTCTCATTATGGGGCAGCTAATCTAACTCATGCTGGAAGGGAAATAGATCTTAAACGATGATTTGTGTATATATATATATATATAATGTGGTCTATTTCTATGTCATATTAAGAATATGAGCTTTGCTCTTTTTTGTGATGTATTATACAGACCACACACAATTTGAGGAGCTACGGTATAATGTTGTTTCCATGTTTATAACACTCTATTCACTTCACATTAATATATTAAATCTTTTTCTTTCAGTTGGAATATTTGGAATTCTAATTTCTGAGGATAACATCAAGAGCAGAGATGTTATTTCTGTGTATTTTGCTGACTTTCTTCCACTGTTATCTAAGTGAACATATCACATACCATGTTAAAGAAGAGAGTAATCCCTATACTTATGTAGGGGACATTGCTACTGACTTACAGACATCAGATAGCTCCTTCTTAAAGAATAAGGATTTAATTACATTTAGTCAACTACAACAAAAGGGAGAACAATTGTTTAATGTGACAAAAACAGGTAAACTGTACACTGTTCAGACATTGGATGCTGAGTCTGTGTGTAGTTATGAGAAAGAATGTTTTGAAATAGTGAAAGTTGCTGTTCACAAATCCAAGACATTTATGAAGATATTGAAAATTAAAGTCATAATAGAAGACATCAATGACCACCAACCTGAGTTTCCAACAGAACAAGTCAATATTCAGTTTTCTGAAACTGATAGTAAAAACACCAAGAGATCAATACCCAATGCGGTTGATAAAGATGTGGGATATGAGAACAGTCTAATTAAATATGAGCTTCTTGATAATGAAGGACAATTTTCATTAAGTGTTTCCAAACAAGCAGGTGGAATATCAACGTTAGAAATTATTTTAGAAGATAAATTAGACAGAGAAAAGAAAGACAGTTACAATATTGAAATTATTGCTAAAGATGGAGGAACTCCACCAAAACAAAGTATTTTGAATGTTAAAATATCTGTAGAAGATGAAAATGATAATAAACCACAGTTTTCTCAAAGTATCTACAATGTCTCTATAGAACATAAGCATAAAAAGAATATTCCAGTCGTGACATTATCTGCCAATGATTTAGATATTGGCAGGAATGGTAAAATATCTTTCTATTTTGCTACGAAAACTGCAGAGAAAATGAAAAGATACTTTAATTTAGATGAAAATACAGGAAAGTTATATTTAGCTAAATCTTCAGAAATTGATAAAGAAGAATTTTTAAAATTATATATTGAAGCCAGAGATAATGGCAGTCCACCACTCAGTGCCATAGCAACTGTTCTGGTAAATGTTATCAACCAACACAACAATCCTCCAAATATTGATGTCAACTACATTTCTACAGAGAATCATAACACAGCTACCATTCTGGAAGATATCAAAGTTGGTAGTTTCATTGCTTATGTGATGGTCACTGACAATGATGTTGGACACAATGGAGAAGTCAGCTGTAATATCAAACATGATACATTCAAACTACAGTCAATGGGATCTAAGGAATATAAAATAGTTCTAAAGAAAGCAGTAGACAGAGAGACACGGGAACATTATCACTTTACTGTCTCTTGTCAAGATAAAGGATTACCTTCTCTGAAAACTGATAAAGATCTCTCAATACAAGTCTTAGATGTGAATGATGTAAAACCACACTTTACCAAAGATACATTCAAGTTCCTTACCTATGAGAATGACAAAGCTAATTTCCCTATTGGTTTTATCAATGCTACAGACCCAGATGTTGGTAAGGGAGGTGAATTAAGTTATTATCTGAGAAATAAACACCAATATCGTCTACCATTCCAGATTATCAACTCTGGCTTTATTTCAACAAACCAGTCTTTAGACAGAGAACACAGAGATTTCTATGACTTTGAGGTTTTTGTCAAAGACAATGGAACACCATCTCTAAATAACACAGTGAATGTTGAAGTGGAAGTATTAGATAAAAATGATAATACTCCATATTTTACATTTCCTAGTGTTGACCCTTTCACTCTTGATGTCCACTATCATCCACAAAGTAAGAATGACATCACACTTCTGAAAGCCTCTGATATAGACAGTCACATGAATGCTTTTCTCAGGTATGAAATCGTTTCAGGTAATGAGAGACAGTTATTTAAACTGGACTCATTCACTGGTGTCTTATCTTACTCTCGCACAGTTTACCAAAATGATGCCGGATCATATCAACTGGAGTTTGTTGTGAAAGACAGTGGTACTCCAGTTCTGTCAGCAACAACTAGTGTCTCTTTAACACTGACTGTTAGTAACAAGACATCACCAATGTTCACAGCTGTCCATGTACCAACTGATAACACAATAGATGCAACATTGTTGATTATCATTGTAGTAGCAGCTGTGATAGTATCTATTGCTATTGTGGTTTCTATAACATTGTGTATTGTGAGATGTAACAATGTGAGAAATAACTCAGCTAGAACAACAGAAGAGAAACAGGCATACCAATGTCGTAATGAGATGAGACAGTTGATCTATCAAGGTAACAACAGTGTATCTGTGATGTCAGGTAATCGAGGAGAGATATCAGACAGATATAGTCAGTCTAGAAGCCATTACTATCCTGAAGACTGGAAGACATCAACAATGAACAGATCTCTTCAGAAATCTACAAAGGTAAAGTCTATTTGTTTTTTTACAATTTGTAAATTAAGAAGAATATAATTGAATATCATAAATTTCATGTTTACTTCTTAAATTAGCAATTTATGTACAGTTTTTAATTGCACATAGTTTTTTTTTTTTTTAGAATATCTTGGTGATAATGTATCACAATTTAGAAATATTACCTAATCAATTATTAAGTAATCTATGAGTTGCTCTTTGTAACTTGTTGGTCAATGAATTCCTAACAAGGCAACTGACATGAGAATCCATGTTGTATTCATATATTGTAGAACCAGAACCATTTCATTTTTAGTTAGAGTAACTTAAGACTTGCCAATTGGATTTTAGCTACCATTGTGGAACCACACAATGCTGCATAATTCTGATACCTTTGTAAAATGTATTTCTTTATAGTAACCAGTGAATTTCCCCGACTACTATGACACCAATTTTGTACCAACAACTCACTCAAAATATAAATTTTGACTATCACCAATAAAGGAAAGCCTAAAGTGCCTTGTTTATTTTCTTCTTCTGTGGGATCACCATTATCATTTAACGCCTGTTTTCCCTCGATAAGATGGGTTAACTGGGTTATTACAGACGAAGTCAGTATTTAATCTGAACTACTGTTCTCCCAGATGACTCAGGGACCATATCTTGCTAGTATATATTCCAATTTTGACATTGATGCAACATCTGGTTTCCCTTTTTATCACCAACCACTTTATTTGGGTGTACTGGGTAGGTTTTATTGTTGCACCATTACATGTAAGATTATGTTGTTAACACAACAATGATTGCTTTCAACCCTTTGATTGACATAGCTTGTATTACTAGATATCTTTTCGAAATATATTACGCTTTAAAATCACTTTTTGCAACATCTAAAACCTTAGAATAAATTGTACTGGATACATTTTCTATGGTATGAATGAAAGTGGTCAGATGAGGATCTATAGAATTGATGTTTTTGTTTATATTGATCCAATATTTTAACACCCATTTTTAGCTAGAAATTGAAGATATTTTAAGTCTACATTCAAAAATTCTATCCTTAACAATATTTTACAACAGAAATACAGTCAACCTATAGAGGTGACATCTTATGGAGACAACAGACCATCTTCTAACTATCCCACTGATACATTAACCAGTCGTAAGAGTAGTGGACAGTGCTGGAGTGAAAGGTCAAGTAGACAGTATGAAGAAATACCAGCAATGTCAGGTAAAACAATTTCATTCATGCATTCATTCATTAAATAATGTCCAATATCAGTTATTAAGAAACGTTGTCATTAATTCTTTAATATTTCTTTATTTATCAATGTTATCACAAATTAGCTGTTAACCATTTGCTGTTAGATTCTATCCCACTGCACATTATGGAAATGTCTTCTACTATAGCCTCAGATCAAGCAATGCCTTATGAATGAATTTAGTAGACAGAAACATAGAGAAGCCTATATATATATATATATATATATATATCATTTTTAGAGTGTGAATATGTTTGTTTCTTCTCATTTTTTGGACTTGTCGCTTATGGTGATATTTGTTCACGTTCCATCTATAGAAAGCTCTAGTTGAACAGCGCTTAGATGTGCAAAGAATTGTACTCTACTTAAAAAACGTGATGGGTTCACTATCAAGAAGGGCATCTGCCTGTAGAATTTTGTCTGCACTCATCCCACTAATGACAGCATGAAAAAACATACATTAATCTGATGATGTATATATCATACAGATACATGGATTGGCAGTATTGGTAGAAGGTCGGACGCCATGCTTTGCAGCAAAGAGTTACGGCCCTTTATGGTCTGCGTTCACATCTCGCCGACGTTAATTTTGCCTTTCATCCTTACAGGGTACCAGTAATACACTGGGATAATTGCTGGCCTTGTGCCAAAAGTAGAAACAATTATTAGCCTCATCTGATGATGATTTCTAAGGATTGATAAAATACTTCTTTAATGATTATTTTATATCTTAGTCCAGTGTATGCAGTTGACCAAAGATTGATAACTAATGTCAGTAAATATCTATTGTCTGTCTGTGATCTATGTAGTAAGTTGAGTTGATGTACTTGTTTCAGGAATCTATGGTGTCCCACCTGATGTATCCAGCAACAATGAGAGAGACCATTACCAAGACAGATATGTGAAACCTCCAGAGAGACAGTTACCTTCAACACCAGATGTTGTTGCCAGTTAAGTCAGACTGAGAAGTTAACACAACAGAAATATCACCTTCAACATTCACACAATATTTTAAACTACCATAATATATTAGTTGATAATATTATGGGAATGTCTACATTAATAAAATATCTTTAGGAAATACAATTTTAATTTGAAAATATGAACAGAATTATCATCATTATCAACTAACATACATTTCTCCCTGCTAATAAATTATATATACACGATATTTGAAATTTTACTGAGAAAATATATTTTACATGGGTTACAATATCTGTTAATTAGAAAAAATATATCCTGAATAGAATAGTTAGTTTATAATTAGGTCAGACACACACTAAGTATTATTGTCAATATTTTATTTACATTTTATATTAAACACATGAACAACATCAGCCACATTTTGTTAATATAACCTCTCTCTTCTAAGTATTTCTATGTCAGTCTCTCTACATCAGACATGTTGGTATTATATAGACATATTATGGCTGACTGTTAGTGGAGCTGATATTGCATCTTCTCTCTCTCTCTCCCTTTTCTCTGTGAGGGGAAACACATCTAATCTGAGTGAGGCTGGAGTAAGCATCACCCTCCCCCACCTCTCTCTCTCATACACTCACACTCAGTAAACATCACACATACACAGAAGACTGAGAGGAACTGCTGGTTCCCACTGACTCACTACCAACACTATTCCATCAACATGAAGCCATTGTCACACCATAGCAGCAGTGACACAGACAACCATTAACAACAGAACATTGGGACGAACTCACAGTTTATAACAAAGGATTTTACACAATGAATGTAAGTTTTATTATTCTATATTATTTATCCAGTCACGTAAAATAACTTCATATATCGCCATATTATAACATCAAAATATAATATTATAATAATAATAATAATAATGAAATTATTGTGTAAAGTGCTCAGGTGCACTACAACTCGTCAATATAGTACATAGAATAATACACAAATGCCAGGGAAGTACATGTTTGTATGTGTTAGCTGTAGTGTTGGCGGATCTCGGGAAGCATGGAGGCCTTATTAGATCTGTGTTAGTTTTCATTGTATGTCTACTTTACCAACATGGCTATCAAGTATTTTGTAAGAAACAGTGAGAGAGGAATATATGTTGAATTGTAGTTTTATATAACATACTTCTGAAAATATTTGCTGTCATCTTTGATGTATTTACAATATTTATCTTAATTATATTTTAACATTACATGTTATATATTTTTACTGAATTATTCAGTCAGATATTTTATGGTCTTATTATAGACTAAATATTGAACAAGAATACCATTGACATATATACAGTAACGTAGGTTTAATGTTAATAATATAAGACACTCAAATAAATTATAATTTTTTTCTACATAATTCTATAAGAAAACGTCTTTATTTCTGTGTATTGATGACTATAGCTTCATATTATAATGTCTTATTGATTTGATTGAAATTATATAGACAAATTTACATATCTTTAGTGTTTTAAATATACAATCATTAATTCATTTTAGATAACAGGCCAAATATATCCATGATATTTTATATAATTTCCAGTTATAAATTTTAGTAACATTTAGGAAGATGAGATATAATGAATCTGTAGCCTTAATCCTGCATGAACAATATTTATGTACTAATTGTGGTTTGCTAGAAATATTCTGTCTGTTGTAAAATGTTAATTTTAATGTATTCAGATTAATACTGTCACAGTTTATTGTAGTGAAGTCCTGTAATAAAAAAAAAAAAAAAAAAAAAAAAAAAACCCTGATTTCTTGTTTCATGTTTTAATTATAATTTGATAAATACTTTACATAAATAAACAAAAAGAAAAAGGCTTAAGCTGCTGATATAACAAATAGGAGAATAATGTAGTAAATGCAGTCTAAATAATTTGTTTTTAAGGTGACATCATCATCATCATCATCATCATCATTTTACGTCCGCTTTTCCCTGCTTGCAATGGTTGGAAGGGTCCTATTCAGCACAGCATCTCTCCACTTGTCACAGTCCTTCGACATCTCCTTGGTGAGTTTCTGAGGTCTGCTCTCACCACCTCCGCCCATGTTTTTCGTGGTCTACTTCTACTGCATCTTCCTTCTACTGGGATTTCTTGGCACTTCTTTACCCAGCGGTCATCCTCCTTGCGCATCACATGTCCATACCATCTCAGCCTTCTCTCCTACACACCACAACTTATCCCTCTTATACCCAGTTTCTTTCTCAACTCGTCTATGTTTGGTGGTTCACGCACATTGGCATTGCATGAAGAAGAGACTGACTAATACATAGTTACAATTTCAAGGAAATCGGTCTGACGTAACGCCTCAAAAAGCTTAAAAAACGCAGTTTTTCACCTAATGTGGGCCCTAGATGAAAATGTTGCATTTTTTTATGTGCATAATACTCCCTGAAACATAAGTAATGCACATGTAAAGTTTGAAAAAAATGGGTTGGGTAATTTTCGAGTTTTAGGGATTCAAACTCACACACACACACACAGACAGACATCCTCAGGGAAGTGACGTAATGCAGACAGCCAGACATACAGACAGATATTATAAGGGCGCGACGTTATATGTATGTATCTATCTATCTAAAAAGAGAAAGACTAAGAATTATAGAGAGAGATCGCTAAATCGCCTAATGCGGTCCCTAGGGCATTGAAAATTTGAATTTTCTTTGCTCAGAACACTCCCTGAAACATAAGTATTACATGTGTAAAGTTTGAAAACAGTCGGTTGGGTGATTCTCGAGTTTTAGGGATTCACACACACACACAGACAGACATCCTCAGTTTTATATATATAGATGGTGTAATATCTGAAATTACTTCATGTTCAAGAGAGATAACTCAAAGCTTCTTATTATGACTATATTTTAATATTAATCAACTGAGTGATTGAATAATTACCAGATAAATAATAAAACTAAAGTGAAAGATAAACAGTGCAGGTGTTTTGATTGTCATCATGTCTCTGCCTTAATAGCCATTAACTGTTTCAGCACACACATTCACATAAACTTAATTGGATTTCATTTAGATATCATTTTGCGCACTGTTGTTTTCATGAGAAAAAAAATGGAAGACAAGACTTAACATATCAGACACCATTAATATATTGAAATTGTTTCTGTTTCAGATTAAATATTTGAAGCTGTAATTTCTCCAGGATACTGTATTAACATCAAGACCGGAGATGTTATTTCTGTGTATTTTACAGACTTTATTCCACTGTTATCTAAGTGAACATATCACATACCATGTTAAAGAAGAGATGAGCCCCTATACCTATGTAGGGGACATCGCTATCTCAAGGACATGACATCCTCCCTAGCGTTGGTAAACTACATAATAAAAGCACTCAGTACATGCTGTAAAGTGGTTGGTGTTAGGAAGGACTTTCAGCCATAGAAAGCTTTCCAAACAAGAGGTTACGAGGATCTTTCTGTTTGTGTCAAAAGGCACGCCAACTTCTCCTCTGCACTCAATAATGACCTTTTATAAGTGGGATACAGACCTCTTCGGCCTACCTGGGATGTCAGTAGCCCCACTTCAGTACTGACTTGTAGACTTGTACAACCAGACTAAATGGATGTAAATCAGTGCTAAAACAGAACAATATTCTATTGTTCCTGTGGCTCAGTAAAATATAGAAAGATTATTTTTACATCATATTAAATATCACAATACATGACTGCTGAAACAAATATTTTGATGTTTTATTGAGCATTTTTTTAAGGAAACAATATTTATTTTTTATTAATATAGTAATAATTGTTTGTTTCAGATTGAATTTTTGAAGCTTACCTTTCCCTGGATACTGCATTAACATCAGAAGCAGAGATGTTATTTCTGTGTATTTTACTGACTTTCTTCCACTGTTATCTAAGTGAAGATATCACATACCATGTTAAAGAAGAGAGAAATCCCTATACCTATGTAGGGGACATTGCTACTGACTTACAGACATCAGATAGCTCCTTCTTAAAAAATAAGGATTTAATTACATTTAGTCAACTACAACAAAAGGGAGAACAATTGTTCAATGTGACAAAAACAGGTAAACTGTACACTGTTCAGACATTGGATGCTGAGTCTGTGTGTAGTTATGAGAAAGAATGTTTTGAAATAATTAAAGTTGCTGTTCACAAATCCAAGACATTTATGAAGATATTAAAAATTAAAGTCATAATAGAAGACATCAATGACCACCAACCTGAGTTTCCTCAGAAAGACATCACTCTAAATTTTAGGGAAGGAGATGGTAGAGGTATGAAGAAGGCCATACCTAATGCTGTAGACAAAGATGTGGGATACCAAAACAGCTTAATTAAATATGAATTAAAAAATGAACATTTTTCCTTATCTCAATCAAAATTAGCTGATGAAATATCAACATTAGGTATCATTTTAGAAAAGAAATTAGACAGAGAAAAAAAAGACAGTTACAACATTGAAGTCATTGCTAAAGATGCAGGAACTCCACCAAAACAAAGTATTTTAAATGTTAAAATATCAGTAGAGGATGAAAATGATAACACACCACAATTTACCCAGACTATCTATAATGTTTCTATGGAACATGACCATAAAAAGAATATTCCAATAGTGACATTATCTGCCAATGATTTAGATATTGGTAGGAATGGTAAAATATATTTCTATTTCAGTCAGAAAACTGATGTAAAGTCAAGAAATTATTTTCGTTTGAATGAAATTACTGGAAAATTATACTTGAAAAAATCATTAGAAATTGGAAAAAATCAGAAATTTAAATTATATGTGGAAGCCAAAGATGATGGCAGTTCTCCTCTCAGTTCCCTTGCAATAATTCAGATAAATGTTATCAGTGAACAGAACAATCCTCCAAATATTGATGTCAACTATATTTCTACAGAGAATCACAACACAGCTACCATTCTGGAAGATATCAAAGTTGGTAGTTTCATTGCTTATGTGATGGTCACTGACAATGATGTTGGAGACAATGGAGAGGTCAGCTGTGATATCAAACATGATACATTCAAACTACAGTCAATGGGATCTAAGGAATATAAAATAGTTCTAAAGAAAGCAGTAGACAGAGAGACACAGGAACATTATCACTTTACTGTCTCCTGTCAAGATAAAGGACTACCTCCTCTCAAAACTGATAAAGATCTATCAATACAAGTGTTAGATGTGAATGATGTAAAACCACACTTTACTAAAGATACATTCAAGTTCCTTACCTATGAGAATGACAAAGCTAATTTCCCTATTGGTTTTATCAATGCTACAGACCCAGATGTTGGTAAGGGAGGTGAATTAAGTTATTATCTGAGAAATAAACACCAATATCGTCTACCATTCCAGATTATCAACTCTGGCTTTATTTCAACAAACCAGTCTTTAGACAGAGAACACAGAGATTTCTATGACTTTGAGGTTTTTATCAAAGACAATGGAACACCATCTCTAAATAACACAGTGAATGTTGAAGTGGAAGTATTAGATAAAAATGATAATGCTCCATATTTTACATTTCCTAGTGTTGACCCTTTCACTCTTGATGTCCACTATCATCCACAAAGTAAGAATGACATCACACTTCTGAAAGCCTCTGATATAGACAGTCACATGAATGCTTTTCTCAGGTATGAAATCCTTTCAGGTAATGAGAGACAATTATTTAAACTGGACTCATTCACTGGTGTCTTATCTTACTCTCGCACAGTTTATCAAAATGATGCTGGATCATATCAACTGGAGTTTGTTGTGAAAGACAGTGGTACTCCAGTTCTGTCAGCAACAACTAGTGTCTCTTTAACACTGACTGTTAGTAACAAGACATCACCAATGTTCACAGCTGTCCATGTACCAACTGATAACACAATAGATGCAACATTGTTGATTATCATTGTAGTAGCAGCTGTGATAGTATCTATTGCTATTGTGGTTTCTATAACATTGTGTATTGTGAGATGTAACAATGTGAGAAATAACTCAGCTAGAACAACAGAAGAGAAACAGGCATACCAATGTCGTAATGAGATGAGACAGTTGATCTATCAAGGTAACAACAGTGTATCTGTGATGTCAGGTAATCGAGGAGAGATATCAGACAGATATAGTCAGTCTAGAAGTCATTACTATCCTGAAGACTGGAAGACATCAACAATGAACAGATCTCTTCAGAAATCCACAAAGGTAAAGTCTATTATTTATATTTTCTATCTGTTAGTAAATAATCTTTAAATAAGAATTATATATCTGAATATTTTAGATCTCACAGTTTCTAGCATAGAATATCTTGGTGAAATATTAGCATTATCATGTGCAGATGAAAATGTATTCTGTGTGATAATCCAAGATTTACTGCTACTTGTTTGTTCTAAGTTACTTGCTTTTAAATGAATCTCTTACAAGGCCTCCACAAAGTGAATGAAAGATCTAAATCATATGTTGTAGTGCATGATTCTCTTCATTTTAAGAGTGTATTGACATTAAAACTGTGATGATTATGTCAGGTTTTGACTAACATGTACTAGTTACATTTTTGATGGTATGATAGATTGTATTCAGATAAAAATGATCTATATAATCAATAATTTTGTACATAATGGTCCAATAATTCAACAGTATATATATACACATCAATATCTAGAATGTTATTTTTTTAGGTACATAGTAAAACATATCTTTATACACTTTATATTTTAACTTTACTTTACACCAGAAATACAGTCAACCTATAGAGGTGACATCTTATGGAGACAACAGACCATCTTCTAACTATCCCACTGATACATTGACCAGTCGTAAGAGTAGTGGACAGTGCTGGAGTGAAAGGTCAAGTAGACAGTATGAAGAAATACCAGCAATGTCAGGTAAAACAATTTCAGTTCTAATGTTTATTATGTTACATTATCAGAATTTATCCTACTGATGTGATTGATTTTGAAGAATATTTGGGATTTATTGGTCAATCAAAATATTTTTCATGATTGTTATTTTATGTTACACCAATGAATGTAGTAGACAAATGATTGATAACTGTCAGTAAATACCTATTGTCTATGTGAAGTATGTCATAAGTTGTGTTGATGTACTTGTTTCAGGAATCTATGGTGTCTCACCTGATGTGTCAAGCAACAATGAGAGAGACCATTACCAAGACAGATATGTGAAACCTCCAGAGAGACAGTTACCTTCAACACCAGATGTTGTTGCCAGTTAAGTCAGACTGAGAAGTTAACACAAAAGAAATATCACCTTCAACATTCACATAACTATTAAAACTACAAATGTATATTAGCTTGTGGATAATATTAAGGTAAATATAATAATAGGGAATTTTCTACAATAATAATAGATAAATTTACACTTGATACTTGAAAATATAAATTGAATTATATTAATAAATAATAAGTACAATATATTGTAAATTTTATATTTGAGGAAAATTATTTAACATGTAAAAATGGACAAAACTGTGATAATGATGTGAGGTAACATAACATCTGTAGATTTTCCTAAATATACCCTGAGTGGGAGAGTTAGTATGTGTTTGACCTAATTTTAAACTAACTATTATTGTTTATATTTTAAATACATTTTATATTACATAGAAAATAGAGGTTATATTAACAAAATATGGCTGATGCTATTAATGTCTAAGTATTTCTATGCCAGTCTCTCTACATCAGACATGTTAGTATTATATAGACATATTATGGCTGACTGTTAGTGGAGCTGATATTGTGTCTTCTCTCTCCCTCTTCTCTGTGAGGGGAAACACATCTAGTCTGAGTGAGGCTGGAGTAAGCATTACCCTCCCTCACCTCTCTTTCTCACACGCACACTCACACTCAGTAAACATCACACATACACCAAAGACTGAGAGGAACTGCTGGTTCCCACTGACTCACTACCAACACTATTCCATCAACATGAAGCCATTGTCACATCATAGCAGCAGTGACACAGACAACCATTAACAGAACTTTTGGACCAACTCACAGTTTATGACAAAGGATTTGACACAATGAAAGTAAGTTTATTATTCCATATTATTCATCCATTCATGTAAAATAATAATTTCATATATAGCTATATTATAACATCAAAATATAATGTAATGGTGGCCATATTAGATGTGTGTTAGTTCCCATTGAATGTCTTCTTTACCAACATGGCTATCAAGTATTTTGTAAGAAACAGTGATAGAGAAAGAGGAATATATGTTTAATTGTAGTTTTATATAATATACTTCTGAAAATATTTGCTGCCATCTTTGATGTATTTACAATATTTATCTTGTTTATTACATTTTAACATAAATCATCATTATATATTTTCACTGAATTATTCAGTTAGACATTGTAGGGTCTTAGTACATACTAAATATTGAACTAGAATATCATTGAAATATAGTAATTCAGGTTATACATAAATATTGTTAAGATATTAATTAAATTTAATTAATATCTTATTGGTATTTTCATTATGGTTTTGTGGTTATATATATATATATATATATATATATATATATATATATATATATAGAGGGGGGAGGGGTAGAACACTGGAAGGTAATATCTGTACTGGTAGAGCACTCAGTCCATGGGATGAGTTAGGTAGAAGAGGTAACACAACAGTTAGTTCACCATACCGAGAACAATTCTTTCACCTTAGCGGATCCTCAGCTTGTAAACCTTTTTACGAGCTGAGGATCCGCTAAGGTGAAACAATTGTTCTCGGTATGGTGAACTAACTGTTGAGTTACCTCTTCTATATATATGTATGTATACACATATAACTGTATACACATATAAACTGTAAAGGTACAGTAATTTTTGTTTATACATAATTCTATTGAGTTATAATTTAATGTTGAAATATGTTTTCTTATTTTATTTTCATGAATTATATTTAGTAGATATTTCAAGAATTTCCATTCATACTGAAATATCTTGATTCAGTAAAAAATGAGAAATCTGTGACCTGATGTCTTTATGGAAAATATTGATGTAATAAATTTGGCCTTCTATGTATTCACTCAAATCTGGAGTTTCATCATAGATCTCCTACATAAGACTTTATATAAGCCTAAATAACAAAAATAGTCTAGTCTTAGGGGAATTGTCACTAAATATTTGATTCATATTTCAGAATATGTTATAATGAAATTTGTTGGTAAATTGTTTTAAAATTTGCATAATGTTATTTCTATTTTAAACTGTAGATACAAATATAAATTATCTAAATATTTATTTATTATAAGCTATCCCACATTAAGTGGCTTCATATTATTTTATTTTGATATTTAAAACAAATTATATGATATTCTCTTGCAAATGTTAAATCTAACGTATCCTGCTAAATTCTGCAACAATTTAATGTTATGAATATCTAATTTATAGAAGACTTTTTTCAACTGTTAGCTAGCTACTTATGTATTAAGTGAAGTAATGAATGATATAGCTTGCAAGAATTCCTTTTATTCAAAGAGATATCCAAGTTGTTAAAATAACTTAATCTGAGGTAGTTGGGTTGACAAAATGGTATATCCTGATTATTGGAAAAGACTTATTGAATATAAAATATTTAACATAGGATATGTTGATCTATTTAGAAGATATATCTGAATTTATCATTGCTGTTTAATATGAATTTATTCTTCAAAAATTTAAAGTATATAGTTATCCAGTTTTACTATTGTTGCTTTAAGAGTTTAGTTGTGATATTCACTCCATCTACACAAGATATTGCAGCACATATATTATAATTACGTACATCTTAGCATTATAAACTAATTTCTGTGTAGTTAGTATGTCGAAGGGAGATAATTCAAATATCATATATAATGTAATTCAAAAAAACTTTATTTTCACATAAAAATATAATATATAGTGTTGTTTAATTATATATTCTGCAGAAATGGATTTATATCTGATATAATTTCGCTACAGTATTGCTCATAATATTGCTGTCTCATCTTCAGGTGTAGTTAAAGTGATATTCCTTAAGTACAAGTTTTACTCCATTTACTCCAAAGTGTTTATCATAAATAGATGTTGCTTTTATCTGAAAGTCATATTAAGACTGGTTATAGTTACTAAAGGTTTGAATTAATAAACCAGAATGTAAATATTTAAATGTATCCGGTGTACTCCGTATGAGTGGTTGCCGAAAGGAAGGACACCTTGTAGAAACCATGCCTAAAAGGGTTGCGAGGATCCTTGAGTTGTGGCAAAGATACAGCAACCACTCTTGTGTTGGTGTTCTACATGATAAATGCACCCAGTACACGCTGTAAAGTGGTTGATGATAGGAAGGGCATCCAGCCATAGAAAGCTTGCCAAACAAAGGATTGAGAAGACGCTTTAGTTATCTCAAGGACATGACATCCTCCCTAGTGTTGGTGAACTACATAATAAAAGCACCCAGTAGATGCTGTAAAGTGGTTGGTGTTAGGTAGGGCTTTCAGCCATAGAAAGCTTTCCGAACAAGAGGTTAGGAGGATCTTTCTGTTTTTTGTCAAAAGGCACGTCAACTTCTCCTCTGCACTCAATAATGACCTTTTATAAGTGGGATACAGACCTCTTCGGCCTACCTGGGATGTCAGTAGCCCCACTTCAGTACTGACTTGTAGACTTGTACAACCAGACTAAATGGATGTAAATCAGTGCTAAAACAGAACAATATTCTATTGTTCCTGTGGCTCAGTAAAATATAGAAAGATTATTTTTACATCATATTAAATATCACAATACATGACTGCTGAAACAAATATTTTGATGTTTTATTGAGCATTTTTTTAAGGAAACAATATTTATTTTTTATTAATATAGTAATAATTGTTTGTTTCAGATTGAATTTTTGAAGCTTACCTTTCCCTGGATACTGCATTAACATCAGAAGCAGAGATGTTATTTCTGTGTATTTTACTGACTTTCTTCCACTGTTATCTAAGTGAAGATATCACATACCATGTTAAAGAAGAGAGAAATCCCTATACCTATGTAGGGGACATTGCTACTGACTTACAGACATCAGATAGCTCCTTCTTAAAAAATAAGGATTTAATTACATTTAGTCAACTACAACAAAAGGGAGAACAATTGTTCAATGTGACAAAAACAGGTAAACTGTACACTGTTCAGACATTAGATGCTGAGTCTGTGTGTAGTTATGAGAAAGAATGTTTTGAAATAATTAAAGTTGCTGTTCACAAATCCAAGACATTTATGAAGATATTAAAAATTAAAGTCATAATAGAAGACATCAATGACCACCAGCCTGAGTTTCCAACTGAACAAGTAAATATTCAGTTTTCAGAGAGAGACAGCAGAGGATCAAAACTATCAATACCCAATGCTGTGGACAAAGATGTGGGATATCAAAACAGTTTAATTAAATATGAATTACAGGATAATGAGAGACATTTTTTATTGAGTGTTTCCAAAGAAGCAGATGGAATATCAACATTAGAAATTATTTTAGAAGATAAATTAGACAGAGAAAAGAAAGACAGCTACAATATTGAAGTCATTGCTAAAGATGGAGGAACTCCAGCAAAGCAAAGTATTTTAAATGTTAAAATATCTGTAAAAGATGAAAATGATAATAAACCAGAATTTTCCAAAAGTATCTACAATGTCTCTATAGAACATTTACATAAAAAGAATATTCCAGTAGTGACATTATCTGCCAATGATTTAGATATTGGCAGGAATGGTAAAATATCTTTCTATTTTAGTCAGAAAACAGAGGTGAAAATGAGAAATTATTTTCATTTAAATGAAAGTAGTGGGAGAATATATTTAGAGAATCCTTTAAATCTGGATAAAAAACAATCATATAAATTGTATGTGAAGGCCAAAGATAATGGAATTCCTCCTCTTAGTTCCATAGCAATTGTTATGATAAATGTTATCAACCAACTCAACAATCCTCCAAATATTGATGTCAACTTTATTTCTACACCAAATCACAACACAGCTACCATTCTGGAAGATATCAAAGTTGGTAGTTTCATTGCTTATGTGATGGTCACTGACAATGATGGTGGACATAATGGAGAAGTCAGCTGTAATATCAAACATGATACATTCAAACTACAGTCAATGGGATCTAAGGAATATAAAATAGTTCTAAAGAAAGCAGTAGACAGAGAGACACAGGAACATTATCACTTCACTGTCTCTTGTCAAGATAAAGGATTACCTCCTCTCAAAACTGATAAAGATCTCTCAATACAAGTGTTAGATGTGAATGATGTAAAACCACACTTTACCAAAGATACATTCAAGTTCCTTACCTATGAGAATGACAAAGCTAATTTCCCTATTGGTTTTATCAATGCTACAGACCCAGATGTTGGTAAGGGAGGTGAATTAAGTTATTATCTGAGAAATAAACACCAATATCGTCTACCATTCCAGATTATCAACTCTGGCTTTATTTCAACAAACCAATCTCTAGACAGAGAACACAGAGATTTCTATGACTTTGAGGTTTTAGTCAAAGACAATGGAACACCATCTCTAAATAACACAGTAAATGTTGAAGTGGAAGTATTAGATAAAAATGATAATGTTCCATATTTTACATTTCCTAGTGTTGACCCTTTCACTCTTGATGTCCACTATCATCCAAAAAGTAAGAATGACATCACACTTCTGAAAGCCTCTGATATAGATAGTCACATGAATGCTTTTCTCAGGTATGAAATCCTTTCAGGTAATGAGAGACAATTATTTAAACTGGACTCATTTACTGGTGTCTTATCTTACTCTCGTACAGTTTACCAAAATGATGCCGGATCATATCAACTGGAGTTTGTTGTGAAAGACAGTGGTACTCCAGTTCTGTCAGCAACAACTAGTGTCTCTTTAACACTGACTGTTAGTAACAAGACATCACCAATGTTCACAGCTGTCCATGTACCAACTGATAACACAATAGATGCAACATTGTTGATTATCATTGTAGTAGCAGCTGTGATAGTATCTATAGCTATTGTGGTTTCTATAACATTGTGTATTGTGAGATGTAACAATGTGAGAAATAACTCAGCTAGAACAACAGAAGAGAAACAGGCATACCAATGTCGTAATGAGATGAGACAGTTGATCTATCAAGGTAACACCAGTGTATCTGTGATGTCAGGTAATCGAGGAGAGATATCAGACAGATATAGTCAGTCTAGAAGCCATTACTATCCTGAAGACTGGAAGACATCAACAATGAACAGATCTCTTCAGAAATCCACAAAGGTAAACTATTTTATATTTTCTATCTGTATAGATAATGTATAAAGAATGTTTAAATAAAAATGACAAAAATACATATTTGAATAGTGGACAATATGTTAATGTTGTTAAATATGAGAATAACATAGTCATCATCCTCACTATTTCATATCTATTTTCCATGCTCACATGTGTTATCATGTTCTGTGATTTGTCAGGGTAAATGATCATGCCTTGCTGATGTTTTATTTTGACATGGTATCTATGGCTGCATGTTGTTCTTAATGCTAATCACTTGACAGAATGTTTTAGATAAATTATATCGAAGTGCTAGTACTATCACTTTACAGTGTGATTTGGATGCATCTTATTGTCGCATCATCACTTGAGTGATTGTTGTGTCTTTTGCCAGGCAGTGAAAGAGACTGACTCTTGATGGGAGTAGAGTTGGTGAGATGGAAGCATGATGAAAGTGGCACTGTGGCCTGAATAGTAATAATTGCTACATCTTGCTTGCCAAAACGAGAAGGAGAGAAAGTGAGAACATGTATTCGATTTGTGGATATGTACTTCTAGGGAGCGAAAGTGACTACTAGCAGCTCATTGTTTAGATGGAGATTCATAAGATGCAGGGCTGAGGTACCCCAATTTTTGTGTTGATAACTATCACTCAGTTATGTGAGAGAGGGTAGATAGGAGTAAAATATATTTAAGCAATTTTATATGAAATGTTTTAAGGACTTGGTGCTTACTAGTATTGTCATGTCTATTAATTAAGATTGTTAGAATCTATTAAGGTAATGTGTGAAGCTATTCAAACAAGCTTGCAGGTGAAGACGAGTTATCTGTTGAAATCTTCCAGAACTGTTCCGACATCTCAGCCACCTTGCTGCATTGTGTGATCACACACATGTGGGACATGGAATGTTGTCCACAACACTAGAGTGATGCAGTCCTCCCTTTCTTGAAGAAGGGTGATAGGTGCCATTTCGTTTTAGCAGATATGGTAGCCAAGATATTTACCATCATTCTTCAACATGAGCATGATCAATGTCCCCAACCAAATCAGGACTGAGGCTGCACTGGTTAAATGATCAATTTGAGAAAGTTTTGTGAAACAATGTTTCAGTTAACAGCAGCAAACCATTCTTTGTATGTCATATTCTAATAATTTAACATAATACACAAGCGTCTGTTTTACAAATTATGAGTGAACATGTAAAACTATGATAAAATTCCTAATTCCACCAAACAGGAAGCGATATATTTAATATCATATATAATTTATTATAGTCATTAATATTATCTTTACACTCTATCTATATTGTAACTATATTTTACAACAGAAATACAGTCAACCTATAGAGGTGACATCTTATGGAGACAACAGACCATCTTCTAACTATCCTACTGATACATTGACCAGTCGTAAAAGTAGTGGACAGTGCTGGAGTGAAAGGTCAAGTAGACAGTATGAAGAAATACCAGCAATGTCAGGTAAAACAATTTTATTCATTCATTTTTGTATTTTATTATAACATAATTTTCAGAAAGTCTAATTTCAATAATCTCACAAACAATCCTTATTTCTATCAGTATTCCTTCATTAATCACTGTTACGATAAGTTAGCTGATATCTTATATTCTTACACTGATATAATAGTTTATAGGGTGTTCAGCTCTTTAATCAAGACATGTTATTTCACATTGTTCCAGTCCACTCAGCTAGCAGAAATGAGTTGTATCTATTGTTCAAAGAGCCAGCCTTGTCACACACTGTGTCATGCTAAACCTCCCTCCGAACTATGTTATGGGTGCATGTGTCTGTGGCATGCTCAGCCACATGCACATTAATTTCACAAGCAGACTGTTCTGTTCAAATAAGTGAGACATGCGTTGTCAGAACCAATGGAGGCCCTGTAAGTATATATCATACTGTGATATATTACAGGACAGTGAATTATATAGAAATCATTTGTCATTTAGAAAATATGCCATGGTGTCTTAACCAAGTACTCTATACACGCAAATCTCCCTGTCTCATCTAAAACTATTTTGAGAGACTATTTCACTCGTTTCTAAAATAAAGGAAAATGATTTAATCATGTGTGTGTGATTTACAAGTTTATAGGTTCTGTATATTATATAACAGATTCTTGTGAATGAATATTATATAACAGATTCTTCCTGAAATGTAAAATATGGAACTGCTGTGCCATTGTGATATACAGCATGTCTTGGGTACTTTTAAACTGGTGGAGAGCTTCCTCTCTACAGGTGTGACCACAACTGATTTCTTCCACAGAAGGAGAGAGAGGAAGTGGGAAAGAGATATGGTACTTTTTTTTTATTGACCATTTGAGGTCAATAAAAAAAAAAAGTACCATATCTCTTTGAAAGGCACTGTTGACCTCCACAGGATTTCTAGCCAGATAGTGGAGGCACATGGCTTAGTGGTTAGAGCATTGGCCTTGCAATCGAAAGGTTGTGAGTTCAATTCTCAAACCGGGTGATGTGTTGTTTCCTTGAGCAAGACACTTTATTTCACATTGCTCCAGTTTACTCAGCTGTAGAAATGAGATGATAGGGACTGGGGTCCCTATCATTCCACTGCAAAGTGATCGTGGAGGTGCCACGGCAAAAAAGCACCCAGCCCACACTGTAAAGTGGATGTGTAGGCGCCACGGAAAAAAAGCACCCAGCACTCACTGTAAATGAGGTTGGTGTTAGGAAGGGCATCCAGCTGTAAAAATCAAGCCTGAATCAGTTCCCGTCCCACCCTTGCAAGCAGGGAAAAAGCGGACGTAAACTGAAATGATGAATGATGATAGTGTTGAACTGGAAGGAATACTGCAAAGCATTCTGTTCCATGTTCTAATGACTCTGACAATTTACCACCTTGAGTGTAGTGTAAAATGTGAAATAACACCATGTGATTGTTACAGTATATTTTAAAAATAACTGTCCCAAGCATTAAGGAAAGATTTACATTTTCCATAACTATTTATATCCAATAATTTTTTTATATCCAATAATATATTGCCTGAATGGAAATGGCAGCAAATCCCTTTCAGGATTTTATATTATTTGGACCCACTCAGTTTGAAATGGAATGGATAAACAATGGAAGTTTTTTTAATTTTTTTTATTGAAGAAGGGGAATATTCTGTATGTCAGAAGATTTCAATAAAATGTTGAAAGAAATCAAGAAGAGCTAAGAAAGGAATCTATTTCCAAGAAATAGCAACTACATCTTCCTCAAATTACATCACCATGCTGTAAAGTACTAGTGATGGTGTCTTGATAAAATGCATCCAGTACATGCTGTAAAGTGCTGGTGATTGTGCCACAATAAAAGGCACTCAGTCCATCCTATAAGTGCTAGCACTAGTGTCACAATAAAATGCATCCGGTATATGCTATAAAGGGATTCGTGTTAGGATGGATAGCCAGCCATTGAAACCATGCCAAAATGAAAGGTATGAGCAAGACATGGTCATTTGATCGGTCAGCATCTCAGAATGTGACAAACTCATTTGCCCTATGCCAGCATGGGAAAAGTATGTAAAATGGTGATGAAGGACACTTAAAATGATGTAGTCAGATGATAAGGCTGTATCTATATATAACAGTTTAGGAGCTACTTGTATTTATTAATAATGTGATGATTCGTTTTAGATGATAACCTCATCATTTCCGACTTAGAAATGTATCACTTGTCCTCTATTGATGAACATAGGTTTATGATTGTAATTGAACTTGGTTTTTACTGAGGAATAGGTGTTTATACTGGTGACCAAGCAAAAGGCACCTAGTCCACTATATAGGTGATCACACTGGTGCCACAACAAAAAGCACCCATTCTCCCCTTTATTCTGGTTGGTGTTGAGATAGACATCAAGCCATAGATAACCAAGCCAAAAATGGAACATATGAGGAAGATGTGGTCATCTGATCTGATTGGTCTCATAATGTGACTACATTTTTAACCTATTTGGGCATGGAAAATAGGCGTTAAATGGTGATGATGGTGAACATGAATGTTCTGTATATCAAACTTTGAAAGAAATTAGGAATATCTTTCAGAACAATGTATTATTGGACTAGATTCTTCATATTGGTTCTGTCTGTTGTATTTGGTAAATATTCTTGAAATTTTTCACACTGAACTGTCTTTTCAAACCAAGGAGACAGATTGTTTTCATTCTATTGTCAACACTAGGGATATTTTCAAATTAATTATTCTCATAGTTGCGATGCTGCTTGCTGGTTCTGCTTAATCCTTTTGTTACCATATTCATAATGGAATACACTGTCAACTTGTTTCAATCAATTTGGAAAATGCTACAAAATTTGGAGGAATTTAATTAACATTTTAATTAGTATGTTGATCTTTGGAACATTAATTAACAAAAAGTTCTTTTAAAAAATTGTGATAGGTTTTAATATGAATATGAACGCTTTAAAATAAACAGTTTTGTGTCATAGAGCCAGGAACAATTTGGTATCAAAAAGATTAAACTAGAATATATATAGATTCACTAACCCAAGGACTGATATTATGCTTAACCCTTAATCAACACTTAACACTTATTTAATTCTTATATTCACTATTGTCCTCTAGGATAATTAGGTGATGGAAATTAAGAGCATTTTTTTTAGGCTTAATATTATTTCTTAATGAAAGGCAACTAAAAAAACTACCAGAATCTAGTTTCTGTACTGATTCTTTCAATCATCTATTATCTTGACTTTGTTCTATCAGAGTTAGTAACTCCCCTTTTCTCTTTACAAATTACCAATGTCTTTATGATGTTCCTTTAATCTTAATTTTAGGTGGCAGTTAGTCTAATTTTTACATTCCCTATCACTTTGATAATGATCTTTTCTCATGAAGGTTTTGTTTGAAAGAAATGTCCCTTTTGAGTACTGTCCAAACATTTGGACCACAGATTATCTAAATTTTGTTTTTTACATTCAGTAAGAAAGATAGAGCATGGTAATTTTTTTACTAACACTCGATCTTTATATTTCTTGTCTTAGAAGCTGAGGTTATGAAGGGTTTTTCTAATCCTGATAATCTTTTTGGGGTCACCACTTATGAGTTATAAAAAAAAAAGGATTAATGCTCTTAATTTACATCACTTAATTATTGTAGAGGATAATAACATTCAATATAAACATTAAGTGTTAAATGTTACAGTTTACCTGGTGGATGTGAATTCAATCAATAATGGTACAGTGAATCTAGGAGAGGTTAAATGGTATCACATGTAACTAATTATTAATATGAGGATATCCCAAGCATGGACCACTGAATAAAATCAATCTAACCCCATGGTTTGAATAAAGAGTTTGATTCAAAATTCCTTGGACATTATTGAATACAACACTCTTCATGGAGGCTAGAGCATACGACAGCTGAAATGTGATTATATTACCCAAGATGACGTCTGAATAAATCTTTATAATAATGATAATTTCTCATCTCAGAAATTAAGAGATAACTGTAAGTAACAAGCCAAGGAGAGAGTCTCTACATAGTTACATGACCTGCTACATTTTCCTCAAATTACATTCAACCATCTTAAGGAAAGACATTAGATAATGTAGTCTTAAATTCATGATCTTTATGAATCTTTTATAAATATTTTTTAAAGTAATAAATACAAAAATATTTAGATAAATTCATATTTTTTATGCTTAGTATACATTGCATGTCTCTATATTAATGTGATGGATTCCTGTAAATGATAACTAATTTCCTATTTAAAAAAATATATCCTACCATTCATGGGATAGCACTATAACAAAGATATTATTAAGAATATATTATATTTAAGAGTACATTATCTAATGAGTCTTTCCTTTTTAAGATGGGTGAAGGTGATTTGTAGCAGGTCATGTGGAGACTCTCTCCTTAGCTTGTTGCTTACAGCACTTCAGATATCTCTTAATTTCTGAGATGAGAAATTATTATTATTATTATCAAGATTTATTCAGACCTTGTCTTGAGTTATATGATCACATTTTGGCAATTAAAACATATTGGATATAATTTAGGTTTTGATAAATTTTTCCAACATAAATTATCATTAATTGACTTATATTTATTTGGGATCCCTGCTCTGATTATGAATTCTTAGCATCTAATTGATGATAGAACATAATTCCTTTAATAATTGTTCTTTTATATCTTAGTCCAGTGAATGTTGTGGTCAAGATATTGATAACTAATGTCAGCAATTACCTAATCTTTATCTATGTGGACTATGTAGTATGTTGAGTTGATGTACTTGTTTCAGGAATCTATGGTGCCCCACCTGATGTGTCAAGCAACAATGAGAGAGACCATTACCAAGACAGATATGTGAAACCTCCAGAGAGACAGTTACCTTCAACACCAGATGTTGTTGCTAGTTAAGTCAGACTGAGAAGTTAACAGCAAGAATATCACCTTCAAACATTAACACAATAATCAAAACTACAAAAATATATTAGTTAGTTGATAATATTTATCATCATCATCATCATATGTCTGCTTTACCATACTGGCATGTGTTAGATGGAATTTATAATGGAATTATGATAGTGGGGAAATTCCTCTATCATAATAGACTTTACACCCAGGGAAATACAATTCAAATTTGAAAATGTAAATTAAATTATTGTACAAATATATAATAACTATATTATATTTTAAATGTTAACATTTAAAAAAAATGTTTTAGTTAGTTAACATAACATCTGTAAATTTTCCTAAATATATCCTGAATACAAGAGTTAGATTATAATTAGGTCAGACACACACTAACTAATATTGTCAATATTTTAAACATGTTTTATATAATGCACACATTAACAACATCAGCCATATTTTGTTAATATAACCTCTCTAATTATTTCTATGTCAGTCTCTCTACATCAGACATGTTGGTATTATATAGACATATTATGGCTGACTGTTAGTGGAGCTGATATTGTGTCTTCTCTCTCTCTCCCTCTTCTCTGTGAGGGGAAACACATCTTGCCTGAGTGAGGCTGGAGTAAGCATCACCCTCCCTCACCTCTCTCACACACACTCGCACACACTCACACTCAGTAAACATAACACATACATAGAAGATTGAGAAGAACTGCTGGTTCCCACTGACTCACTACCAACACTATTCCATCAACATGAAGCCATTGTCACACCATAGCAGCAGTGACACAGACAACCATTAACAACAGAACATTGGGACGAACTCACAGTTTATAACAAAGGATTTTACACAATGAATGTAAGTTTTATTATTCTATATTATTTATCCAGTCATGTAAAATAATAACCTCATATATAGCTATATTATAATATCAAAATATAATATTGTAATGGTGGCCATATTAGATCTGTGTTAGTTCTCATTGAATGGCTTCTTTACCAACATGGCAATCAAGTATTTTGTAGGAAACAGTGAGGGAGAGGAATATATGTTGAATTGTAGTTTTATATAACATACTTCTGAAAATATTTGCTGTCATCTTTGATGTATTTTCAATATTTATTATTTTAACAAAATTCATCATTATACATTTTTACTGAATTATTCAGATTGTATGATCTTAGTATATACTAATTATAGAACAAGAATACTTTTGACATATATACAGCAATATGGTTTGTATGTAAATATTATTCAGCAATATGAAATTGATAATAAAACATCTGTGTTTTCGTAATGGTATTCTTGCCTGTGTTTGTGTGTGTGTGCATGCACATACACATGCACAGACAATTTGTGAGAATGTGAACATTTTTATTTCTATCTATACATATATTGATAACTATCACTTTATGTTAAATATACACAATACATCTTATTGGTTCTATTTCGAAGATTATATTTACAAATGCAACCCTTTGTTATTACTAACTTACTTTGATCATATTTGTCTCAATAGATTTATAATATTTCAATAATTTCTGATATTTTTGAAATATCTCAAATTTACTAAGTAATGAGGAATCTGTCATTAAAGCTCCACAAGGAAATATTTATGTAATAGTTCTGGCCTTCTATATATTTACACACACACACACATCCTTTGTGATACCAAGTAGGTCTCTATACAGATAAAGGATGGGTTAGTCATGGTTGGAATTCTTTTCTGCATATGTCTGCTCGATAAGACCTTACAGTGCTAAACAACAATAATCAAGAAGATCTTAGAAAACCCAATAACTCTATCACTAATAATGTTGGCACTGAATATTTGATAGGTATTTCAGGATCATGATGAAGAAGTCATTATTATACAAACTTAATTTAGAATGTGTATTAGATGTTTTATCAAATGTTATCACTATTTTCAATTGTAAGGAGCAATTAAATGTAAATTATCTAGTTACACAATCAGTGTAAGATATCATGCATTAGGTGGTTTTGTTTGAGATTATTTGCTATTTATTACAAAATATACTGTATTCTGTTTATATGTTAAAATTAAAGTATTTAGCTAAATATGGATTCAATTTAATGTAATTGAAAGGCTTTCATAAAAAGGTGTTCTTCATATCTTGTTTAATACTAATTTCATAATAAATTTGTTTTTTATAAGTTTGCAAGTTAGGGGAATCAAGTAATGAACGATATTTACGGGTATAAACTTATTGAACAGAAAATGTTAAAATATCAAATGTTCATCAGTTTAGAATATCAATCTAAAGATATTAACAGTATATATAGCAGGGAAAGCAGACGTTAAATGATGATGATGATGATGATGCATTATTTAATATAGAAATGGCTTCTATAGGAATAGAACTGTTTCATTCATATAAAATCAGCAGTCTAGTCCCATAGAAACCATTTCTTTTATTAAATAATGATGTTTACACTCTACCAATGTATTGAGTACCTTTTTAAACTGTGGTTATCCCCCCACCTCAGATTTTACTCAGGATTTACATGTATACATACATGTGTGTGTGTATCATCATCATCATCATCATCATCACCGTTTTACGTCCGTTCTTCCACGCTAGCATGGGTTAGACGGGTTGTCCTGTTGTGGGCAGTGTCTGGTCGGCTGACCATGCCTTGCTCATACAGGAACTGATCTGGCTTGATTTCTACAGCTGGATGCCCTTCCTAACACCAACCTCATTTACAGTGAGTGCTGGGTGCTTTTTCGTGGCGCCTACACGTCCACTTTACAGTGTGGGCTGGGTGCTTTTTTGCCGTGGCACCTCCACGACCACCTTGCGGTGGGGGGGGGGGGGCATATTGTTTATATGCTTCAGCATGTACCCATGGGAGGTCGGGTACCCTGTATTACTGCGTGACGCCAGAAGTCACGGTCGTGTGTCATTGACTTTGAGAGGTGTAGTTGGGTAAGGTCGGCTTTTATCCCCTCATCCCAGGTCATCTTGGGTCTCCCCACTCCGCGGTTTCCATCAACTTCTAGTGCTCTGCACCTTTTTATGCAGCTGTCATCCTTCATACGCATCACATGTCCATACCAGCGTAACCGCCTCTCCTGCACACAGCATTTGATTCCTCTTATGCTCAGTCTCTCTCTCAATTCATTTATGCTTTGTCGTTCACGTATATTACTGTTACACATGTGTATATATATATATATATATATATATATATACTATCTATCTATCTATCGATCTATTACATGCCAACATAAGAGCAAGAATGAGGGCCTCATTCTACTGACATGGCTTTAAAAATAAGGCTTGTTTGCATAGTTGCAAACGAATCGAATATTATTAATATTCGAAAAACTCAGATTACATTTATCTATCTATCTATCTCTCTCTCTCTCTCTCTATATATATATATATATATACACGGGATAACAGGTTATCGTTATGGCAGTCCACTTAGATGTAGTCCAGTTGGAGTAGTTCGTGTAGTGGATAGTATTAACGTGTGGCTTAGTTTGACTCAACAAGACGTTTCCATAGTGATGCTGCTGCGGCTTCGCGGTGATTTCTATGTAGTTTATACTTGGAGTAATAATAATTCAAGAATTATATATATATATATATATATATATATATATATATATAGTTATTATTAATGTTTAATACGATCCGAGTTCAAATCCCGCCGAGGTTGACTTTACCTTTCATCCTTACGGGGTCGATAAAATAAAGTACCAGTAATGCACTGGATAATTGCTGGCCTTGTGCCTAAAGTAGAAACAATGTTTAATATGAGAAATGTTTATTACTATTTCTGGTTAATACTTTAGTTGTGATACAAGATGTTTACAGTATGTAAAACCTTGTTAAACATTATGTAATTTCTGTACAGGGTGAAGTTTATATCTAGGGGGAGATAATTCAAATCTTCCTAATGAATTTTTTTCTCTTTTTCTTTAGTCAGAAATGGGTGAGGGGGGGGGGGGGGGGTATTTGATCCGAACACTTGTAACTGAATGCACTACGTTAAAGGCTCACGGAGGGCTATGTGGGAGTGTTAAACTGGGTTATGGATTGAGTCTTTTAATCATTTTTGCCTTGATATTTTCCATGAAAATCACGTAGTTATTGGATATAATCTATTTTAAATTCCCATGTCAAATACAAATATATCATGCTGTAGGTTAATCAAATATTTGATAAAAATGAATCTAAATCTATGATTCAGCTACCATCTTACTCAAACATTGATCTCTCATATTTAGTTGTTACAAAGTGATTGATCTAAGGTGAGTTTAATAATGGTGAGTTTAATGGTGAGTTTACTTCAGAACTGTTTAACTGAAAATAGGTGCTGCTTTTACTCCAAAAGTTATAATAAACTCTACTGCCATAAAATGTTCATCTTCATCAGAATTTAATGTCTATTTTTCATGCTTGTATGGGTTACATAAATTGTCATGTTCTGAGGCAAGGCTGGCCTGGTGACAGCATCCTGTTTGTATACTCTGCTGTTGGCTTGGTTCCTATAGCTGGATGCTCTTCCTAATGTCAGTCATTTTACAGCATGTACTCGAAACTTTTTATCATGATCTCAGCACTAATACCATACAGAATGAACTGCATGCTTTTTGTCATGGCACCAGCACCTTACAGGGTTGACTGAGTGCATTTCATTGTGGCACAAGCATGATCACATTACAGGGTGATATAAACTAAAATGTAAATATCCTAATTTTTGTAAAACTTGCTGCTATTGATGTAAATGCAGTAACATGAAACATTTCTCTTTTCCATACAAGATATGTAGTCTACTTAAATGTCATATTAAATATCATAGATTTGCTCTTCATAAGTAATTGTGATATCACATTTGTTGAGTTATTACACAATTTTTTGTCTTGTAGAAAAATAATACATGACAGAAAATAGTATATTTCATTGTATAACACACAATTATACCCAAAACTTTTCTAACGAAATCTGACTGCATGCTATTAACTGCAGATATAAATATTGTAATAATATGTATGTATACAATGAATAGGAAATGTATATGCACAGGTATACGTTTATTGTTTTCCTAAATTACCTTTTTGTACAAAATCAGGGTGAGTCTGTCATATATTTTGAAAAGTGCAGTATATGATTTACAGCACTCAACACACTTATTAATATACTAAATCTATGTGTCTTTCAGATTGAATATGTGAAGCTGTAATTTTTCCAGGATACTGTATTAACATCAAGACCAGAGATGTTGTTATTTCTGTGTATTTTACTGACTTTCTTCAACTGTTATCTAAGTGAACATATCACATATCATGTTAAAGAAGAGAGTAATCCCTATATTTATGTAGGGGACATTGCTACTGACTTACAGACATCAGATAGCTCCTTCTTAAAGAATAAGGATTTAATTACATTTAGTCAACTACAACAAAAGGGAGAACAATTGTTCAATGTGACAAAAACAGGTAAACTGTACACTGTTCAGACATTGGATGCTGAGTCTGTGTGTAGTTATGAGAAAGAATGTTTTGAAATAGTGAAAGTTGCTGTTCACAAATCCAAGACATTTATGAAGATTTTAAAAATTAAAATCATAATAGAAGACATCAATGACCACCAACCTGAGTTTCCTGAGAAAGACATCACTCTTATGTTTGGGGAAGGAGATCGAGATGGTATGAAGAAAACGATTCCTAATGCCATAGATAAAGATAAAGGATATCAGAACAGCTTAATTAAATATGAACTGAAAGATGATGATGAACATTTTTCATTAAGTGTTTCCAAAGAAGCTGATGGAATTTCAACATTAGGTGTTATTTTAGAAAAGAAATTAGACAGAGAAAAAAAAGACAGCTACAATATTGAAGTCATTGCTAAAGATGGAGGAACTCCACCAAAACAAAGTATTTTAAATGTGAAAATATCTGTAGAAGATGAAAATGATAACAAACCACAATTTTCTCAAAGTATCTACAATGTCTCTATGGAACATGACCATAAGAAAAATATTCCAGTAGTGACATTATCTGCCAATGATTTAGATATTGGTAGGAATGGCAAAATATCTTTCTATTTTAGTCAGAAAACAGAGATGAAAATAAGAAATTATTTTCTTTTAAATGAAACTACTGGGAGAATATACTTACAAAAGCCTTTAAATCTTGATAAAAAACAATCATATAAATTGTATGTGAAGGTCAAAGATAATGGAATTCCTCCTCTTAGTTCCTTAGCAATTGTTATGATAAATGTTATCAACCAACAGAACAATCCTCCAAATATTGATGTCAACTTTATTTCTACACCAAATCACAACACAGCTACCGTTCTGGAAGATATCAAAGTTGGTAGTTTCATTGCTTATGTGATGGTCACTGACAATGATGTTGGACACAATGGAGAGGTCAGCTGTCATATCAAACATGATACATTCAAACTACAGTCAATGGGATCTAAAGAATATAAAATAGTTCTAAAGAAAGCAGTAGACAGAGAGACACAGGAACATTATCACTTCACTGTCTCCTGTCAAGATAAAGGATTACCTCCTCTCAAAACTGATAAAGATCTCTCAATACAAGTGTTAGATGTGAATGATGTAAAACCACACTTTACCAAAGATACATTCAAGTTCCTTACCTATGAGAATGACAAAGCTAATTTCCCTATTGGTTTTATCAATGCTACAGACCCAGATGCTGGTAAGGGAGGTGAATTAAGTTATCATCTGAGAAATAAACACCAATATCATCTACCATTCCAGATTATCAACTCTGGCTTTATTTCAACAAACCAATCTTTAGACAGAGAACACAGAGATTTCTATGACTTTGAGGTTTTAGTCAAAGACAATGGAACACCATCTCTAAATAACACAGTGAATGTTGAAGTGGAAGTATTAGATAAAAATGATAATGCTCCATATTTTACATTTCCTAGTGTTGACCCTTTCACTCTTGATGTCCATTATCATCCACAAAGTAAGAATGACATCACACTTCTGAAAGCCTCTGATATAGACAGTCACATGAATGCTTTTCTCAGGTATGAAATCCTTTCAGGTAATGAGAGACAGTTATTTAAACTGGACTCATTCACTGGTGTCTTATCTTACTCTCGCACAGTTTACCAAAATGATGCCGGATCATATCAACTGGAGTTTGTTGTGAAAGACAGTGGTACTCCAGTTCTGTCAGCAACAACTAGTGTCTCTTTAACACTGACTGTTAGTAACAAGACATCACCAATGTTCACAGCTGTCCATGTACCAACTGATAACACAATAGATGCAACATTGTTAATTATCATTGTAGTAGCAGCTGTGATAGTATCTATAGCTATTGTGGTTTCTATAACATTGTGTATTGTGAGATGTAACAATGTGAGAAATAACTCAGCTAGAACAGCAGACGAGAAACAGGCATACCAATGTCGTAATGAGATGAGACAGTTAATCTATCAAGGTAACAACAGTGTATCTGTGATGTCAGGTAATCGAGGAGAGATATCAGACAGATATAGTCAGTCTAGAAGTCATTACTATCCTGAAGACTGGAAGACATCAACAATGAACAGATCTCTCCAAAAATCCACAAAGGTAAAGTCTACTATATATTTTCCATCTTTAATTTAGAATGATAAATCTGAATTTTTTAGATTTCACAATTTGATTAATGGTTTCCAGTGTAGACTATCTGGTTGAAATAATAGCATTATGATGTGGAGATGAAAATGTATTCTGTGTAGTTTTCAAATGTGAGGTAATCCAACATTTATTGCTGCTTGCTTTACCAAAAAGTTACTTGGTAAATGAATCTATTACAACACCTCCTTGAAGTTTATGGATATCTATTTTTTTTTGTCTGTATGTTTACCATATGTTACTGGGGTCTCAACTAACTTTGTGGAACCATTTATTCTGTACAATTCGGATGTCTCTAGAAAACCTGCCAAATTGCCTGCTTGCTCGCACTACAAGTTCACGCATAATATAAACCAGTAAAAGAAGGTCTAAACCATGTACACTTCTCTTGTTCAGAGTGAGGTATAAGATATTTGTTTGCTATATGTCAGGTAGCAAATTTTGAGCAACCACATCCCACATCAGCCCCGTGCAATGTAGTGCTGGTAAAATTGTGGACAATATGGAGTAGAGAAGAGTGTGTGTGTGCTGTATGGAAGACGTGGGAAGAACTAGAGCCTCAAGCAAAGAAAACAAACATGCCCCTTCATGAATATGTTAAGTATAGATTGAGGAAGAATGAAATATCAAGATTCCTAAAATTCTGTTATTCCAATGACGTAACTATTTGAAACTTTAACTTAACCCTTTAACATTTACATTACTCTATATGTACTATTATAATTTCTCAGGAAAGGTATACCTCACATAATTATCTCACTTATTATCGAATCTATGAGATTTTGATATTAATTATTTTGAGAACAATACCTTAACATAAGTATGAGTAGCCAGTTACAGCTGGTTTGAAGAGAAAAGGGTGAGAGAATTCTGGCCAGCCATGGCTGGTTTAAATGCTAAAGGGTTAAGGAAATCAACTAGCTGCTTGTTTACCTATTATTATTCTGGTAGACACACAAGCTAGATTAACTGCATACGCACCAGGAAACAGGATTGACAGATGGTTATGAATGCTATGTTTTGGCCATTCAAGTAAGAAGCTGACATTAAAACTGATGATTATGTCAGATTTTGGCTAACATGTAATAGTTAGATTATTTATGGTATGATAGACAATAGTAAGATAACAAGGATCTATATAATCAATAATTTTGTAGATAATGGTTCAACAGTGTAAATTTACCTGTCAATATCTAGAAATTTATTGTATTTTAGGTACATAGTGAAACTTGATTTCTTTTTACACGTAATGTAACTTTATTTTACAGCAGAAATATAGTCAACCTATAGAGGTGACATCTTATGGAGACAACAGACCATCTTCTAACTATCCCACTGATACATTGACCAGTCGTAAGAGTGGTGGACAATGCTGGAGTGAAAGGTCAAGTAGACAGTATGAAGAAATACCAGCAATGACAGGTAAAACAATTTCAATTTTATGTTTCATTATAATAATTTACCATACTGATGTGATTATGATTTTGCAGTATATTAGGGATGGTCAGTCAAAACCTTTTAATGATTGCTATTTTATATTAGAGCAATGTAGACAAATGGTTGATAACTAATGTCAGTAAATACCTATTGTCTATGTGAATTATGTCATAAGTTGAGTTGATGTACTTATTTCAGGAATCTATGGTGCCCCACCTGATGTGTCAAGTAACAATGAGAGAGACCATTACCAAGACAGATATGTGAAACCTCCAGAGAGACAGTTACCTTCAACACCAGATGTTGTTGCTAGTTAAGTCAGACTGAGAAATGAACACAACAGAAATATCACCTTCAACATTCACATAACTATTAAAACTACAGAAGTATATTAGCTTGTGGATAATATTAAGGGAAATATAATAATAGGGAAATTTCTACAATAATAATAGATACACTTTACAATATATACTTGAAAATATAAATTGAATTATATTATAAATAAATAATAAGTACACTATATTGTAAATTTTATATTTGAGGAAAATTATTTAACACGTAAAAATGAACAAAACTGTGATAATGATGCGAGGTAACATAACATCTGTAGATTTTATTAAATATACCCTGAGTGGGAGAGTTAGTTTAAAATTAGGTCAAACACATACTAACTATTATTGTTTATATTTTAAATACATTTTATATTACATAGACATTAATAGCATCAGCCATATTTTGTTAATATAACCTCTCTCTTCAAAGTAATTCTATGTCAGTCTCTCTACATCAGACATGTTGGTATTATATAGACATATTATGGCTGACTGTTAGTGAAGCTGATATTGTGTCTTCTCTCTCTCTCCCTCTTCTCTGTGAGGGGAAACACATCTAGTCTGAGTGAGGCTGGAGTGATCATCACCCTCCCCGACCTCTCTCTCCCATACACACACTCACACTCAGTAAACATCACACATACACAGAAGACTGAGAGGAACTGCTGGTTCCCACTGACTCACTACCAACACTATTCCATCAACATGAAGCCATTGTCACACCATAGCAGCAGTGACACAGACAACCATTAACAACAGAACATTGGGACCAACTCACAGTTTATAACAAAGGATTTTACACAATGAATGTAAGTTTTATTTATTCCATATTATTTATTTAGTCATGTAAAATAATAACCTCATTTATAGCTATATTATAACATCAAAATATAATATTGTAATGGTGGCCATATTACATCTGTGTTAGTTCTCATTGAATGTCTTCTTTACCAACATGGCTATCAAGTATTTTGTAAGAAACAGTGAGGGAGAGGAATATATGTTCAATTGTAGTTTTATATAATATACTTCTGGAAATATTTGCTCCCATCTTTGATGTATTTACAATATTTATCTTGTTTATTACATTTTAACATTACTTATTACATATTTTTACTAAATCACTGTGAAAACATTTTATCATTTTCGAAGAAACTAAATATGGAACAAGAATATCATTGATATAGTAATTGAGGTTTTCAAAGATATTGTTGATAGATAATATAATTAATATCTATTGGTATTTTTATTATGGTATTGCAGTTACATCCCCCCCCCCCCCCACCCCCACCCCCCTACACACACACACTGTAAGTGTATGGTAATCTTTATTTGTTATAAGTCTATTAAGGATTATTATTTTATGTTGAAATATATTTTCATATTACTCTTTATTTTTATAAATTAGTAGATATTTCAACAATTTCCATTCATATTGAAATATCTTTATCCAATAAAAACTGAGTAATCTCTGTCCTGAAGACTTTGTGAAAAATATTGAGGTAATAATTTTGGTCATCTATGTATTCACACATAAATGCTTAATTTGTCACAATTTGTAATATCAAATGCACCTGATGTGTGTTTCATCATAGATCTGGATAAAATTTTACACAAGCCTCAACAACAAAAAAAGTCAAGTAGGTTTTAATAGAAATTATAATCAAATTCATTGGCGATTTGTTTTAAATTTTACATAATTTTATTTTTATTTTAAACTGTAGGAAACAAATATAAATTACCTAAATATTTTTTTTTATTCTAAGACATCCTACATTAAGTGGATTCTTATTTTATTTTCATATTTAAACAAAATATATGATATTTAGTTATAAACCTTAAATTTAATGTATTGTGCTAAATTCTGCAACAATTTAATGTTATGAATATTTGATTCAAGAATTGGAGTTGTGAAACAAAAACTATGCTTGACATGACACTTAAAACATTTTAAATATCAAAATATTAAAACTTCATAGATATTTACTCCACTCATGAGAATTTCAAAACCACACCATCTAAACATAATGTGTTAATTAGCTGCTTCAACACATGAGGTTCAGATATTTGACCATTTCTTAGATATAAAATAGAGGTTGGGTTATATTCGGATTGACTTACATTCCTGTGTACACTGTGTGAAATAATTAAATAAGTGAAGTAATGAATATTACTCCTTTAATTAATTCCTTCTATTCAAGGATATTTCAATGTTAATATTATAACTTAAGGTGAGTTAGATGTGTTGACAAAATGGTACATCCTAATTATCGGAAAAAAACTTATTGAATATAAAATGCTAAGCATAGGAAATATTAATCTATTTAAAAGATATACATGAATTCATCATTACTGTTTAATATGGTTTAATCACTAATGCTTAATACTGTTTGATTTTGAGTATGTCTGAATTTATCATTGCTGTTTAATATGAATTTATACTTCAAAAATTTCAAGTCTCCACATTTCCATGGATTTACAAAATACACAATAGAACATGGCACACAACAGATGTTACAAACGTTATTACTTTTCTTGCTTTAGGACTTTTAGTAGTGATATTCACCTCATCTTTACCTGAGTGCACCTGAGCACTGTACACAATATTTCATTATTATTATTATTATATATAATTACATATATTTTTACGTTAACGGTTACTTTTGTGTAGTTAGTATGGCAAAAGGGAGATAATTCAAATATTTCGTTTCTGAATTTGTTTAGCAAGATTCTTTATCTGAAATCGTGTGTTGAAACCGATATTGTTATACTTTGGGAGGGTCATGTTGCCAATAAGAAACACACGCACCAGTTGCTTTCACTTCAATTTATTATATATTTATAAATTTATAAATTTACAAATCTACAAACTTATAAATTTCTGGTTGGTTGGTTGGTTCCACAACCAGATAGTTGTTTATATATAGTCATAGTCCTTTCGTCACACACTCTGTGACCTCTTCAGTGACTGGGGATTCCTTTCTTTGTTTCTGTGCCTTTCCTTTCTTCTGTCCTACGCCATTTTGTTTCTGTGTGTGTGTTGTGTGCTCAGTTTGCGCATGCGCCACATCCGGGTGTCTCTGTGTGTTTGTGTTCATTTATCTATTTGTTTATTTATTTACATGTTGTTGGTTGGTTGTTTGTTCTATGTGTGTGTGTGTGTGTTTTCATTTTGTCCTTAATTGTAAGTTGTGATGTTGCTGTTCCACTCATATTTTCTATTTAATTTTGGTTGTAATTCTTTTATGCTTACTGCCTCTGTAATTTGCCTAAACATTGCATTTTTTCTGTGTGTGGATTCTATTTTTATTTCTATGTTCTCTAACTTACCCTTGTGTTCTATCTTAGCATGTTGGTAGAGTACAGATGATTCTTTATTATCTTGAAGGTCTCGCCAGTGTTCATTTATCCGTTCCCCTATACTACGAGCTGTCTCACCTATGTACACTATATTTTTGTTTCTACATTGTCCTTCAGTACATCTTATGCTATACACTACATTTCTAGTTTTACAGTTAATATGGGGGCTTATTTTACAGGTTATACATTTCTTATCTATACATGAGGGTCTTTGGAACGGGTATGTCTTGCTAATAAGTGTTTTTACAGAGGTACCTGGTCTTTCTACTATCTTACTATTGAGTTTATGTTTATTTAGGGCCCTTCTAAATTTGTAGGCTAGTTCGCCTCTAGGGGTTGAATTGATGAACATTACACTCTGGTATTTATTGCTATCATACCATGAGTTTATTCTATTGGCCTTGTTCCTAGTTCTTTCTATTCTATTCCAAAATTTGCTCCTATACAAGGGGCTGGTCCCATTTATGTCATTATTTACCATTTTTTCCCATTTGGTTCTGGCTCCTCTATACACTCTGATTCTATCTCTCTGATTGTAGCCAGAGAACTGCATATGGTGGATGAAGTGTTGTATGTGTCTCTCTAGTTCTTCGGGGTTGCACATGCGGGACACATTTCTCATCACCCGTACCAAATCCGCAATCAGTATGTTGATTTTGGTATGGTCCGAAATGGCCGAGTTTCGCTGGATCAGATGTTTGGAAGTCATGGGTTTGGCATAATGGGAATGGAGGATTTGTTTTTGGTTGTTAATGGTATCTAACCAGAGCTCTGTGTCTAGTACAGGTAATCGATGGTTGGGGTGTCTACTTGGGTAGTCTATAGTAACTCTAATGCTCTGGTGGATGGAGTTTGCTATTTGCTGGATGCTTTCCATTGTGTTTTTCTCTAGTTCCTGACTGTTCTCTAGTGGGGGTGTCTTAACTACGATGTTTATATCATCTACGTAGCGGGAGTACATTATCAGGGTTAAGCTGTCTTCTAATTGTTCTTTAAGTTTAAGTTTGTCTTCTGTCCCACCATACTATGAATAAGTTAGCTATGTCGCCTGCAATGCTAACACCAATGGCTGCTCCTTCCTCTTGGGCATATGTTTTTCCATTAAATTTGAACATATGTTCCTTAAGGGTTAATTTTATGCTGGCCCCTACCGCATGTGCAATCATTTTCTTCAGTTCATCGTGGTTTTCGGGTGTCCGTATGGCTCTGGTCCACCCGTTCCATCTATCTGTGTGGGTTTTCTTGGCCATTGAGGTAATGGTAGGTGGTCTGCCTCTTGCTGGTCTTGTAGGGCACAGGTTGCTAAGGTCATAAGTGTCTAGGTAACTATTACTATGGGTAAGCTTAAGTAGGAGTCCCAGCTCACTGGTATCAATCCCACGGAACTCAACCTTGCTCTCGCTGATCATTTCTACGCATTTCTCCACAGCAAAATCCACGTCAATAGATGGATACAGGGACACAACATCCATACTGCCTATTATGCAGTTTGTTAGGTCCCCAGATCGGTTACCCACGCCGATTCTGCTGAGGAGGTCCTCCGTGCTGTCACATACATCTGGGGACATCTCAATGATGGGGCGTATGATCAGGGAGAGGAAGTAGGACAGTCTGTAGTTACTAGCAATGTTAGCTCCACAGACTAGCCGTGTTGGTGGTCCCGCGACAGGGTCATTGCCCGTTTTATGGTCTTTTCGAAGCCCATACAACGCCGGCACGTCATTGTTCCAGGCCTGGAAGTTATTGGCAGTCCTTTTGTTGGGCTGCATTATATTCGTCCACATCACCATATGGGCATTGAGGGCTTTTTCTCTATCCTCATGCTCCTGTGGTGTTACCTCTCTTGTGTTAGTGATGTGGGGTTGCATTGCCTGGATGTAGTTTGGCAGGCTGTCAACCGACATTCTGCCAGACTTGTCTGTTGGAAAGCATGCTATCTCTCCATTACGTGAGCGCTGCATGAGCTTACGCAAGCCATTTGCAGATTTTTCTCCCAGTTGCTGGGCCTCTATTCTATTATGCTTCTTGCTATACTGTTCTATAATATTTCTAAGTTCGGATCTAGCTATACTAAATTGTGCTTCAAATATTCTTATAAATTAACTACCATAAGGTAATTGCTATTTCAAACAAAATCCGATTTTCATATCATATAATCAATTTTAATTTGGTACTGTTTAATTAAATATTCTGTAGAAATGGATTTATATCTGATATAAAATTTTAGCTACCATCATGCTCATAATATTGCTGTCTCATCTTCAGTGATATTCCCTAACTTGAAGTTTTAGTCTATTTACACCAAAGTGTTTATCATAAATAGGTGTTGCTTTTATTCTGAAAGTCTTACTAAGACTGGCCATACAGTTATTAAAGGTTTTAATTAATAAATCCGAATGAAAATATTTAAAATTTGTACAACCAGCTTAAATGGGTGAAAACCAATACTGAAACAACAACATTCTATTGTTCCTCTGACATAGTAAAATATATATATAGACAATTTTTACATCATATTAAATACCAAATGATAAACATTTTAATCATGTATTATACAATGTTTTTAAGAAGGAAAAAATTATTTCTAATAACCGGATAGTAAACCAAGTAATACAGAATGGGGTCATATCAAATGACTGGCATAGCAGCATCATCCTTAACTGCTACAAGTGTAAAGGTGATGCTCTGGATAGGGGAAACTATAGAGGCATTAAGTTAGTTCACCAAGTCATGAAGGTCACAGAAAGAGTTATAGCACAACTAATCAGAGAGCGAATTGATCTAGATGAAATGCAGTTTGGGTTTGTGTTAGCTAAGAGTACCACAGATACTCTTTTTCTTGTATGACAACTACAGGAGAAGTACCTAGCTAAAAGTGAACCACTCTACTTAACTTTTGTTGACTTGGAGAAAACCTTTGACAGTCCCCTGCTCCATTATCTGGTGGGCTCTTAGAAAACTAGGTGTAGATGAATGACTTGTGAGAACTATACAAGCCATGTATAAAGAAACAGTCAGCAAGGTTAGAATTAACAATGAGTATAGTGAAGAATTTAGTGTAAAAGTTGGTGTTCATCAAGGCTGTGTCCTTAGCCCACTCCTATTTATTATTGCCCTTCAGTCTATAACAGAGGAGTTTAAGACTGGCTGCCCATGGGAACTTCTATATGCAGATGATCTAACTCTCATAGATGAATCTATGGCTGAACTAGAGAAGAAATTTCAAACATGGAAGCGTGGTCAAAAGGCCTTAAAGTTAACTTGTCTAAGACTAAAGTTCTAGTATGTAGAAAGGAAATAGGGCACAGGTGCCCTCTGGGAAATGGCCGTAGGTAGAAATTCCATTTTATGTCCCATATGCAAACTATGGGTACATAAAAGATGTAGTGGGATCACAGGTAAGCTATCTAAGAATGTAGATTTTATATGTGGCCGATGCTCAGGGGCAATAAGTAGCAAGTGTCCACAGGATACTAGTTCCTTTTATTGCCCAGATGGTTCTATAGAAATAGTGGACACTTTCTGTTACCTGGGTGACAAAATAAGCAGTGGTGGAGGGAGCTGTGAAAGTACAGTAGTCAGTCAGAATGGGATGGAAAAAGTTCAGAGAACTTATACCGCTGTTAGCCACAAAAGGTTTCTCTCTAAAAATGAAAGGCAGATTGTATGATGCCTGTATACGAACAGCAATGTTACATGGCAGTGAGACATGGGCATTGTGTGCAGAGGATCTGCGCAGACTGGAGAGTAACGAAGCATGCATGCTCCGCTGGATGTGTAATAGTAATATACATGAACAGCAAAGCATAAATGAACTAAGTCAGAAATTAGGTATAAAAGGGATCAGATGCTGTTTACTTGAGAGAAGACTAAGTTGGTATGGTCATATGAAGTGCATGAAAGACAGCTGTATAAAAAAGTGCAGGGCGATCAAAATTAATGGAAGTTACGGAGTAGGTAGACCCAGAAAAACCTGGGGCGATTTGATAAATTCCAACCTTATACACTTGCACCTCTCTAAGACAATGGCACTGGACCGAGATCTTTGGCGCTACACAGTAATACAGAAGACCTGCCTTGCCTATGTACAAAGTGAAACCTAAAATCAGTAGGTACCTCTTCATCAAATATACACACCAACCCACTACCCTTACTGCACCCTACCACTCCCACCAACACCACCCTTTCTCTGTAAAGTTATGTTGGTACCACAACATCCAGTCCAAACTGATGAGGTCATGTAGGTGTCGTGACAAAAAAAACACAGTCCACGCTGTAATGTGGCCATGTAGGTAACACTGTAAAAACCTCGCAGTCCACACTGTAAATGTGGTTGGTGTTAGGAAGGGTATCCAGCTGTAGAAAACCTGCCAGATAGTCCTATATGAGCAGGACACGGTCACCCGACCAATCTTGCCTCAAGTGGGACAATTCCCGTTTAACCCATGCTAGCATGGAAGATAGACGTTAAACGATGATGATATTGATGATGATGATGATGATGATCATTTTTTATTTTGTTTTGTTTCAGATTGAACATTTTTAACGATCTTTCATCTGGATATTGTATTACCATCAAGAGTAGAGATGTTGTTATTTCTGTGTATTTTACTGACTTTCTTCCACTGTTATCTAAGTGAACATATCACATACCATGTTAAAGAAGAGAGAAATCCCTATACTTATGTAGGGGACATTGCTACTGACTTACAGACATCAGATAACTCCTTCTTAAAGAATAAGGATTTAATTACATTCAGTCAACTACAACAAAAAGGAGAACAGTTGTTCAATGTGACAAAAACAGGTAAACTGTACACTGTTCAGACATTGGATGCTGAGTCTGTGTGTAGTTATGAGAAAGAATGTTTTGAAATAGTTAAAGTTGCAGTTCACAAATCCAAGACATTTATGAAGATATTGAAAATTAAAGTCATAATAGAAGACATCAATGACCACCAACCTGAGTTTCCTGAGAAAGAAATCAATCTAATGTTTGGTGAAGGAGATCGAGATGGTATGAAGAAAACGATTCCTAATGCCATTGATAAAGATAAAGGATATCAGAACAGTTTAATTAAATATGAACTGAAAGATGATACCAAACATTTTTCATTAAGTGTTTCGAAAGAAGATGATGGATTATCAACATTAGGAATTATTTTAGAAGATAAATTAGATAGGGAAAAGAAAGACAGTTACAATATTGAGGTCATTGCTAAAGATGGAGGAACTCCACCAAAACAAAGTATTTTAAATGTTAGAATATCTGTTGAAGATGAAAATGATAATATACCAAAATTTTCCCAACGTATCTACAATGTGTCTATAGAACATAAACATAAAAACAATATTCCAATAGTGACATTATCTGCCAATGATTTAGATATTGGCAGGAATGGTAAAATATCTTTCTATTTTAGTCAAAAAACTGATGAAAAGATCAAAAATTATTTTCATTTAAATGAAAGTAGTGGCAAATTATACTTAGAAAAACCTTTAAATCTGGAAAAAAAACAATCATATAAATTGTATGTGAAAGCCAGAGATAATGGCAGTCCACCACTCAGTTCCATAGCAACTGTTATGGTAAATGTTATCAACCAACACAACAATCCTCCAAATATTGATGTCAACTATATTTCTACAGAGAATCACAACACAGCTACTATTCTGGAAGATATCAAAGTTGGTAGTTTCATTGCTTATGTGATGGTCACTGACAATGATGTTGGACACAATGGAGAGGTCAGCTGTAATATCAAACATGATACATTCAAACTACAGTCAATGGGATCTAAGGAATATAAAATAATTCTAAAGAAAGCAGTAGACAGAGAGACACAGGAACATTATCACTTTACTGTCTCTTGTCAAGATAAAGGATTACCTTCTCTGAAAACTGATAAAGATCTCTCAATACAAGTGTTAGATGTGAATGATGTAAAACCACACTTTACCAAAGATACATTCAAGTTCCTTACCTATGAGAATGACAAAGCTAATTTCCCTATTGGTTTTATCAATGCTACAGACCCAGATGTTGGTAAGGGAGGTGAATTAAGTTATTATCTGAGAAATAAACACCAATATCGTCTACCATTCCAGATTATCAACTCTGGCTTTATTTCAACAAACCAGTCTTTAGACAGAGAACACAGAGATTTCTATGACTTTGAGGTTTTTGTCAAAGACAATGGAACACCATCTCTAAATAACACAGTGAATGTTGAAGTGGAAGTATTAGATAAAAATGATAATGCTCCATATTTTACATTTCCTAGTGTTGACCCTTTCACTCTTGATATACACTATCATCCACAAAGTAAGAATGACATCACACTTCTGAAAGCCTCTGATATAGACAGTCACATGAATGCTTTTCTCAGGTATGAAATCCTTTCAGGTAATGAGAGACAATTATTTAAACTGGACTCATTCACTGGTGTCTTATCTTACTCTCGCACAGTTTACCAAAATGATGCTGGATCATATCAACTGGAGTTTGTTGTGAAAGACAGTGGTACTCCAGTTCTGTCAGCAACAACTAGTGTCTCTTTAACACTGACTGTTAGTAACAAGACATCACCAATGTTCACAGCTGTCCCTGTATCAACTGATAACACAATAGATGCAACATTGTTGATTATCATTGTAGTAGCAGCTGTGATAGTATCTATAGCTATTGTGGTTTCTATAACATTGTGTATTGTGAGATGTAACAATGTAAGAAATAACTCAGCTAGAACAACAGAAGAGAAACAGGCATACCAATGTCGTAATGAGATGAGACAGTTGATCTATCAAGGTAACAACAGTGTATCTGTGATGTCAGGTAATCGAGGAGAGATATCAGACAGATATAGTCAGTCTAGAAGCCATTATTATCCTGAAGACTGGAAGACATCAACAATGAACAGATCTCTTCAAAAATCCACAAAGGTAACCTTTTTTTTTTCTTAATATTTGGTATGTTACTAAATAATCTTTAAATAAGAATGATAAAGCTAATTTATTTTAGATTTCACAATTTCTAGTGTAGAATAATGCTTTCTTTGTGAAACAATAGCATTATTATGTGGTGATGAAAATGTATTCTATGTATTTTTCAAATGTGTGATAATCCAACATTTACTGCTGCTTCCTTGTTCTAAGTTACTTGCTTATGAATGAATCACTTACAAGCCCTCCACAAAGTGAATGGAAGATCTAAATCATACGTTACAATGCATGAATGTTGTTTTTGCCTGTATAGTTAGCATGATAATATGGCCTTTGCTAACTTTGTGCAATCATTTATTCCATACAATTCAGATGTCTCTATAAACTTTGCTTCTGTAGATAAACCTACCAAATTGCTTGCTTGCCACTACTCTACAAATTCACACATAATGTAAACATTTACTATCTCCATTAAAGAAAGGTCTAAGAAAATCTATATGCACTTCTCTTCCTCAGAGTTAGCTATAAGATATTTATTTGCTATATGTCAAGTAGCAAATTTCTGGGCTGCTACATTCTACATCAGCACAGTGTAATGTCGTGCTGGTAAAATTGTGGACAATATGGAGTAGAGATGAGTACATATGTATGGAAGAGGTGGGATGTATTGAAGCTACAACCACATACTTCACAGGCAAAGAAAACAGGCATATAGTCTTCTGGATAGGTAAGGAGGAAGAGGTATCTTGGATAGCTATAATGTTAGCAGAGAGGTTGATAAAGTAACTGAGGTAGTTAAAATATGGAACAGAATTATGAAACTTTGACTAGTTGCAAATAATACAGCACAATTGTGACTGATATGGGATCACTTATATGAAGATCTCTTGTACACCACTTCACTAGCAAGTAACAAAGACTTCATTTTCATGACTGGCAACTTTAATAGAGATGTTGGGTAACATTATAAGTACATATTGAGGAATGAAGAAAGATCATCACGCCTAGAATTCTGTTATGCAAATGACCTATCTGAAACTTTAACTTAAGGAAATCAGCTAGTCACTAGTTTACCTATTATTCTGGTAGGCTCACAAGCTAGAATAACTGCATACTCATCAGGAAACAGGATTGGCAGATGGTTGTGAATGTACTTTTTTGGCCCATTCAAGTAAGGAGAAGCAGATATTACATTTGTGATAATTGTCTGACTTAAGTTAACATGTACTGGTTACATTTTTTTATGGTAGAATAGGAAGTGGTCAGATAAAAAGGATTTATATAATAAATAATTTTGTAGATAATGATTCAATAATTCAACAATATACATGTACTCATCAATATCTAGAATTTTATATTTTAAGTACATGGTAAAACATATCTTTTTACACTTTATATTGAAACTATATTTTACAGCAGAAATACAGTCAACCTATAGAGGTGACATCTTATGGAGACAACAGACCATCTTCAAACTATCCCACTGATACATTGACCAGTCGTAAGAGTAGTGGACAATGCTGGAGTGAAAGGTCAAGTAGACAGTATGAAGAAATACCAGCAATGTCAGGTAAAGCAATTTCAATTTTCATGTTTGTTATACTAGCTGGCGCACCCGGCGAGGTATACCGGCATTTTATCTTTTCAGCAATCCCTACACTCTAGTGCAAAGATACTGCACGCCCTCTCAAGTCAGCGAGGGGAGGGGGGGGGGGGGGTTAACGTGCTCTGATGTTGGATTTGAATAGTTTGTAGGATTCCCCAGTTCAGCAGCCAGTACGTTAAAGAAAATTGATAGTTACAACAATAAAGGCTGAACAGAGAACAAATTTTTTAACAAACAATAATTTGCTTTTCATCCTTACAGGGTCGATAAAATAAACTACCAGTAATACATTGGAATAATTGCTGGCCTTGTGCCAAAAGTAGAAATAGTTATTTTATGTTAGACCAATGATTGATAACTAATGTCAGTAAATAGTTATTGTCTATGTGAACTATGTGATAAGTTGAATTGAATTATTTCTTTCAGGAATCTATGGTGTCCCACCTGATGTCTCAAGCAACAATGAGAGAGACCATTACCAAGACAGATATGTGAAACCTCCAGAGAGACAGTTACCTTCAACACCAGATGTTGTTGTCAGTTAAGTCAGACTGAGGAGTTAACACAACAGAAATATCACCTCCAATATAGAAGTATATTAGTTTGATAATATTAAGGGAAATATAATAGGGAAATTTCTACAATAATAATAGATAAACTTTACAAAATATAAATTGAATTATGTTATAGATAAATAATAAGTACAATATATTATAAATTTTATATTTGAGGAAAAATATTTAACATGTAATGATGGACAAAACTGTGATAATGATGCGAGGTAACATAACATCTGTAGGTTTAGTTAGTTTAAAATTAGGTCAACCACACGCTAACCATTATTATAGATAATTTAGATACATTTTATATTACATAGACATTAACAGCATCAGCCATATTTTGTTAATATAACCTCTCTCTTCTAAATATTTCTATGTCAGTCTCTCTACATCAGACATGTTGGTATTATATAGACATTATGGCTGACTGTGAGTGGAGCGGATATTGTGTCTTCTCTCTCTCTCCCTCTTCTCTGTGAGGGGAAACACATCTAGTCTGAGTGAGGCTGGAGTAAGCATCACCCTCCCCCACCTCTCTCTCTCACACACACTCACACTCAGTAAACATCACACATACACAGAAGACAGGAACTGCTGGTTCCCACTGACTCACTACCAACACTATTCCATCAACATGAAGCCATTGTCACACCATAGCAGCAGTGACACAGACAACCATTAACAACAGAACATTGGGACCAACTCAGTTTGTAACAAAGGACTTTACACAATGAATGTAAGTTTTATTATTCTATATTATTTATCCAGTCATGTAAAATAACTTCATATATAGCCATATTATAACATCAAAATATAATATTGTAATGGTGGCCATATTAGATCTGTGTTAGTTCTCATTGAATGTCTTCTTTACCAACATGGCTATCAAGTATTTTGTAAGAAACAGTGAGAGAGAGGAATATATGTTGAATTGTAGTTTTATATAACATACTTCTGGAAATATTTGCTGTCATCTTTGATGTATTTACAAAATTTATCTTATTTATTATATTTTAACATTACTTATTATATATATTTTACTGAATTACTGTGAAAACATTGTATGATCTTGCTAGCTATTAAATATTGAATAAGTATGTCATTGAGATATAGAAATTGAGGTTTTTCAAAGATATTGTTGACAGATAATAAAATTAATATGTATTAGTATTTTTTGTTATGGTATTGCAGTTATATGTACCCCCACACTCATTGTAAGGGTATGGTAATCTTTATTTATGGTAAGTCTAATAAGGATTATTATTTTATGTTGAAATATGTTTTCTTATCTACTAAATATAATTTATAAAAATATAAGTAATATTTCAACAATTTCCATTCATATTGACATATCTTAATCCAATAAAAACTGAGTAATCTCTGTCCTGAAGTCTTTATGAAAAATATTGATGGTCATCATTCACACATACATCCAAAATTTGTCACAATTTGTAAAATCAAGTGCACCTGGCATGTGTTTCATCATAGATCTCCTAGATAAAAATGTACACACGCCAAACAACAAAATTACTGAAGTAGGTTTGAAGAGGATTGCCACTAAATATTTGATTCATATTTCAGAATGTTATAATCAAATTCATTGGTGATATGTTTTAAATTTTACATAATTTTATTTCTATTTTAAACTGTAGGAATCAAATATAAATTAGCTAACTATTTATTTTGTGTAAGATATCCTACATTAAGTGGTTTCATATAATTCTGTTTTGATATTTAATCAAAATATATGATATTCTGTTGCAAGCCTCTTGCTAAATTCTGCAACAATTTAATGTTATGAATATTTGATTTATAGAAGACTTTTTCCCCAGGTTTAATACTATTGTAACGATGCACTTTTTTTTAACCATTAGCTAGCTACTTATGTAATAATTAAAGTGAAGTAATGAATGATATTACTTTAAGGAAATTCTTTTATTGAAGGAGATATCCAAATTGGTAAAATTATGTATCTTAAGCTGAGGTAGATATGTTGACAAAATGGTATATTGTAATTATTGGAAAAAACTTATTGAATATAAAATGTTAAACATAGGAAATGTTGATCTGTTTAGAAGATAAATCTGAATTTATCATTACTGTTTAATACCGTTTAATTTCAAATATAAATCTGAATTTTCTTCAGTGAACTCGAGGGCTTTGTCAATGTCAGACTCTTTCCAGAGGCCCACGATTATTTTGTGTAAGATATCCTACATTAAGCTGTTTGGAGGTCTCAGCCTGTGTAAATGCTCATCTCCATCTCTACCTTGCTTTCTTGCTCCCCTTTAGTAGGTGATGTCCTCTCCTTTACAATATGATTCAGTTCCACCAGGGAGATGGATGAAGCTTTACTACAGTGGGGGAAAGCTAGGTTTGTAAGTTCCTGATAGTGATGAGGATCGACAGAAGCAGAGACTGTGGAACAATCTGCATTTGAGCAACATGTTTAACTCTTTCTTTGATCAATCTGATCAATTTTCAAGGTGTTGCTTACTTTTTGCAAGTGCAAAATTCTTGGGGCGTTGGGTTAATGCTCTGGCTGTAGCCAAATTGGTGGTCTTCTCAGTCTGGACGAGTCCTGCATCTCTATTGCACTCCGAGTGGGAGCTGATGTCTTAGGGAGTCTGAGATGTCACTGTGGTAAGCCCCTCGACTCCACAGGCCACCATGGTTTGTCTTGCAACCTGAAAGATGGTCACTTCGCCCGTCACACTGAGCTAAACCTGATTACCAAGTGGTTCCTAGCTTGGGTTAATATCCTTTCAGTACTGGAGCCAGCTGGATTATCCAGAATTGAATGGGAAGAGACCAGATGGTCTTACCCTTTGTCCCTGGGTAAGAGACAGATGTCTCATCTGGGACGCCACAGTCAGTGACTCTTTTGCTCTCTCCCACAGCATGGATGACGTGGTAAATGTGAGGGTCACTGCTTCCGTAGACAAACGGAATAAAATCTTAAAATACTGGGAACTATCAAATAACTATTTTTTCCAGACTGTGTCATTTGAGACGTTTGGTGGAACTGGACTACTGACAGTGAAGTTCTTGTCATCATTAGCGACTCACCACTTACTGAGGTGTCAGGTGATGCTTGTGAAGGAGCCTGGCTTTTTCAGTGCCTTAGCCTGGCCATCACCTGTGGTAATGCTCTAAGCATGTTGGGTTGCTTGAACAATTTCCATTGGCCTTTGTGGTGAATGATAAACTGATGCAGTTGGTGGAGAATTGATAGTTTTTTTGTTTTTTTTCCTTGACTTTGATCATATATTTTTGTGCATTATATTTATAAGGTTCCTAGCAGTAAATAATTATATATAATATTTGTGTCTATATTTTCATTCTGTAAGCATTCATCATCATTTAATGTCCATCTTCCACGCTATCATGGGTAGGTTGGGAAGTCCTATAGCGAGAATACTGGCTGTATGAATGTAACAAAACGAGACAATGTTTGTGTAAATAATATTTAATTAACGGTAGATAGAATACTTGACATGTCAAAGATAGATGTTAGAATGAAACAAAGTTAGTAGTTACCGTTTTGAATGCCAGGCAAACGCGGCTGGCAGAGGGCGCCTGGCTAAGGCCAGGCGCCTGTTGGCCAAATTAATGGCAGAGCCAAATGAGAAGACTCTTCGACCTGGTGCCGAAAAGGCAAAGAGTGGTGGAAGCTTAAAGTTGTTAGTTTTATAGGGCTCTGACCGGAAGTTTGAGAAAGGGTTCCACTTCCCGTCTAGATCCCAATCAAAACAAGGGAGACAACCGCTACATAACCTCCCGCCAGAATTTTAGTGTATAAAAATCGAAATGAAAATATGTAGCAAGTTGGCGAGAATGTTGTAACAGGCATGAAAATTACGACAAAAGAATGTCTGGAAAAATCAATGATAGATATCAAGGTAGCCAACCGCTCTTGGCCAGAGAACGACTGGACATCCATCTATCCATCACCCAAAGATACAATGTAATAAAGTAAAAGTAATAAAAGAGCTCAAAGTTCAAAATATAGTTCACAGGTGTGCAATCACATGACAGCAGGAAAGAAAGTGTGTTCCAGAGAATGAATGCAGGTGGTTTCTGTTCTGTGGTACATCGTGAAATTTCCAACCTCCGAATGGATTTTCTCACAGGAAGAGTGCTGCAAAAATAAATTCTCTGGCTTTGGTGAAGCTGTGTTGATGTATTGCTGTTGCTGTTATATTGCTGTTGCTGCTGCTGTTGTCTCGCTGAGTGAGCGTATTCGGTGTTTAAATTCACAGTAAAAAAATTTTTTTTTTTTAGAAAAAAATGAGTTGCGCAAAGTGCTAGAAATAGCAGCCGAAGTTGATGGTCGATGTTGAGAATGCGTTGACCTGGAAGGGTCAAGAGGCCAGCGACCAGAGAAATAAGCATTCTTAATAAATGCGCGGTTATCAACGGTAAATTTACATTGTAAATTTATAAACCGGCAAATAGAAGAATATAGCTTAAGGCTGAAGAATCCCTGGTGATAAATGGCGTGCGGCTGTCTGTGAGTAAGAGACATCTCAGTGAATCGAGAATTTATGCTGCCTACACGTGCCAATACAAGGTTGAAAAAAAATATTTCTAACGCGCGAGAAAATGATAGTGCAATTTTGAAAGTGACAATGATGAAAAAGAAAGGCTTCAATCAGCATAATTATAGGTGTGAACTTTTGGAAAAAAAAAAAAAAAAAAAAAAAAAAAAACTTGAACGATGAAGAAAACGAAGAACAAAAGGCAATGGTTCATCGAAAATAAATGTTCCTGTTGAAATGTTTTTTAAAGAATATCAAATTTCTTTTTTTTTTTGTGTGTGTTTTGAAAGAGTTCGTTGTAAGAAACGAGAAACATATATATATATCGTGAAATGTTTTTTTTGTTTTGAAAGTGTTCGTTGTAAGAAACGAGAAACATATATATATATATTGGTGAAATGCGACAGTTAATTGATGCGTGAGAGAAAAAGTATGTCTGTGCGAATTCCACATGTGCGTGTGTGCGTGACCTTGAGTATTTTCATAGTTTGTCGCTAAATTTGCTGCGTATTCGTAATGTTACTCACAAAACCAGATGTGCTATTTTTTTCTTTTTTTGGGGGGGGTGACCACTTATAGCGATGAACGGCTGCGTGTTCGTATCACGTCAGGGTTACCAATATAGCGGGATGGTACTGGCTGTATGAATGTAACAAAACGAGACAATGTTTGTGTAAATAATATTTAATTAACGGTAGATAGAATACTTGACATGTCAAAGATAGATGTTAGAATGAAACAAAGTTAGTAGTTACCGTTTTGAATGCCAGGCAAACGCGGCTGGCAGAGGGCGCCTGGCTAAGGCCAGGCGCCTGTTGGCCAAATTAATGGCAGAGCCAAATGAGAAGACTCTTCGACCTGGTGCCGAAAAGGCAAAGAGTGGTGGAAGCTTAAAGTTGTTAGTTTTATAGGGCTCTGACCGGAAGTTTGAGAAAGGGTTCCACTTCCCGTCTAGATCCCAATCAAAACAAGGGAGACAACCGCTACAGTCCCTTTGTGAGGGATCCGGTCGGGGGACCATGATTCGCTCACACAGAACTGATTTTTGCTTTCTACGGCTGGATGCCCTCCCTAATACCAACCACATATTATTATATTCATAGAAAAGTAATAACGACGATATTTTATTGTTCCTGATATTACCTTTATATTTATAAGAAAAATGCATAACCTTATATTACTCTCGAAACATGTGTAAAGCAATAAAGTTTTAGAATTTATCATTATTATTTAATATGAATTTATACTTTCAAAATTTCAAGTATCCAATTTTCCAGTTTTACAAAATACATGACAGAAGATGGCACAACATTATTACGATTATTGCTTTAAGACTTAGTTGTGGTATACACGCCATATTTACAAGATATTGAAGACATCACCCGGATCACTGATTCCTTGACTTTGCTAAAGCTTTCAATTCTGTGTCACACAAAAAACTTATGGCAAAAGTCTCTGCAATGGGTGTGAGAGATGATCTTTTTAACTGGTTGAAGTCCTTCATTCTCAGTCGAAAAGAGGTAGTCACAGTTTTAGGACAGCATTCTTCACCTTATGAGATGTCATCTGGTGTACTGCAGGGATCTGTTCTTGGTCCCCTTTTGTTTGTTGCATATATGAACGACATAGATGCCAACTTAAAGAATGCCACAGTGCTGAAATATGCAGATGACATCAAGCTGTACCTTGAGATAAAAAGGACAGATCCTGAACACTATAGATTTTTCCTGCAATCAGACCTGGACACAATGCAGCAATGGATCATGGCCTGGCAACTCAAGTTGGCTGTGGACAAGTGTACCACCATGCATTTTGGGAGGAAAAACCCAGTGTCCACGTACTCCCTCCACAACACTAATATCAAGAAGCCTTCTTGTCAATGTGACCTGGGCATTACTGTCAGCAGCGATTTGCATTGGATAAAGCACATCTCTAAAATTGTCAAGAAGGCAGAGGGTGGCTTGGCATCACTCAGCAAGACCATTGTCAGCCGCTCTCCAGCTATCTGTTTAAAGCTGTTTATAGCTATGGTGTGGCCACACTTAGAATTTGCATCTCCAGTCTGGAACCCCTATCTTGCTCAGAACAGTGACCTCCTGGAAACTGTTCAGAGACATGCAACCAAGTGAATACCCTCCATCAGACATCTACCATACTCTGAACGCCTTACTTCCCTGGGCATGGATACATTGAAGCTCCGACGTCTGGCAACTGACTTAGTAAACACTCACAAAATTATTAACCATTTTGCCAACAACAACCCTGAGCACCTTTTTGAATTCCATGTGTCTAACACCTGTGGGCATGCCTACAAAGTCAGAAAGCTCCCATGACTTTCGGAAACATTTTTTCATGTTCAGAGTTGCTGAAGCATGGAACAAACTACCTGCATCAGTTGTTAGCTGCCGGGACACTTCATCCTTTAAAACCTCCATGCTTCCTGAAATCCGCCAACACTACACGATATCCCTCCTCCATACACATGCACACATGGACTCATACACTGTTCACTCTCCTGACATTTATACACTATTCTATGTACTATACATTCGCCTTTGATGAGTTGTAGTGCACCTGAGCACTGTACACAACAATTTAATTATTATTTTATTATATATATTATAGTTATTAAAATGTTTCCGTTAAGAATTAATTTCTCTGTTGTCGGTATGTCGAAGGGAGATAATTCAAATATTCGTATTATTTTCAATCAAAATCCGATTTTAATGTAATACAATCAGTTTTAATTTCCCATAAATATACATGGTGCTGTTTAGTTAAATATTCTGAAGAAATGGATTTATATCTGATATAATTTAGCTACCATCATGCTCACAATATTGCTGTCTCATTTTCAGTTGTAGTATAAGTAGAAGTTTTACTCTATTTACTTCAAAGTGTTTATCATAAATATGTGTTGCTTTATCTGAAAGTCATATTAAAACTGACAATACAGTTAAGAGTTTGGAATAAACCAGAATGTAAATATTTAAAATTTGTACAATCAGCTTAAATGGGTGTAAACCAGTGCTAAACCAACAATATTCTATTGTTCCTGTGACTCAGTAATATGTATATATACACATATATATACACACACACACTTCCCCCCCCCCCCCCCCCCCACACACATATATATAAATATATATATAGACTTTTACATTATATCAAATACCATACGAGAAACATTTTAATCAGGTATTATACAATGTTGTTTTCGTGACGGAAAAAGTTATTTATTTCTTGTAAATGTAATCATTTTTTTGTTTTGTTTCAGATTGAACATTTATAACTACCTTTCATCTGGATATTGTATTACCATCAGGAGCAGAGATGTTATTTTTCTGCATTTTACTGACTTTCTTCCACTGTTATCTTAGTGAATATATCACATACCATGTTAAAGAAGAGAGTAATCCCTATACTTATGTAGGGGACATTGCTACTGACTTACAGACATCAGATAGCTCCTTCTTACAGAATAAGGATTTAATTACATTTAGTCAACTACAACAAAAGGGAGAACAATTGTTCAATGTGACAAAAACAGGTAAACTGTACACTGTTCAGACATTGGATGCTGAGTCTGTGTGTAGTTATGAGAAAGAATGTTTTGAAATAATTAAAGTTGCTGTTCACAAATCCAAGACATTTATGAAGATATTAAAAATTAAAGTCATAATAGAAGACATCAATGACCACCAACCTGAGTTTCCTGAGAAAGAAATCACTCTAAATTTTAGGGAAGGAGATGGTAGAGGTATGAAGAAAACGATTCCTAATGCCATAGATAAAGATAAAGGATATCAGAACAGCTTAATCAAATATCAATTGAGAGATGATGATAAACACTTTTCATTAAGTGTTTCGAAAGAAGATGATGGATTATCAACATTAGGAATTATTTTAGAAGATAAATTAGACAGGGAAAAGAAAGACAGTTTCAATATTGACGTCATTGCTAAAGATGGAGGAACTCCACCAAAACAAAGTATTTTAAATGTTAGAATATCTGTTGAAGATGAAAATGATAATATACCAATATTTTCCCAACGTATCTACAATGTTTCAATAGAACATAAACATAAAAAGAATATTCCAGTAGTGACATTATCAGCCAATGATTTAGATATTGGCAGGAATGGTAAAATATCTTTCTATTTTAGTCAGAAAACTGATGAGAAGATCAGAAATTATTTTCATTTAAATGAAAGTAGTGGCAAATTGTTCTTAGAAAAACCTTTAAATCTTGGGAAAAAACAGTCTTTTAAAGTATATGTGAAAGCCAAAGATAATGGAATTCCACCACTCAGTTCTATAGCAACTGTTATGGTAAATGTTATCAACCAACACAACAATCCTCCAAATATTGATGTCAACTATATTTCTACACCAAATCACAACACAGCTACCATTCTGGAAGATATCAAAGTTGGTAGTTTCATTGCTTATGTGATGGTCACTGACAATGATGTTGGACACAATGGAGAGGTCAGCTGTAATATTAAACACGATACATTCAAACTACAGTCAATGGGATCTAAGGAATATAAAATAGTTCTAAAGAAAGCAGTAGACAGAGAGACACAGGAACATTATCACTTCACTGTCTCTTGTCAAGATAAAGGATTACCTCCTCTCAAAACTGATAAAGATCTCTCAATACAAGTGTTAGATGTGAATGATGTAAAACCACACTTTACCAAAGATACATTCAAGTTCCTTACCTATGAAAATGACAAAGCTAATTTCCCTATTGGTTTTATCAATGCTACAGACCCAGATGTTGGTAAGGGAGGTGAATTAAGTTATTATCTGAGAAATAAACACCAATATCATCTACCATTCCAGATTATCAACTCTGGCTTTATTTCAACAAACCAATCTTTAGACAGAGAACACAGAGATTTCTATGATTTTGAGGTTTTAGTCAAAGACAATGGAACACCATCTCTAAATAACACAGTAAATGTTGAAGTGGAAGTATTAGATAAAAATGATAATGCTCCATATTTTACATTTCCTAGTGTTGACCCTTTCACTCTTGATGTCCACTATCATCCACAAAGTAAGAATGACATCACACTTCTGAAAGCCTCTGATATAGACAGTCATATGAATGCTTTTCTCAGGTATGAAATCCTTTCAGGTAATGAGAGACAGTTATTTAAACTGGACTCATTCACTGGTGTCTTATCTTACTCTCGCACAGTTTACCAAAATGATGCTGGATCATATCAACTGGAGTTTGTTGTGAAAGACAGTGGTACTCCAGTTCTGTCAGCAACAACTAGTGTCTCTTTAACACTGACTGTTAGTAACAAGACATCACCAATGTTCACAGCTGTCCATGTACCAACTGATAACACAATAGATGCAACATTGTTGATTATCATTGTAGTAGCAGCTGTGATAGTATCTATAGCTATTGTGGTTTCTATAACATTGTGTATTGTGAGATGTAACAATGTAAGAAATAACTCAGCTAGAACAACAGAAGAGAAACAGGCATACCAATGTCGTAATGAGATGAGACAGTTGATCTATCAAGGTAACAACAGTGTATCTGTGATGTCAGGTAATCGAGGAGAGATATCAGACAGATATAGTCAGTCTAGAAGCCATTATTATCCTGAAGACTGGAAGACATCAACAATGAACAGATCTCTTCAGAAATCCACAAAGGTAAAGTCAATTCAATATTTTTGATCTGTTAATATATAATATTTAATTAAGAATGTTAAAATCTCATGTTACCTTTTTGTCAGGTTCTCTTTTGTTGAACATTTTAAATGTTTTGTTTAGCTTCCAAATGTTGAAAATATAGAATATCTGAGACTGAAAAAATGTTATTTCTGCCTTGGTGTTGGAATATATTTTTGTTCCTTTTTGAAAATTAACATCTATGTTAGTTGGAAAATGAGACTGAAGCAAAGCCAACATCGGTAGAATAGAATATGATTCATACATTGAAACCAGGTGTTCTACTGTTTGTCCGGAGAGTTCCAGCTAAATTTGTAGAGACAGCATTATTCACACAATCAAGAATGCGCTGTAAGCTTTAATCCCGACGTCAATAGTTGCAATTGTCATTAACATTGTTCTGAAAGAAAGATATTTTGCAGATAAGTCTTTAGAATATGATTTTTTTGGTTGCGAGAAGGATCCTTAATGAAGATTAGGTTATAAGGCTGCATGTTTAGTGTTTCATGGTGAGGAAAAGATCAAATAGGTAAGCACAGCGAGGAAATATTATGGCATACATCTAGGTAGGATGTTGCTGGGCCCTTGCCAAGAGGGCCAAAGTTCCTTGGTAAATGTTTCATCTTGCCAGTTGCTCCAGGGAACGCCATTAGTAACATCTTGTCTCTACAAAAATGAAGCTGCAACTATTTAGAAGTCAAAAAAGGTGAGAATTCGCTTGCTGGGCAGAAGTCACTGCCTGGTATTCCTACGCCGCCGACTTACAGGCCTGGCGACTGACCAAGCGCAACCAACTTGTTCTGCCGTGATAAGGTAGTGCCATTAATTACTACAGATATTAGTTGAGTTTATGTATTTCAATTTTGACAGTTTATACATAGTTAAATTAGAGCCTTAATATTTTAGTTGGAGATATCAAGATATATATATATATATGTGGTGGATAGTACTTTACTATATTTTAATTTTTTATTGAATATATGTAATATTTCTAATAGGAATGTCATTTCATTTTACCAAGAAGTAAATTATAGCATCTCTTATAAATTTTTGAGTAATTCGTCTCATTTTATCTTGGAACTTACCCAGTCATATTTGAAACTGTGTGTAAATGCTTTAAATTTTAACTATTTAATCGATATAATGCACTAGCAATAGTTTTAATTATAAGTGAATATGTGTAAAACTATGACAAAATTGGTAACTCCACTCCACCCAACTATGATTTATTCAATGTTAGACATTAGGCAGTCAGTGATAAGTGATACCTTTACACTCTTGTGACTTATTGTTTTATTGCAGAAATATCTTTTTACACTTTATATTGTAACTTTATTTTACAGCAGAAATACAGTCAACCTATAGAAGTGACATCTTATGGAGACAACAGACCATCTTCTAACTATCCCACTGATACATTGACGAGTCGTAAGAGTAGTGGACAGTGCTGGAGTGAAAGGTCAAGTAGACAGTATGAAGAAATACCAGCAATGTCAGGTAAACAAATTCATTATTTTTAATATATTTTATTTCTCACTGATTGTCAAATGATTGATTTTAATTTTTCAAGTAGGATCAATAGATAGATTTCTTGCCTTCATCTATCCATGGAATTATTAGAGTTCGAATTTATTTGCTATCTAAAAACTAACCCCACATCTGTCATACGTCTTTATGTATCTGTTTATTGCTAAGTGGATGAATTGGGCAAAGTTTAGTTACTTTTTCCTGTCCTTCACTTCAACAGTGTTGCACAATAACAACTACTGAACTTTACATCAACTATGTCAGCTGTATGACACTGTTGTGACACAATAGTGACTACTGACTTTACATTTGCTAGCTCAGCTCTGTAACACTATTGTTATACAGCCTAACAGTGGTAACATAATAGTGTCTACTGACCTTAACATGAGCTTGTTCAGCTCTGTGACACTGTTGTGGTACAGTAGACTAGTCTTTTTTTCAGTTAGGTCAGCTCAGTGACACTGTTGTAACACAGTTCAGCAGCATCATTATCTATCAACTCAATTGTATGTGACACTGCTATGACACAGTTCAAGTATGTTGTGACAGTAAAATCTATTGACCTTTTAACCAAAACAGCTAAGTTTATTATTAATTGGCTTAGAAATACAAGTTAAATACTATGTTCAATATTATTAATTATACCCATTCCTCTAAAATGTGGAAAATGTAGAAATTATCATAATCATTAACATTATTATTACCATTTCATTATTTTTATTATCCATTCACCGCCCTAAGGGTGGTGGATTGGCAGTATCGGTAGAGGGTCGGACGCCATGCTTTGACGCATAGGGTTACGGCCCTTGCCATTCTGAGTTCAAATCTCGCCGAGGTTAACTTTGCCTTTCATCCTTATGGGGTCGATAAAATAAAGTACCAGTAATACACTGGTTATTTTCTGGCCTTGTGCCAAAAGTAGAAACAATTATTTTTATTATCCATGTCCTTTATTACATAAATACTGACTGGTTTTCAAGGGAGAGCATTCTATCTATCTGTACTCAATTTCTTGTTCATCACCCATTATCTTTATCACTCTCACTCACCAATACCCCACAAATTCAGTATTAGATTGGTCCATATTCAGTTTCATCACCCTCTACTTTATAAGGCAGTTGACATTTACAACTCATATCCGTTGATATCCGTCACTCAAGTCCATCGTCAGTTCTGTTACCTTTTACCATTAACCATCTTTCTCTTTTTCATATGAAACTTTTAGCTACTTTTATACTACTTTCACTTATTATCAAACATCTGTTGCTATCCATCACTTGCTCTTTCCTACCATGACTCATCTCTACTGCTATCCCATTACATTGTCCATGCTGTTTCCTTGACAACCTCCTACCAACAACCAAAATAAAGCCTCCGCTGTTCCTCTTCATCCTTACCATCTTATCGCTCAGTTTCCCCAATGATAATAATTTTCATACTTTTTAGAACTTCTTGGCCATCAATTACACCCTTTCTAATCACACTCTCAGGTACCTTGGAGGAATGGAATTTACATGGATAGCAGAGGACTCTTTAGCTATGCAGTGAACAAGGCAACCTCTCTAGTGTTGGTCTCACTTAAAATGAACTCAGTACAATTTGTAAAGTGGTTTGCAATTGAACAAAGACAATGTAGGGGAGAGAGGATTTTAGTTTTGTTGAGTAAATGACAATCTTTCTAGTGCCAACACCATGGTAAAATGCACCCACTACCCCATGTAAAGTTGTTGGTGTTAGAAAGGGCATCTGACCATAGAAACAATGGAATGCATGAGTGAGGTGTATATCTCTGACCTGTCTAGGTGAGCATTAACATAGACCATACCAACACTTCCAACTTATGCTATCATGGAAAGCAGACATAAGATGATAATGATGACATATTTGTATGATTCCTGTGATTTTGGCTATGTGTTTCTCTACAGTGTTTATAATAATTCTCATGGCAGCTATTATTATTATTATGATGGGGATTGTTTCTGTTGGATTTGCAGATGCAAAGGTATTCTAAGATATCAAAATATTGTCTAGTGTCATCAGCATCATCATTTAACATCCATTTTCCATACTTGCATGGGTTAGACACCCTGTCATGTTATGAGTCCATACAAGTCAGGTGACATCTTGTTCAAATGCCCTGCTTTTGGCTTGGTTTTCTATAGCTGAAAGCCATTCATAGTACCACCAGCCTTACAGTGTATAATGGAACCCATTTTACATGACACCAACACAACTACCTTGCAAGGTTGACTGGGTGCTTTTTGTTGTAAAAGGAATTTTTAAATTTTATTTTATATATTAGTTGAATGTGTGTACAAGAGATTGAGTATTGTCATGAGTAAATAACTATTGTCTGTTTGTGAACTCTGTAGTAAGTTGAGTTGATGTACTTGTTTCAGGAATCTATGGTGTCCCACCTGATGTGTCGAGCAACAATGAGAGAGACCATTACCAAGACAGATATGTGAAACCTCCAGAGAGACAGTTACCTTCAACACCAGATGTTGTTGTAAGTTAAGTTAGACTGAGAAGTTAACAAGAATATCACCTTCAACATACACTCAATATATAGAAAAACATAAAACTTTTACAATATTGCCTATATCTTTATGTTGTTACAGACAATATGTTATATATATGTATATAAGGAAGGTTTCTAGAGAGGAAGTATAAATTGATATTTTTAGACATGAACAATTTCACTTAAATGCTAAGACTGTAGTTATGTAAACTGAGCTAAGAATTAAAAACTAAATATTCTTTCTGGAAAAATCCAATTTAAATTTTTAAATGTTTTGTTTGATTATGATATAGCTAAATAAGTTTTATAGTAATTAATTATTAAATGTTAACATTTCAGAAAATATATTTTACATAGTTTACATATGTGTAAATTTTTGTAAATATATCCCACATAAGAGAGTTTATAATTAGGTCAGACATGCAGTAACTATTATTGTCAATATTGTATTTATATTATATATTACACATTAACAACATCAGCCATATTTTGTTAATATAACCTCTCTCTACATCAGACATGTTGGTATTATATAGATATATTATGGCTGACTGTTAGTGGAGCTGATATTGCATCTTCTCTCTCTCTCCCTCTTCTCTGTGAGGGGAAACACATCTAGTCTGAGTGAAGCTGGAGTAAGCATCACCCTCCCCCACCTCTCTCTCACACACACTCACACTCAGTAAACATCACACATACACAGAAGACTGAGAGGAACTGCTGGTTCCCACTGACTCACTACCAACACTATTCCATCAACATGAAACCATTGTCACACCATAGCAGCAGTGACACAGACAACCATTAACAACAGAACATTGGGACCAACTCACAGTTTATAACAAAGGATTTTACACAATGAATGTAAGTTTTATTATTCTATATTATTTATCCAGTCATGTAAAATAACTTCATATGTAGCTATTTTATAACATCAAAATATAATATTGTAATGGTGGCCATATTAGATGTGTATTAGTTCTCATTGAATGTCTTCTTTACCAACATGGTTTAAGTATTTTGCTTACAATTGTAGGGTAATAATAAGGAAAAGGAATATTTGTTTCAACTTATTTTCCTGTATTAATAATTATTTTTATTATATAGGATTTATCTGCTTCATAAATTTCCTTCTTATATTTTATAGGCTGAAGCTGACCTTTTTTATATTCCTATTAATTACCTTTAAAGGAAATCATTGAAAATAAATTTGTTAGGTTTTACAGTATAATGTGATGTGAATGTAAATTTAAACTTCTGCACTGAATGCATGAACATTAAGAACAAATAACTTATATATACATACACACACATATAGTTGCATTTACAGTGGAACATATATATGTCTGTGTATATTGAGATCAACTCCATTAAAATATTAATATTTTGGTCCACTAAACATATTTTGAGTAGATCACTTATGAAAAATTTAAACATACATACTTCATATTTTGAATTGTTATTAAGAATACAGCATTATTTTTTAATTTTGTTTTTTTATTTTCAAATAATACACAAAATATATAACAATTTTCTCATATCCCATAATATTATACATATTCTGTATTAACATTTGTTGATGTTATTTTTCACAATATTGTTATGGATTATATGTGATGGAGGATATATATATATATTTGATAATTTAGCTTTGTTTTAGTCCCACCCTTGCAAGCAAGGAAAAGCGGACGTAAAATGATGATGATAGTGAATATTTAGACTGGGTCATATTTCTTCACACTTGCCCAAGGGGAGTAACTTTATATATATATATATATATATATATATATATAAAAGTATTATAGTGCTGGTGAAGGCACATGGCTTAGTAGTTGGGCTTTCAATCATAAGGTTGTGAGTTTGATTGCCAGGTTTTCTTGAGCGAGACACATCGGTGGTGTGGAGAGGGGAGACTTGTATGCATGGGCGACTGCTGATGTTCCACAGACAACCCTGTCTGCACTTGTGCCTCAGTGGGGAACTTTCTAGGTACAAGTCCCATGGTCATTCGTGAGCAAGGGGAGGTCTTTACTCCTTATTATAATGCTGATAGGGGTGAGAGTTTACCCACTAATTTCTCAAGTAGTGAATGATAACTTAGGTTCAGAAAATAATATTCCAAGTCAGTATAATGGAAAGTTTTTGTGGTTAGTGATTCTCTGCAAAGTGTTCCATATGATATTATGTTGGTAATATTTGAAATATCTGGAAATAGATTGGAAATGATCAGCCAGATAAGCTGTCTTACAGTATCCAGTTACTGTTATAGTATTTTTCTCCAATCAATGTCTATTATATTCTTTTTGGACAAGTATAATAATATAATCAATATCATCATTTCACAACCACATATGCTATTGTAGGTGATTATGGGCTAAACCAGTTTTTATCCAATGTTGCTACTACCTTCAGGGGACCTCATCACACCTGTATGTTCCAATTTTAGCACATTTTCTACAGTTTAATCCCCTTCTTAACATCAACCACATTACAGAGTGCATTTTATCATGACACTAACACTATTATTTTACTTGAGTATAATAATTATAGAGTAGCCAGTAATTGTTATAACATTTTTTCTCTAATCAATGTTTATTATATTCTTCTTAAATAAGTACAGTTTTGTAATATTCCTTATTATTTCTGCTTAGATATAATTGTGACATGGTGTAGTAGATAAATTGCTCAAGTATAACCCATAATTCGTCTGCAATGACTATCATATGCTTCAATTTAATTGGGGCCAATAGTCTGTGTGTTTAAATGGGGTGTAGTGGAGATAGTTAAAAAGAACTTGGTATATTAATGTCAGCTAATTTGAATTATAATGATTAACACTGCTATTATTGCTTCTGGTATGAATGATATCCTTATTGAATACAAATCTTTTAGCTTCATTTGAACAATAAAAAACATCATTACATGGCCTCATTTTGTAGACCTTGCAAACCTAACATTTCTCAATATATACCTGGAGTAATATGAACATTATGTGACATGTTTTAAATGTGACAAGAACTAAAGAAAAGAAAATTTAGAGTAGATGGCTAAATATTTCAGCAAGTTATATTTTTAACTCTCAGTAATGTAATATTTTTGTTTATTTCAGATTAAATATTTGAAGCTGTGTTTCCTCTGTATACTGTATTAACATCAAGAGCAGAGATGTTGTTATTTCTGTGTATTTTACTGACTTTCTTCCACTGTTATCTAAGTGAACATATCACATACCATGTTAAAGAAGAGAGTAATCCCTATACTTATATAGGGGACATTGCTCCTGACTTACAGACATCAGATAACTCCTTCTTAAAGAAAAAGGATTTAATTACATTTAGTCAACTACAACAAAAGGGAGAACAATTGTTCAATGTGACAAAAACAGGTAAACTGTACACTGTTCAGACATTGGATGCTGAGTCTGTGTGTAGTTATGAGAAAGAATGTTTTGAAATAGTGAAAGTTGCTGTTCACAAATCCAAGACATTTATGAAGATATTAAAAATTAAAGTCATAATAGAAGACATCAATGACCACCAACCTGAGTTTCCAACTGAACAAGTAAATATACAGTTTTCAGAGCGAGACAGCAAAGGATCAAAACTATCAATACCCAATGCTGCTGACAAAGACATTGGATATCAAAACAGCTTAATTAAATATGAGTTAAAAAAAGATAATGGGCATTTTTCTTTGGCAGTTGCCAAACAAGCAGGTGGAATGTCAACATTAGAAATTATCTTAGAAGATAAATTAGACAGAGAAAAGAAAGACAGCTATAATATTGAGGTCATTGCTAAAGATGGAGGAACTCCACCAAAGCAAAGTATTTTAAATGTTAATATATCTGTGAAAGATGAAAATGACAACAGACCACAATTTTCCCAAAGTATCTATAATGTCTCCATAGAACATAAACATAAAAAGAATATTCCAGTAGTGACATTATCTGCCAATGATTTAGATATTGGTAGGAATGGTAATATAGCTTTCTATTTTGCAAGGAAAACTTCAGAGAAAATGAAAAGATATTTTAATTTAGAAGAATATAGTGGAAAAATATTCTTAACACAATCATTAGAAATTGAGACAAAGAACTCTTTAAAATTATATATTGAAGCCAGAGATGGAGGCAACCCACCTCTCAGTTCCATAGCAACTGTGATGGTAAATGTTATCAACCAACACAACAATCCTCCAAATATTGATGTCAACTATATTTCTACACAGAATCACAACACAGCTACCATTCTGGAAGATATCAAAGTTGGTAGTTTCATTGCTTATGTGATGGTCACTGACAATGATGTTGGACACAATGGAGAGGTCAGCTGTAATATTAAACATGATACATTCAAACTACAGTCAATGGGATCTAAAGAATATAAAATAGTTCTAAAGAAAGCAGTAGACAGAGAGACACAGGAACATTATCACTTTACTGTCTCCTGTCAAGATAAAGGATTACCTCCTCTCAAAACTGATAAAGATCTCTCAATACAAGTGTTAGATGTGAATGATGTAAAACCACACTTTACCAAAGATACATTCAAGTTCCTTACCTATGAGAATGACAAAGCTAATTTCCCTATTGGTTTTATCAATGCTACAGACCCAGATGTTGGTAAGGGAGGTGAATTAAGTTATTATCTGAGAAATAAACACCAATATCGTCTACCATTCCAGATTATCAACTCTGGCTTTATTTCAACAAACCAATCTTTAGACAGAGAACACAGAGATTTCTATGACTTTGAGGTTTTAGTCAAAGACAATGGAACACCATCTCTAAATAACACAGTGAATGTTGAAGTGGAAGTATTAGATAAAAATGATAATGCTCCATATTTTACATATCCTAGTGTTGACCCTTTCACTCTTGATGTCCACTATCATCCACAAAGTAAGAATGACATCACACTTCTGAAAGCCTCTGATATAGATAGTCACATGAATGCTTTTCTCAGGTATGAAATCCTTTCAGGTAATGAGAGACAATTATTTAAACTGGACTCATTCACTGGTGTCTTATCTTACTCTCGTACAGTTTACCAAAATGATGCTGGATCATATCAACTGGAGTTTCTTGTGAAAGACAGTGGTACTCCAGTTCTGTCAGCAACAACTAGTGTCTCTTTAACACTGACTGTTAGTAACAAGACATCACCAATGTTCACAGCTGTCCATGTACCAACTGATAACACAATAGATGCAACATTGTTGATTATCATTGTAGTAGCAGCTGTGATAGTATCTATAGCTATTGTGGTTTCTATAACATTGTGTATTGTGAGATGTAACAATGTAAGAAATAATTCAGCTAGAACAACAGAAGAGAAACAGGCATACCAATGTCGTAATGAGATGAGACAGTTGATCTATCAAGGTAACAACAGTGTATCTGTGATGTCAGGTAATCAAGGAGAGATATCAGACAGATATAGTCAGTCTAGAAGCCATTACTATCCTGAAGACTGGAAGATATCAACAATGAACAGATCTCTCCAAAAATCCACAAGGGTAAGTTGTCTTTAATGTAAATGTCGGTCATGAGTGACCATAAAATGCTATGTGCATTTGTATATTGACATATATTTCTCTATGTAATTCTTTAAAATTTACTCACACAAACATACACCTTCCCACAACATATTTTCCTGTTTCGGTCATGTTGTTCAATAAGAAGTATGCTTACCAAAACAGGTCTCTGTAAATGGTTATTTCTCCAAAGTTATTCAGCATGTCATTTGATAATTCATGCAATTATAACCTAAAAATAAATTATTAAAATATCATTTTTATGTTTAATCACTTCCACGGGTCAATAATCAACATTTACTATTGGGTTTCTTTTATGTAAACCATAAATTTATCAGAACGGAAATTTCTCAATTTGTATTGTTCATATATCTGGTAATCATGGTATATATGGCATGCCAAATTTGGACCACAAAAATTAAATATACTGAATGCTATTGCTGTAATTATTGACTGTACTTGTCACTAGTTAAATAATATTGTGTTTAGATTTCTGCTCTTTATTTCAACTTATAATAATTATATTCATGGTATCTAGCATTCTCTTTTTTTTTTTTTTTTTTTTTTTCATTGTAATAATAATTTCTTTCATTCTGTTGTGGTGTTCATTAGGAGCTTTGCTTGAAATTTCTCTTTTATTGTTTTCTCAGTTTTTCCAATTGTTGAGTCCTTAACCTTTTTGATACTAATGTACCTCAAAGTGCCTTTGTTCTTTGATACAAAACTGTTAATTTTAAAGAGTTCATACTTATATCAAAACCCTCTGTCATAATTTTATTTAAAACTTTTTTCAAGTAATATTTCAAGCATCAGTTTAATAATTGTTTCTACTTTTGGCACAAGGCCAGCAATTACCCAGTGCATTACTGGTGCTTTATTAATAATTGTTTCTACTTTTGGCACAAGGCCAGCAAATACCCAGTGCATTACTGGTACTTTATTTTATCGACCCCGTAAGGATGAAAGGCAAAGTCAACCTCGGCGGGATTTGAACTCAGATCGTAAAGGGACGTAACTATGCTGGAAAGCATGGCGTCCGACCCTCTACCGATACTGCCAATGAGAGTTATTTTACTGAATTCCTACATATCTTTGATTGTTGAAAAAAATCAATTGAAACACATTGGCAGTGTTTTTAATTAGAAATATGGTAACAAAAGACTTAATAGGCCACACCATCAACAGGTTTCACTTAATATATATAATTACATTACCTTAATTAGGCTGTTAAATTAGTCAATATTTTGTTGATTTCTCTTTCCATCTGTAACATTAATAGTGAAATTCCAATAGTCAATAGTTGCTGTGAATATGAATTTACTGCCAATGTGTTACTAATTGACATACATTCCCATACTATACCAAGCTGTCAGATGGGCTGGATGCCTGCATTTTGCTTACATACATTCCCACACTTTACCGAGTACATTTTATTATTATACCTGCACTAGGAATGTTGTCAAACCTTTGACACTGCTGAAGAGCCATCCTGACCCTTTGTTTGGCTAGATTCTTTCCTACTACTGACCACTTTGCAGAGTGTACTAGGTGTGTTTATTGTGTAGGTCACTGACACTAGTGGGGATTATGTCTTTGACACCACTAGAGTTTTCCTGACCATTTGTTTGATAGATTTTCTATCGCTGGATACATTCATAAATACAATACACATCCATCCACCCATACACATACACACACACTCACACAACTACAGAGAAATTTGTGATTTAACCAATACTATACATTGCTCTGTCACCAATGAAAGGATATTTTTACATCCTATATTGTAACTATATTTTACAGCAGAAATATAGTCAACCTATAGAGGTGACATCTTATGGAGACAACAGACCATCTTCTAACTATCCCACTGATACATTGACCAGTCGTAAGAGTAGTGGACAGTGCTGGAGTGAAAGGTCAAGCAGACAGTATGAAGAGATACCAGCAATGTCAGGTAAGAGCAGTATAAATTTATTGTATATTTAATAGAGAATAGCATGAAGAAAATATAACATACTAATATAGTTAAATTATATAACATGTTTATTAATAACTTAACTCTGTATATCATCTACAAAGTCAGCACAGCTCCCATGACTTTCGTAAACATTTTTTCACGCTCAAAGTTGCTGAAGCATGGAACAAACTGCCTGCGTCAGTTGTTAGCTGCCGAGACACAGCATCCTTTAAAACCCTCATGCTTCCCGAAATACGCCCAAACTACACCTGATGTACCCCTTCCATACACATGCACACGTGTATATCATGACTCATGCACTGTTCATTTTCCTGACGTTTGTACATTACCCTATGTACTATACATTCACTTTTTGATGAGTTGTAGTGCACCTGAGCATTGTACACAATATTTCATTATTATTATTATCATCTATGTTTCAGTTATCTATGGTACACAACAGGATAGCTCAGCCAACACTGACAAACTGTACCAAGACAGATATGTCAAACCTCCAGAAAGACAACTCCCGGCTGTTCCTGATGTTATAAACAACTAATCAATTCTTGTTATTACAAGCAAACTTCTGTTCTTTCAGATAATATCAAAATTTAATAGTAGATCGTTAATCTCAGTATTCTAGTATCACAAATAATTTTCTGCTGCTTTGAACCATATTTCATTTGACCACTATATGTAAGAAAATAGCAATAAAGACATTTGACATAAACAGGTATTGTGACATGTAGGGTGTAAGATAGTGTGACACGATAGTTTTTGTATTTGTGGTTTAGATCGATAATCAGAAAGTAAAATAAGTCACAATATTTTTCTAAAATATCATTTCTGAAAAATTGATTTTGTGTTTAGATTTTTTTTTAATGGAGGAAATTTGATTTTATCAAGAAACCACTTACCACAGAACATTTATATATTAAACATTCCCTCCATATCTATCATGGTAACTGATAATTTTCAGAAATTAGGTCATCAAATATTTATTGTTATTAAATATTCTATTCATCCTTTGTTAGAAATATATTTACCAATAACTTCTATTTCGAATTTGGTGTATATTTAGGTTACACACATCTTGAGTACAATTGTCTATATTATATTAACATCATCAATTAATGATATTTTGTTAATATAACATCTTAAAACATTCTCTATTTCTATGTCAGTCCCTCTACATCAGACATGTTGGTATTCATCATCATCATCAACGTTTAACGTCCGTGTTCCACGCTTGCATGGGTTTGGACGGGGGTAGTCCCACTTGAGGCAAGAGTGATTGTCTTGCTCGCATAGGACTGCCTGGCAGGTTTTCTACAGTTGGATGCCCTTCCTAACACCAACCACATTTACAGTGTGGGTCTGGGAGGTTTTTACCGTGTTGCCTACACGGCCACATTACAGCGTGGACTGTGTGTTTTTTTGTCGTGACACCTACACGATCTCATTTGTTTCGGCCTGGATGGCGCGGCACCAACATAACTTTACATAGAACGGGGTGGTGGTGGTGGGACGGGGTGTATTTGTTAGAGATGCCTACTGGCTGGAGTAGGTTTTACTATATATTTAGGTAAGGCGGGTATTATATAGACATATTATGGCTAACTGTTAGTGGAGCTGTTATTGTCTTCTCTCTCTCCTTTTTCTCTGTGAAGGAAATAACATCTAGTCTGTGTGAGGCTGGAGTAAGCATCACCCATCCTTTTCTCTCTCTCTCTTACACATACACACATATGTATATATATATACACACACACACTCAGTAAACATCACAAATACATTGAGAAGACTGAGAGGAACTGCTGGTTCCCACTGACTCACTACCAACACTATTCCATCAACATGAAGCCATTGTCCACAGACAACCATTAACAACAGAACATTGGGACCAACACACAGTCAATGTAAGTCTGTCTTTGGTATTTTATTCATATAAATATTACTCATGAAATCCTTAAATTGTCTTTATTGCAAAACTAAAAATCCAAATTTGTAGATTCTCAGAGGAGAGTTTTCTGAATACTTTTCATAATTTCCTGTAATTTTCCATCTTTATTATTCTAGATTTCTCCATATCCTTCTGTTGTTGTTTAATATTACCAGCAGTTAGTGTTAGTGCAGTTCAGCTTTCCACAAATTTCCTATTAACTATGTTAATATATTCACATTTCTTTCACTTTACAAATTGTCTTTTCTGATTAGTAACACTTCACTTTTGTTTTTCAGACTTCAGATTGTTTTAGTGTAATTTTATTAAGTTAAGATATATATATATATAACTAAATTCAAATATTTCTAATATTATTTTCGTGTAGTGTCTTCATGAGATAATTGCTTTTCTGTAGAGTATAGCCTCAATATGGAAGGAAAAACTGCTGAAAGGAAAAATATTTCTACTTTATAATTTAATCAGCTTTATTGCATTCTTCTACATAGATGTATTTTCCTTAAATCTAACATTTCCTCATATTTTATTCAGGTTTCAATTAATTAGTGTTTTTTAACCATTAAAACGATGTTGGCTAATTGAAACTTGAATGAGTGTTTTTGTTTTTAATATCTCAAAGATTATTTTCTTTAGACTAGATGATATTGGCAATGTTTTAGGTGTAGTTTAGATTTGTTTGAATCAACACCAATATATTAGTGGTATTTTTCATAAATCCTGTAGTCTAATTGAAATGGATGTCATCAACATTTAGATTTGATCTTGTACTGTATAGAATTTAGTTTGGTATTCTCCTGTCTAGGCTTATAAAATGGAACTGAATCTACAAATATTAGATCAATGATAGTACTTTTCATTCGTTTATTAATATTTTTATATATTTTATTAGGCATTTGCATTTTTCTTTTTTACACAAATATTGTCAATCAAATCTTTGTAATTATTCCTCTATTTTCATAATCAGTTATATCCATCGATGAGCAGCCAATTCTATTGTTTTCCTAGAAGAAAGAAAAAGGGATTTGTTTGATTCTTCCATGGTTTATAGTATCATAAGTAAGCTTAAATTATTTCAACCAGGAATCATTTCACTGATATCCTTACCATCACTCCACTTGATTCACCACAAATATTTATATAATTTACTTTAACATTCTACCAGTTGTTTGGCTGTTTTCTCCCCAAAACTAATTTTTTATATTTTATAAATTTCATATATATTTCAGTTGAGGGCAGTTGTTTGGCCGAGTTGTTAGGGTATCAGACAAATGCGTAGCTGTATTTGTTCCAGTTCTTTATTTTGTGTGCTCAAATGTTACTGAGGTTAACGTTACCTTTCTCTTTCTCTCTCTCTATATATATATATATCTTTTTTTGTGTCTGGAGAGGAGGGGTTGAGAAAATAAAGTGTCAGTGAAGTAGTTGTTGATTTAATCAACTCCCCACCCTTCAAAAAAATAAAAATTATTGCCAAAATAGAAACCGAATTTCAGTTAAAAATCTAAAAATTAAGGTTTATCCAAGGAAAATGATAATTATGCATTTTCAACATTTAGCTAAAGCTGAAATAAAAAATTCCTGATTTCCATGTGATTGTATTCTTCTTCACCCACTTAATCCTGAGAGGGTCAGGGGGCAGAGGCCTCAATCATTCCTTCCAGTGGGGCCTGTCAGAAGCAGCCTCTCCAACTGATCTGGTTGGATCCCTAAGCAAGACCAGCCAAGCTCATGGATGTTATCCAACCATCTTCCTCGGAGTCTACCACTGGGTCTCTTGCCGGTTGGTTTTGCCCGTAAAATCTGTCCAGCGATTCTTTCCCCGAAACATTCTAACCACATGCTCATAGTACTGGAGCTGTAATCTCTCAACTCGGAGCAGTAGCGGCTCTACCTGGAGTGACTCTCTGATCTCCAAGCTACACACTCTATACACATTACATGATTGTATTGCCTAACAAAATCTTGTGCAAGTAAATTTAGATAGTGACAACTTCTCTACCAAAATAATAGATTTATACGTGTGAAATATTTAAATATTTGAATCAAATTCTCTCATATTTTTTACGTTCTGTTTTTACAATGCCAGTTACATTTTTAAAAAAAGACATTGTTGGATAAATGTTGGCTGTTAAATATATATATCATTATCTATAAAAGGCAGATTGTTGTTGTTGTTGTTTGTGTGTGTGTGTGTGTGTGTGTGTGTGTGCATGCATGTTCCATGTTTATACATTTGCACAATTTCAAACCGATTCGACTCAAAGTCTGTAAGAATGTTGTAAATGGTCTAACTTAGGTCAATGACTATTTATTTCATTCAAACTCACCCACAATTATGGAAATAATCGATAAAACTAAATACATGACGCTTTAGCCCTCTAATACAATCAGTTTACCTCTCTCTACTCCTCTTAAAATTCGATAAAACTACATACATGCTGCAACTTTCTCTGATATACGATTAAACTTACAAACTTTAAGAGAGAGTGAGAGGGAGAGAGAGAGAGGGAAGTTTGTTTTTGAGTGTGGAACGGTCAAACATTTATTTACTTCAATGACAAAGCACTTATTACATTTCATACGAAACAATTATTCAAAAGCAACAGATAAATTTATTCAACAACAAAAAAAATAGCGATAAATCTTTTTTAAAACATCTATCAACGAACGTGGAAGAAAGAAGTATCAGTTCATTTACTATACACAATATCCTCTATGAGGTCACTAAACCTGCTAGAAACAGCAGCTAACTCTCCCCCATATCACACCACTCCCTACTGTCTTAAATTTAGAAAACATATCCTCTATGAGGTCACCAAACCTGCTAGAAACAGCAGCTAACTCTCCCCCATATCATACCCCTCCCTACTGTCTTAAATTTAGAAAACACACATTAGACAACCATGCAGAACAACTCCATTGCAGCTCTGTTGTTCGGCTGGCATCGTCTATGTGCGTGTTGCGCAAGTACTGTGAAACAATAAATTTCAACACTTCTTTGCACAGAGATAATAGCCATAGGCGAAACTACAATTGTCACTGCTGGCGCAGCTCCTGCTTCGGCAGTCCAGGTCTGCAATTCATTCACCCAGTGCCTGGCAGACAAAAAAGTGCTGCCATGAAATGGGTGGTGCAACCTAACTTTGGTAACTTACTGACCCCGAGCAACGCCGGGCTTTAATGCTAGTATATATATATATATATGAAGGGCATCCAGCTTAGAAACTATGCCAAAACTGGAATGTAAGTAAGCAAAATGTGAGTACCTGGCCCATTTGGGAGGACAGCAACTCTGATTAAGTCCTGACTTAGTCTATGATGGCCCATCCAATCCAATCTAACATGAAGAAAAAAAAACATATGTTAAATGATGATTATAATGTTGGTATATATTACTTACTAAGTATTGTCAGATATTACATATGTTTTCTCTATGCATAGATTATACATTCTAAATATTTGGTGATTATCACCAGGTTACATGTTGCTCCAACTCTATCTCTACTCCACCCAATATTATTTATTATTGCTATTGTTTTGGTGCTTTACCTTACTAGCCACACTAGGTCTGCAGGTTGGGGTTGGTGAAGGGAATTTACCTTACTATCAATGCTAGACCTGCATGTTTAGGCTATTAAGTGGGGATTTGTCTTACTTGCAATGCTAGACCTGCAGGTTGAGGTTGGTGATGATGATTTGCCTTACTAGCAACACTAAGCCTGCAGGTTGGTGAGGGTGGTTTTAGGCACCTAGGTGGAAATTGAACTCAGAATATAAAAAGTCAGAAAAGATATGTAGCAAGCTACTTTTCTTTGGCGCATTGATACCCTGTCCATGCATGATTTGGCTAAGTTAGGCCAATCACTATCCGCGCACGGATATGTATTTTCAACTTCCACCCAAACTAAGACTTTCCCCGCGACTTTTAATAAATTCATTCTCTTGCAGCTTGACTGTGGTAAGGTAAACAACCATTTTGCTTTTGCTCCACAACCATTAACTAAAATGGAACACAACAATTTAACCACGGCCTGGCTAACACTTCAGCCAGTAGACCATGCCTTCTGCAATCTTAATTTGTTTATTTCTTTGTTTGGCATGCCAGCTTAATCCAGCTCTTAACCATTGTTAATAAATTATAAAAAAAACCTATTACAACAAACTACAAATTGCCGTTGACATCATTTTACATATCATTATATTTTATTTAAAAGCTTCAGATACAATGCATTTCATCTAACATTTATATAGATCTTATTAAATCACATTAATGTTTTGCTAACCTTGCAGGTTGATCATCTTGAAACTAAATGAAGAGATGAATAAAACAGAAGCTAGATTTTCCCAGCCTCAGAACAGAACATTTTCATCTAAAAAGATAGGTGAGATATGTTTCAATATTTTTTTCATAATTGTTATATCTTTTGCATATTTCAACATAGTATAGGACTGATTATTTATCTGTTAATAAATCTGTTCCATATCTTTTATCATGTGTGTATGTGAAAACAACGGTAAAAAACAGGTGCTCTTCAAATGAAGTCCTTTGTTATATTTGTCCTGCACTGTATTATAGGCACTCCTTTATTACCCTAATCATAAGAAATGCAGTGACGAGTAATTGACTCTTTGTAAACCTATACCCAACAATGCTATTGTTTATCAATACTGAAATAAGATTAATAATCCTCAACAGTCTATCACAGCTGAATTGTAGTGAATAGGTTAAACTAAAAATATTTGAATATCTTATTAAATTACTTGGAGTAAAAAAAAAAATGTGACAAGTTTTGTTTATTACTGATTAGGTATTAAGGTATTTCTTTAAAATGATAAACTTCAGTGGACTTCAATTGAATATTTATATATTTTAATTTTAGTATGGCCATGTTTTTGGTCTTGAACTCAAACTTTTCAAAATCTTTAACCTTGAAAGTTTGCAGTAAAATTGGGAAAATGGATTTTCATTTTATTTTGCTTTCCTTTCAGATGCAGTTGATAAAATTTTATTATATAAAAGCCCTTCTTCATCAAATGTCAAACATGTTTGCAACAGTTTACATACTTCTATTGTGTATACATTGTTGTTTATGTAAAGACATTATCTTTCATGTAAAGGAAGAGAATTTGCCTTATTCTTATATAGGTGACATTGCTATTCAACCTCATTTCACCAAAACTATCTTAACTGGTGATGCCAGTCTGTTTACATTTAATCAACTAATACAAAAAGGAACACAGCTATTTAATGTCACAAAAGCAGGAAAATTGTACACAGCTGAGACTCTGGATGCTGAAGCTTTGTGTCGGTATAATACTGAATGTTATAGAACTGTGAAAATTGCTATCCGTAAACATAAAACATTTATACAAATATTAAAAATTAAAGTCATAATAGAAGACATCAATGATCACCAACCTGAGTTTCCTGAGAAAGACATCACTCTAGGGTTTAGGGAAGGAGATGGTAGAGGTATGAAAAAGGCCATACCTAATGCTGTTGATAAAGATGTGGGATATCAAAATAGATTGATTACATATGATTTAAAAAATGATTCTGCAAAATTTGCATTGTCTGTTTCTAAAAGAGTTGATGGAATATCTAGATTGGAAATTGTTTTGAATGAAAAATTAGACAGAGAGTTAGAAGACATTTACCATATTCAAGTAACAGCTAAAGATGGAGGGACTCCACCAAAAGAGTGTCTCTTAGAGGTGAAAATAACAGTAGGAGATGAGAATGATAATTTACCTGTCTTCTCTAATGATATATACAACATTTCTATTCAAAATATTTATAAAATATACAAACCAATATTAACTCTTGCTGCAAAGGATAAAGACAGTGGAAAAAATGGGATAGTCTCTTATTATTTTAGTCCAATGACTTCTGATATCGACAAAACATATTTTGGCTTGAATAAAACAACTGGAGATATGTTTTTGATTGATGAAATTAATATTAGAGAAAAGATAATGTATACACTGTATATAGAAGCCAGAGATGGTGGAAATCCCCCACTGAGTTCTATAGCAGCTGTTCATGTTAATGTTATCAATGAACACAACAATCCTCCGAATATTGATGTCAACTATATTTCTACACCAAATCACAACACAGCTACCATTCTGGAAGATATCAAAGTTGGTAGTTTCATTGCTTATGTGATGGTCACTGACAATGATGTTGGACACAATGGAGAGGTCAGCTGTAATATCAAACATGATACATTCAAACTACAATCAATGGGATCTAAAGAATATAAAATAGTTCTAAAGAAAGCAGTAGACAGAGAGACACAGGAACATTATCACTTTACTGTCTCCTGTCAAGATAAAGGATTACCTCCTCTCAAAACTGATAAAGATCTCTCAATACAAGTGTTAGATGTGAATGATGTAAAACCACACTTTACCAAAGATACATTCAAGTTCCTTACCTATGAGAATGACAAAGCTAATTTCCCTATTGGTTTTATCAATGCTACAGACCCAGATGTTGGTAAGGGAGGTGAATTAAGTTATCATCTGAGAAATAAACACCAATATCATCTACCATTCCAGATTATCAACTCTGGTTTTATTTCAACAAACCAGTCTTTAGACAGAGAACACAGAGATTTCTATGACTTTGAGGTTTTAGTCAAAGACAATGGAACACCATCTCTAAATAACACAGTAAATGTTGAAGTGGAAGTATTAGATAAAAATGATAATGTTCCATATTTTACATTTCCTAGTGTTGACCCTTTCACTCTTGATGTCCACTATCATCCACAAAGTAAGAATGACATCACACTTCTGAAAGCCTCTGATATAGACAGTCACATGAATGCTTTTCTCAGGTATGAAATCCTTTCAGGTAATGAGAGACAGTTATTTAAACTGGACTCATTCACTGGTGTCTTATCTTACTCTCGCACAGTTTACCAAAATGATGCTGGATCATATCAACTGGAGTTTGTTGTGAAAGACAGTGGTACTCCAGTTCTGTCAGCAACAACTAGTGTCTCTTTAACACTGACTGTTAGTAACAAGACATCACCAATGTTCACAGCTGTCCATGTACCAACTGATAACACAATAGATGCAACATTGTTGATTATCATTGTAGTAGCAGCTGTGATAGTATCTATTGCTATTGTGGTTTCTATAACATTGTGTATTGTGAGATGTAACAATGTGAGAAATAACTCAGCTAGAACAACAGAAGAGAAACAGGCATACCAATGTCGTAATGAGATGAGACAGTTGATCTATCAAGGTAACAACAGTGTATCTGTGATGTCAGGTAATCAAGGAGAGATATCAGACAGATATAGTCAGTCTAGAAGTCATTACTATCCTGAAGACTGGACGACATCAACAATGAACAGAACACTTCAGAAATCTATGAAGGTAAGTTGCACTCTAATAATTACATTAACATCTTTTTGTGTATATGAATATATATCTTCATGTCTCTACTATTGTCTGTAGCAATGATTAAGTACTAATTTCATCTGTGATGACCTGTCCAACCCATGTCAGCATGGGAAAATAGATGTTAAATGATGGGTGAGATGGATCATTACAGATCAAGCATAATCTTCATGAGACTGAGTATTTTCCTAGATGATTCAGGGGATCATGTCCTGCTCAATATATTCTATTTTCCGTATGGTTTCTGATTGCTGTGGGCCTTTTATAATGCCAACTGATTTACATAGTTTAATGGTGCCATGACTAAGGAGGTTATCATGTTCTTGATGTGCCTGTGGAGTAGGCTCTATCCTTTTTGGCAAGTTTTTTTTATGGCTGGTTGCTCTTCCTAACATTCCTACTGTTACAATGCCACCCACTTTACAGAATGTACAGACTGCATTTTATGGTGGCACCAATATAAGGGATGTTGCTTTTTTCCAAGGCAAACATGATCAACAGTAATGGGATGATATGGAGTGAGTGAGGGCTACTTGATTGGTTGTTGGTAGGCGATTTATTAGAAAATAGTAATAGAAACATAAAGAGGAGAGCACAGGTAATGGATGACGGTAGGTACTAGATGTCAAGCAAGAGCTATATGGGTGAGAGAGAATGAAGGCCAGAAGTATGATAGATGACAGGACAGAGAAAAGGGAGTTATAATTAATAGTGCTGCATCATACACAGCAATGCTGCCAAGGTGGGAAATCTGTATATGGATAGATAGCTGATGGTATGAGTGCAGTGCTAATGATGATGAAAATAATAATGATTTCTAATTTAGGCGCAATCAATTCAGAGGAAGTGGTAAATCAATTAAATTGAGCAAGTACTTGACTGGTACTTTATTTTATCAACTATGGAAGAATGGAAGGCAAAGTTAACCTTGGTGGGATTTGAACTCAGAATATAAAGAGCCTGAATAAATATTTCAAAGCATTTCTTCTGATGTTCTGACAATTCTGTCAATCCACCACTTTAAGACTAGAAAGAAAAGAAATGCATTTTCCCTTGTGGATCTGTAATGCTAGTTAGTGTGCATGAACAACAAAGCATAATAATAAGTGACAGTGGCGGGATGGAGTATAAACAGGCCATGTGCTGCATTTTACTACATGGTAGCAGTGTAGAGGATTCTGTACATGATGAGTGTGTAGGTTGTAGGAAGTAAGTGTAGCAGGAAGGGAAATAGATGATGAAATTAATTTGAAGCATATTGGGTGCCTTGCTTGTACCAGTAGAACATGTGGGAAACTCTTATTTTCTGATGTATGTTGACTGAGTTTTTGATAATTAACAACTTATGTCCCGGAGTCTCACCTTCTTTATGAAAACCTGTCTGATGATGAGTTAGATTTATATAAGCTATTATGTAATGCCTCAGAAATGTATGTAACAGTTGTTATTTAATAAATTGAAGTATGGAAATGTATAACTGTGGCTTTATATTTATTAACATGGAGGCACATGGCTTAGTGGTTAGAGCATTGGCCTTGCAATCGAAAGGTTGTGAGTTCAATTCTCAGACCGGGTGATGTGTTGTTTCCTTGAGCAAGACACTTTATTTCACATTGCTCCAGTTTACTCAGCTGTAGAAATGAGATGATAGGGACTGGGGTCCATATCATTCCACTGCAAAGTGGTCGTGGAGGTGCCACGGCAAAAAAGCACCCAGCACTCACTGTAAATGAGGTTGGTGTTAGGAAGGGCATCCAGCTGTAGAAATCAAGCCAAAATCAGTTCCCGTCCCACCCTTGCAAGCAGGGAAAAGCGGACGTAAAATGAAATGAAAATGATGATACCCTCCCCCCCATATATATATATATATATGTATATTGTATATATATATTGGAGCATATGAGCAAGATGTAATCACCTGACCTGTATAGCCTTATAACATGACAGTCAGTATAATCCCTGCAACCATGGAAAATAGGTATTAAACAGTGATGATAATGATATATATATGTGTGTGTGTGCATTAGTAATTTTTATTATTCTTGCAATATCATTGGTTTTGTAGACATATGTTTACCTTTATGAAGTCAATGGTAGTGTAAGAATAATCAAACTTATTGCACATATTTAACTCTCATTATGCGTTGATTGCTTTTTTCCATTCTTTTGTACATATACCTGTGTCCTATGTGTTTGTCTGTGATGCTGTATATTTAATATAGTTTGTTTATAGTATTTTACATTTTGAAGCAGTCTGAAAGTGTGGGGTGGAGGAGGTGAAGCAAGGAGGCTAGATAGATGGGTAGCAAGATGAGAGGAAAAACAGATGGAATGAAGGAAGTGGGTATGGAAGAAAAAGGAGGAATGTCTTAAGGAATGGGAGAAGGAAATAACAAGGAATGAAGGATGGAAAAAAAGGAGGAATGTCATAAGGAATGGGAGAGGGAAGAAAAGGAGGAATGTCATGGAATGGGAGAAGGAAAGAACAAGGAATGAAGGATGGAAAAAAAGGAGGAATAAAGGGAGACATATATTGCCTTGGTTATATCTGATATTGTCACAGTTTACCTGTTTATGATTATCACCATTGTCTATCAGTTTATGATATCACCACTATCTACCTCGTTATGTTTGATATCACAATTATCTACCTGGTGATATCTGATATCACCAGTCTACCTGTTTATATGATATTACCACTGTCTATCTACTTATATGATATTACCACTGTCTACTTGTTTATATATTATCACTGTTTACCTGATTATATATACTATCACCACTGTCTATTTGTTATATCTGACCTCACCACAGTCTACCTTGTTATAATATATCATCACTGCCTATTTGGTTATATCTGATATTGCCACTATTTATCTATCTATGATATCATTGTCTACCTGGTTATATCTATCTTTTCAACGAAAAGAATACTAGATAGATCTAGTATTGTAATTCTAGGGCCAGCCCCCTTACAAAGGCTATATATCTGCTTGGATGGAAGGAGAAACTTAATTTCCTGTTTGTCTCCATATCAACAATTTCCACAAATTGTGGTGGTGGCAAGGAGATAGTTATCAATGTAGTGTAACAAGGGGCTGAATCAGATAGAGATGTGGGAGTGGAAGGGTGGGGGTGAAGTTGGTGCAAGGGCAATATTAGTCATATAAGAAGAAATCTATTTATTAGTTTTAGAGGAAGTGACTTATTTGACAGAGATTATAACTACAGGAGCTGCTGTTATATCTCTGCTGTCATTTCCTGGTCTCATATAAAACTAGGGAGAGGTAAAGCAGAAGCATAAGAAGATATAAAATTAAAAGGGGAAGTTTTTCTCAAACATAATAATGTGTATTTAATGAACAGAAATAATTATGAATGGATTATTTATTGAGTATAACCCAATTAGCAAGCATGACTCATACAGTGAGGTGAAGACATATTTCATCTGTTGCTTTATTGGGACCACCCATTCAGTTCAGTCTAATTTAGTAAGGATTGGGATAAGAAAGAAAAAGAAAATGGTGAAATTGGAGTGAACTTTGGTGATTTCTATTAACTGTAGCACAGAAGGAATGGAATATATTCATTCAATGGAATGAGTAATTTTAACTTTAGGTATTGGTTTCTACATTGAATTAATAGAATTGACTTTACAAAATTGTCTGTTAATCCTTTTTATACGAAACCACCTGAAACCATCTCTGGTTCTATAATATAAAACTGTTTTAAAGTGTTTATCTTTATCATAATTCTAAGTAAGAACCTTTATGCTGTAAACACCAGCTTAATAATGAGTCAGTTATATTATCAAATCCCTCCAAATTCTTTATTATCTTTAAATTTATTTGAAAATAATAGGCAGTGCTTTTCATTACAAATATAACGAAAGAGTTAATGTCAGTACAGTATTATTAATGTGTTAGTTAATTTAATCTAAATTTTACTTATTCAACTTACTTTACTTTAGTATTGTGCTATTTAATTCTGTCATACTATTCTATCTACCCATACATCATGCAATTGTCTTCTGCTCTCTCTCTTCTAAACATATACATTTCTGTCTGTCTACCCCTCTCTCCTCATATTTATCTATCTATTTAAATATGTACCTATTTCTGCCTATACAGTTAAACATTAAAACCACAAGACATCTATCACCTGTTATACTGTTTTGATATCTCATGATTTTGTTGTATTATTTTCTCACATTGATATAAGCCACATATAACTGTAGCAATCCACTGTCCATAATATTCTTAATACAATTTCTTTTTAAGTGGTTTGGTCTGAGGGAAGGAGCTGTGCCTATTGACTTTACATTTATTCAGAGAACAGTAAAGTTGCTTTATAACTATTAATTAATGTTTTATTTTACAGCAGAAATATAGTCAACCTATAGAGGTGACGTCTTATGGAGACAACAGACCATCTTGTAACTATCCCACTGATACATTGACCAGTCATAAGACTAGTGGACAGTGCTGGAGTGAAAGGTCAAGTAGACAGTATGAAGAAATACCAGCAATGTCAGGTAAGGAACTCTGTTGTTGTTTCTTTACATATAAATGTAAATATCAATAGCTACCTTGTAACTGTTGAACAATCATTACACTCTCTCACATACACACACAGGTATATACTAGTGTTGCACCTGTCAAAAACGATGCGGTTTATAGTAAAAAATATTTAATAATCCTTTGATTACAACATCCTGTATAAAGATTCTTGAATTATTGATTTTCCTTGACCCTCTCCCTCTTGTCACTCTGGTCATCACTGTATTCCATATTATATTCATTTAAATATATTAATATACATTTTGTATATCATTATTTCTTTTGCATTTGGTGGATTGGCAGTATCGGTAGAGGGTCGGACGCCATGCTTTCCAGCATAGTTACGTCCCTTTATGATCTGAGTTCAAATCCCGCCGAGGTTGACTTTGCCTTTCATCCTTACAGGGTCGATAAAATAAAGTACCAGTAATGCACTGGGTAATTGCTGGCCTTGTGCCTAAAGTAGAAACAATTATTTCTTTTGCATTTGTAACTCCTTTCACAGTCAGTGATTATGTTCTGAAAACTTACATACACCAAAGATGTCAACACATCATAGAAGTATAAAACCATTATCAACACATCTAGATTAAAGAAACAAACATAAGATGGAATCAAATAATTAAATGCGTGTGTGTGTGTGTGTGTATATATATATATATATATATATATATATAATATAATATAATATAATATATAATATAATAACATAAATATGACATCACAGTTAGAGGATCCTGAAACTGTGATGTTCTCATGTTCATGTTACTTATATTATATATAGACACTCCTGGAATTACCTTCATTGTACCTGCTGTTAACCACCACGGAAACACTTGATAAACCTCTCACCTGTTGAGTTAAAAACCATTGCATGTTGATATAGTCTTCCGTTTTCACCTAACGAAATCTGATCACTACTATGCCCCCCCCCCCCCTCTCTATCTCTCTCTCTCTCTCTCTCTCTCTCTCTCTATGCAAAGTTCTATTTAAATTGTTGGGATACAACAAGCAAATATTTTTATAACTGATATAAAGCACTCGACAAGTATTTGGAGTAGAAATACGATATTAACAAATGGAAACTATATTTATAAAACCATATTTATTTCATTATACATATTTCAAGGATACCAAGTTAAATTATGGTATGCCTTCATCAGACAAAATACAATATATACCAGTTTTATAAATAAACATTGACGTACCCTTTCAAAATGCAACCGTTACTTTTGGAAGACATCAGGATAGTATGTATTTTGTCTGATGAAGGCATACCATAATTTAACTTGGTATCCTTGAAATATATATAATGAAATAAATATGGTTTTATAAATATAGTTTCCATTTGTTAATATCGTATATATATATATATATATATATATAAAGACATTTGATGAAACAATAAATGATATTGATATATGGTATATCTTATTTTTCAGGACATTACTCTATACAATCAGATTTTCCAGCCAATACTGAAAGACAACAGTACCAAGATAGATATGTAAAAAACCCAGAGAGACAGTTGCCTGCTACACCAGATGTTGTTACTCAATGATATTATATTCTTTAATTTAGTAACAATTAATCAAATTGCCATCAATGAAAGTATTGCTTCCTTAAACATGTTACATAACTTTATTTTAATTAGTTAGTTGACAATATATTAATAATAATATATTTATAATTTGATTTTTGAAAATGAATATTTAAAAAAAAAATAATTAAATTTTATTCAATTATCTTACTTTCAAGTTTTAACAAATTTAACAAGTCATTGGTAATTTTTGAAGTTTTAAACAAAATAAATTAAATGAAGAACTTTGCTAATATCCTCTCATATTTAGACAAGCTACAACTTACATTTACATCATCAGCTATGTTAACTTTAAATAATCTCTAAACAATGAATATTTCTACTGATCCCTCTCTATATACACACGGATATTACCATGAAATGATCACCATCACCTCTATATCACACATGCTGTTAGTATTATATAGGCTTATTATTGCAAACTATTAGTGGAACTGATATTGTGTGTCTTCTCTCCCTTTCTCTCCTCTGTGAGGGGAAACACATCATCTAGTCTGATTGAGACTAGAGTAAGAACCACACTCCCTTATCTCTTTCACACTTATATATTGTATATATACACTCACACTCAGTAAACATCACACATACACACAGAAGACTGAGAGGAACTGCTGGTTCCCACTGACTCACTACCAACACTATTCCATCAACATGAAGCCATTGTCACACCATAGCAGCAGTGACACAGACAACCATTAACAGAACATTGGGAACGTATGATGAATGTAAGTCTATATTTTTGTAAGTATTTTCTTACTTGGCAATACTTAGTTTCCTCTTTCTATGATCAGCTTTCAACTTACCTCTGGATCAGTTTTGCTTTTCCTCTTTCCAAGAACAATAGAATAAATATTAGGCATATACTTGGGCCACTTCAATTAACTTTATCTCCTCCTCTTATCCCCATCGATGTCATTGTTTTTATATTCACTTTTCCCTGGGTTTGGATGAGACCTTTAGCCTTTTTGATACTAAACCATCTGGAACTGCCCTCTATTTATGATACAAAACTGGTCATTTTAAAATGTTTATATTAAAACCTTCCATCATAAATTTATTTTACAAATGTTTGTAATGTTCTAGATATTAACTTAGTTATTTCATTAAACTCCTTCAGATTTTTGTTTATTTTCAAAATTAATTGAAACATATAAGCAGTGTATTTCATTCGAAATATGGCAATGAAAGAATTAGAAGCAGTATTATATGGCGAGGTGCTTTTCCTGATGACAACTTATTTTTTAGGTATGCTTCTTATTCTGTTGATCTTCACCAATAAATTGCTAAGATGCAAGACAAATAGCACTAATTGTTTAAGTATTATCATCATGAAGACAGACCCCCTCCCCCCACACACATGCAATGGTCTTCCGTACAGTTTCCATCTACCAAATTTCACTCATAAGTTATCAGTAGTCACTTATGAAACCATGGAGTGGGATCAAACCTGAAATCACATGGTTGCAAAGTGAACCTAGAAGTGCCTATATATATATATAAAGTATGCACATGTACACACATATGTTTATTTATATATATATATATATATATATATATATGGAGGCATATGACTTAGTGGTTAGAGCATTGGCCTTGCAATCGAAAGGTTGTGAGTTCAATTCTCAGACCGGGTGATGTGTTGTTTCCATTGCTCCAGTTTACTCAGCTGTAGAAATGAGATGATAGGGACTGGGGTCCATATCATTCCACTGCAAAGTGGTCATGGAGGTGCCACGGTAAACAAGCACCACGGTAAAAAAGCACCCAGGACTCACTGTAAATGAGGTTGGTGTTAGGAAGGGCATCCAGCTGTAGAAACCAAGCCAGAATCAGTTCCCGTATGAGCAAGACAAGGTCAGCCGACCGGACACTGCCCACAACAGGACAACCCGTCTAACCTATGCTCGCGTGGAAGAATGAACGTAAAACGATGATGATGATGATGATGATACACACACATATATACATATACATATGTACATATGGGCTATATTGAACATTAATAATAATATTTGATTCGTTTGTAAACAAACGGCTCGATTTGAAGCTGTGCTGTGCCAGTGACCGATTGTCACCTGTTTGTTCAACATATTATGTTTTTGTTGTTTTGTTGTATTAAATTTCTTATTGACCTTGTGTGAAGCATAAATACCTCTACATTTATATTCCATTCCTAAATTTCTATGAGTTTTTGCTTGCATGATATTAATATTCATCATCACCATCACCACTATCATCTGTTTTATGTCTGCTTTTCCTTGCTTGTATAGCTTGGACGTTTTTTTTTTTCCAGTACAGCTTCCCTCCACCCATTGTGTCATTTGTCATTTCCCTTGTCAGCTACAATGTTTTGAGATCTACTCTCACAACTTCTGTCCAAACACACCTTAGTTTTCCTCTACTACAGCTTCCCTCCCCTTTGTAACACCTAGTCCTTCTTCACCTAACAATTATCCTCCATATGCATCACATGGCCATACTAGCACAGTTTTCTTTCTTGCACGCTACATCTGATTCCTCTTACATGCAGTGTCTCTCTCTCAGTTTATCCATGCTTCATTGTTCATGCACATTAACATCACATATCCATTGAAGCATACTTACTTCATTTTTCTCCAGCCTTCACATGTCTTCTCCTTTTACTTGCCTATGTTTCACTTCCATACAACATTACACTTCCTACAATTTTCTGTGCCATCCCTCAGAAGCAAATAGAAGCACTGAGTGCGTATCAATGTTATTGCTGTTGTTAGTATTAAGAGGGCTGTGGGTTGGCAGAAATGTTGCACAAAATGCCTTACAATATTTAGTCGAGTCTCTTTATGTTCTAAATACAAATCCTGCCAAAGTCAGCTTTGTCTTTCATCCTTCAGGAGTCGATAAAATAAAATACTTGTCAAGTACTGTGGTCAATTTACTCAACTTTCCTGTTCGCCTAAATTATTGGCTCTGTGCTTAAATTAGTAACCAATAAAATAGTGGATTGGCAGAATCATTAGTGTCAGACAAAATACTTTGCAGCATTTAATTATGCCCCTTTATGTTCTGAATCCCAAGTTTGCCTTTCATCCACCTGTGTTCAATAAAGTACCAGTCAAGTATAATCAACTTTCTCCTTCCAACAAAATGAACCTAAATTAGAAATCATTATTATTGTTTTTAGGTGGATTGGCAGTATCGGTAGAGGGTCGGACGCCATGCTTTGACGCATAGAGTTACGGCCCTTTCCAATCTGAGTTCAAATCCCACCGAGGTTAACTTTGCCTGTCATCCTTACGGGGTCGATAAAATAAAGTACCAGTAATGCACTGGGTAATTGCTGGCCTTGTGCCAAAAGTAGAAACAATTATTGTTTTTAGGGTTGTGGATTGTCAGTATAAGAAGAGCATCAGACAAAATACTTTGTGGTATTTTGTTATGGCCTTCAATGTTCTAATTTCAAGTCATACCAAAGTCAATTCTGCCTTTCATCCTTCCAAAGTCGTTTTCTTTCTCTCTCCCTTCTAGGCTACCTCAATAACCTCTGCTCTCTCTACAAGCTATTTGCATAATTATTCCACCCAACCACACTTGGCATATCTACTACTTTTGCCCTTCAGATTCTGGAATAATTATTAGCTCCATCCTGTCTTGTTTGACACACTCATTCTTTTCTTCCTTCTCTTGTCACCCCCTACTGCCTAACCCCCAAATCCTCAACTAAACACTTAGTCAATCATCTTCCCCAGAAGTGCAACTATTTGAAATTCCTTCCATCCCCAAGTTTTCCCTGCAGTACATCTATAGATGTTAAAATTAAACACATTTCTGGGAATGCTTATAATAGACATGAGCACTGCCACTTCTCTTTGGACTAATACATAAGTGTCTTTTTTAATCACAAGCTACAGATTCTTTGGTAATGCTTACGTTTATGATAATTTTTATGAATGTTTCTGGCAATGTTTATGCTAATGTTTAAGGTCATTTTTATGGTTATGTTTGTGCCAATGTTTATGCTAATAATGTTTATGGTTATGTTTATATGTTGTGTTTATGTAATGTTTATGTAACATTTATGATAATGTTTATTTTTATGGTTTTGTTTATAGTAATGTTTATGTTGTGATCATATTAGCACACATAAAGTAAGCTGGTTTCAGTTGGGAATGAACTTTCTCTACAGTATTTACATAATAATAATAATCGTTTAGGCACAAGGCCAGCAATTTTGGGGAAAGTCGATTAAATTGACCCCTGTGCGTGACTGGTACTTTATTTTACCGACCCAGTAAGAATGAAAGGAATAGCTAACCTTGGCAGGATTTGAACTAAGAGCATAAAGGGCCATAACTCTATGCCGCAAAGCATAGTGTCTGACGCTCTACCGATTCTGCCGATCCATAGTGACAATGTGATATTTTTACATTGAAACAATGCCACAAACTTTAGGAGAGTAAACTCTAAATAGAATTTGCATAGAATGCCATATCTTCAGTTAAAAGAATATCTTCATTTATATAATATGCCACTTTTTCAGAGGGTACAAGTGAAACTGGCTGGACCCTAGTTACAATACGCATTGGTCCTGGAGATCACAGGAGACTCACTCTGTTTACTTGCACGCTCGCCCATTATATTAACACTATACACTCACCCTCTATAATAAGAGACTATAAGCTCATCTCTGCACTCCACCAGTTATGACGTCAAGTGTTCCAATTGATATGATCAACGGAACACCCTGCTTGTGAAATTAACGTAGACACACATACTCCTAACATAGTTCACAGGAAAATTCAGCGTGATACAGAATGTAACATGGTTGGCCCTTTGAATTATAGGTACAACTCACTATTGCCAGCTGAGTGAACTGGAACAATGTGAAATAAAGTGCCTTGCTCAAGGACACAACACGCTGCTGGGAATTGAACTCACAACCTTATGATTGTGAGCTGAATATCCTAACCACTAAACCACATGCCTTCACAAGCTCATCTCTATAGTGATGCTAAGACACCCTCTATAATGAGACAATGAGCTCATCTCTTATAGGGATGCGAAGACACTCTCTATAATGAGTCTGTAGACTCATCCTTTATAGTGACACTAAGACAAACTCTAGAGTGAGACTGTAGACTCATCCTCTATAATGAGTCGATAAGCTCACTTTTTATAACGAGGTACTATGGCTCACTCTCTATGAGAAACCATCAGCTCACTCTACGAGGGTGGGCTGAAAAGTTCATAGGCTGATTTTAAAGGAGTAATACTAAATTTGTGAAATCTTGTGTGCATTAATTTCAACTCTTCTAATTAATAACAGCATTGTTTCTTCCCAGGGACTATGTTGAAAAATAAATCTCTTTTAGTCATTACATGAGAGTATCTTTGTCAGCCTATGAACTTTTCAGCTGACCCTTGTATAATGAGGGATTATAAGCTCTCTGAGAGACTATAGGCCTGCTCTTAATGAGACTATAGGCTCAACCCTTATAGGAAGGTTAGCTTCATAGTAGAGGATGTATAGTTTCATTATAGAGATGAACCTATAATTTCACTATAGAGGATGAGCCTATAGTCTCAGTATAGAGATGAGCCTATAGTCTCATTATAGAGATGAGCCTATAGTGTCAGTATAGAGATGAGCCTATAGTGTCAGTATAGAGATGAGCCTATAGTGTCAGTATAGAGATGAACCTATAGTGTCAGTATAGAGATGAACCTATAGTGTCAGTATAGAGATGAACCTATAGTGTCAGTATAGAGATGAACCTATAGTGTCAGTATAGAGATGAACCTATAGTGTCAGTATAGAGATGAGCCTATAGTGTCAGTATAGAGATGAGCCTATAGTGTCAGTATAGAGATGAGCCTATAGTGTCAGTATAGAGATGAGCCTATAGTGTCAGTATAGAGATGAGCCTATAGTCTCGGTATAGAGATGAGCCTATAGTGTCGGTATAGAGATGAGCCTCTAGTGTCGGTATAGAGATGAGCCTCTAGTGTCAGTATAGAGGTGAGCCTCTAGTGTCAGTATAGAGGTGAGCCTATAGTCTCAGTATAGATGTGAGCCTCTAGTGTCAGTATAGAGATGAGCCTATAGTGTCAGTATAGAGATGAGCCTCTAGTGTCAGTATAGAGGTGAGCCTATAGTCTCAGTATAGAGGTGAGCCTCTAGTGTCAGTATAGAGATGAGCCTATAGTCTCAGTATAGAGCTGAGTCTATAGTCTCAGTATAGAGGATGAGTCTATAGTCTCAGTATAGAGGATGAGCCTATAGTCTCAGTATAGAGGATGAGCCTATAGTCTCAGTATAGAGATGAGTCTATAGTCTCAGTATAGAGATGAGTCTATAGTGTCAGTATAGCGGATGAGTATATAGTCAGTCCCTCATTACAAACAAGGAGTCTATACCTGTTCTATCACCATCACCTGATTTCTGGTTGCATGCATTCTGGCTAGGTCTCCATATCGAGTATAACTTCTCTTTCTCCTCCCTCCTACTCACAGAGGCTCTGGAAAGGGCTGTGTGCACTGCTTTCCTTTTTCTAATTAAGCCTTTGAATAAAAAAGAACAAAAACGAGAAGAAAAAGAACAAAAAACAAACACATATTACTCCTGCCAGGGAGATGATCTCAGCTCTAGGAAATACCTTCGGACAATCAATTTTATATAAACAAAGTATAACACCATCAACTGGGAAAATTCAAGTAATCCACTTTGGTTACATAACATAAAATATTGTCAAGATATGAGCTGCCTTACTTTCTTTCTTCTTTTCGTAACCGGAAGCATGTGACCACACCGTCTAAGGGAGATCACTCTAATAGTTATTTTCATAGCTTTATAGTGATGTTTATATGACAGACGGATAAAATTTGTTTAATCGTTTGGTCAGAAGAAAAAGAACAGCGCCCTTGTCTTTTTTTCAAGGCCTCAATCACTGGTGCGAATAAGAGAGGGAATAGATGGGATTTATCTTCAGACTAAAGATCTGACTCGAATACTTGCAATAGAGTATACTACTCTAATGACACGCAAGGGCTATGAGGTGGTGTTGAAGTGGTTGACATGAAGTTTTTCACTAAAGAACAGGAACGGTCATCGGATGGGTTTCTATTCAACCTGGGACGATTTGATAAATTCCGATCTTACACACTTAAACCTCTCTAAGACAATGTCACTGGACCGAGATCTTTGGCGCTACGTAGTAATACAAAGCCAAACCTACAGTCAGTAGGCACCTCTTAACCAAATATACACCCCATCCCACTACCCCTACTCCACCCTATCACTCCCACCAACACCACCCTTTCTCTGTAAAGTTATGTTGGTACCACAACATCCAGTCCAAAATAAATGAGATCGTGTAGGTGTCACAGCAAAAAACACAGTCCATGCTGTAATGTGGCCTTGTAGGTAACACGGTAAAAACCTCCCAGTCCACACTGTAAACGTGGTTGGTGTTAGGAAGGGCATCCAGCCATAGAAAACCTGCCAGACAGTCCTATACAAGCGAGACACGGTCACCCGACCAATCTTGCCTCACGTGGGACAATTCCCATCTAAACCCATGCTAGCGTGGAAGATAGACGTTAAACGATGATGATGATGATGATGACGGCTTTGGTCGACTCGAGGCCATGGTAGATGCCACTTCAAAGTGTTATGGAATGGGATCGAACTTGAAATCAGTTATAATGTGAACCTCTTAACCACACAGTCATACCTGCACTCATTATGTAAACTAAACCACTATTACTTGATTTTTGAGAGTGACACTTATTTGTTTTGACTATTATAGAGAATGGCATGGTGAGATTGTGAAAAATGTGGTGGTGTTGGTAGTGATGAGTCTTATTTTCCCCATTCATTAATTAAGAACAAATTCTTGCAAATATTTTACTAACATTCAGATGATCTGTTCTATCTCTAATTACCCTAATGACTACTGTGTAAATCATTATCCTAATGTAAATATGTGTGGGCTGTGTGGTTAAGAAGTTCACTTTACAATCACATAATTTTGGCCTCAATCCTCCTTTATAGCACCGTTGGCATGTGTCGTCTACTATAGCCTCTGACTGACCAATGCTTTAGGAGTAAAACTGGTTGACAAAAACTATATGGAAGCCCATCATATATATATATGTGTGTGTGTGTGTGTGTGAAGCAAAGATATGTGGACACACACACAAGAGTTTGTCTCCACCTGTGTCTTTGTTTCTCATTGACACTATCTAGACAGAAAGTGATGTTTGTTTTTATCCTGCAGTTCAGCATTTGAGTGAAGAGCAGTACCTTACTTTAAAAACAAATAAAAGTTTGAATGCGGACAGGCATCCCATTGTAGAGTATTGCTTAAAAAAATGTCCTATCATGTTTGACGCATGTCACCATGTAAAAGCAGACGTAAAATACAATGATCATGATATATCATCATTTTAACATGACTGTCATTCTTTTCTTTACGAATTGTAAATGTATTGCAAGAGATAATAGTTTTGAGAAATGCTACAGACAGTTTTATTGTACGAGGAAAAGGTGTTGTATATGTTTTAGATATGTGTAAAATAGACAGTGTGCAGTGTCAAATATCAGGATTTGAAGTGTCACAGATGATAGTTGAAAATGGTAGTCAAATATTGTATAGAAGATTCAGCCAATCTACATCAGCAAGTTCTGTTGTTCAAACTATATTACTCATTATCAGAAGTCTGCTCGTGAAATTAACATGTATGTGGCTGAGCAATCAACAGACACTTGTATGCGTAAACACCGTTCTCAGGAAGATTCAGCATGATACAGTATGTCACAAAGCTGACCCTTAGAATTGCAGGTACAACTCCTTTTTGCCAGTTGAGTCGAGTGAAGCAATGTGAAATAAAGTGTTTTATTCAAGGACACAATGTGTTGGAAATCAAACTTACGATTTTGAGCCCAGTACCCTAACCACTAAACCACATGTATGGAAACATAAAATGATAATACAAGGAATACCTACTTATGGAGTTTTATTTTGTTTTTTACAACTCCTGTTAAATGTAGTTTTCATGTGACTTTATGCCTTATGACCATGGCCTTCAAGAAAAATCTTTTAAGGTGGGATAGAGTCTCTTCAATTTCAAAGGGATTGAGGCTTTTTGAGGATGGGAGGCATCAAATATTCCCGAACCTTGTCCCAATGTGCTTTAACCCATATTTCTTGTATAGGCCTTGTTTGTGACAGTATATTTTCCCTGCACCATAGGATCTAAGTCTTGGTTTATTCATAGATATACGTTAAACTCATCAGTCAATTCTGTTATCTAGAATCTATGAAATTTTACTCTAGATTTAATTTTAAAATGTTTATATTAATTTTGGTTTATATTAATTTTGTTTCCACTATTTCATTTATCTTTCAGATGAAGACAGTTACTTTTTTGGAGTGTTGAGTCATTCACTCACTTGGCTAAAAATGTTAATATATTTCTGTATCATCCTGTCTTTCATTTGCTGTTGTTATAATGAAGAGCTTATCTATATTGTGGAGGAAGAAAACAATGCTAATCCATACATTGGAGATATTGCTGAAGATTCTGGCCTCTGGGACAGTTTAGAACACAACGAGAGACATTTACTTAGATTCACTCAGCTACAACAGATAGGAAGACAACTATTTAATATCACCAAGCCAGGAAAAATGTTCACTATTAATCCATTGGATGCTGAGAGCCTCTGTATTCTTGATAAAGACTGTGTTGAAACAATCAATGTTGCTGCTCACAAAGGAAAACAATTCATAAAAATCCTAAAAATAAAAGTCATAATAGAAGACATCAATGACCATTCACCTAAATTCCCTGTTAAGGAAATAACCATACAGTTTTCTGAAACAGATGGCAAAAGTAGAAGAAAATCAATTCCAAATGCAATGGACTATGATGTCGGGAGCCAAAACCGCTTAATTACATACAAGTTAAAGAAGAAAAACAATTATCCCTTTATCTTGAAAGATTTTAAAAGAGCTGATGGAACTTCTCACCTAGATATCCACTTGGAAAGGAAATTAGACAGAGAATTTAAGGCTATCTACAATATTGAGGTTATTGCTGAAGATAGAGGAACTCCCCCCAAACAAGCAATTCTAAATGTTGAAATAATTATCACAGACGAAAATGACAATTTGCCTATCTTTTCCGAGAAAACTTATAGAATTACTGTGAACAGCACACATCCAAAACTTGTGTCTATAGTTACTTTATCTGCTCATGACTTTGATATTGGCAGCAATGGTGATGTAGCATACTATTTTAGTCCTATCACATCTGAAATATCAAGTAGGTATTTTACCTTAAATGAAACAAGTGGAGAAATTTTATTGTCTAGATATTCAAATTTAGTTAAAACAGATACATTGAAAATATTCATAGAAGCCAGAGATAGTGGCATTCCTCCTCTAAGTTCCATAGCAACTCTTATTGTAAATGTTATCAACGAACACAACAGGTCTCCGAATATTGATGTTAATTTTATTTCTACACATAATCACAATACTGCTACCATTCTGGAAGATATCAAAGTTGCTAGTTTCATTGCTTATGTGATGGTCACTGACAATGATGTTGGACATAATGGAGAGGTCAGCTGTAATATCAAACATGGTACATTCAAACTACAGTCAATGGGATCTAAGGAATATAAAATAGTTCTAAAGAAAGCAGTAGACAGAGAGACACAGGAACATTATCACTTTACTGTCTCCTGTCAAGATAAAGGATTACCTCCTCTCAAAACTGATAAAGATCTCTCAATACAAGTGTTAGATGTGAATGATGTAAAACCACACTTTACCAAAGATACATTCAAGTTCCTTACCTATGAGAATGACAAAGCTAATTTCCCTATTGGTTTTATCAATGCTACAGACCCAGATGTTGGTAAGGGAGGTGAATTAAGTTATTACCTGAGAAATAAACACCAATATCGTCTACCATTCCAGATTATCAACTCTGGCTTTATTTCAACAAACCAATCTTTAGACAGAGAACACAGAGATTTCTATGATTTTGAGGTTTTTGTCAAAGACAATGGAACACCATCTCTAAATAACACAGTGAATGTTGAAGTGGAAGTATTAGATAAAAATGATAATGCTCCATATTTTACATTTCCTAATGTTGACCCTTTCACCCTTGATGTCCACTATCATCCACAAAGTAAGAATGACATCAAACTTCTGGAAGCCTCTGATCTAGACAGTCACATAAATGCCCTTCTGAGGTATGAAATCCTTTCAGGTAATGAGAGACAGTTATTTAAACTGGACTCATTCACTGGTGTCTTATCTTACTCACGTACAGTTTACCAAAATGATGCTGGATTATATCAACTGGAGTTTGTTGTGAAAGACAGTGGTACTCCAGTTCTGTCAGCATCAACTAGTGTCTCTTTAACACTGACTGTTAGTAACAAGACATCACCAATGTTCACAGCTGTCCATGTACCAACTGATAACACAATAGATGCAACATTGTTGATTATCATTGTAGTAGCAGCTGTGATAGTATCTATAGCTATTGTGGTTTCTATAACATTGTGTATTGTGAGATGTAACAATGTAAGAAATAACTCAGCTAGAACAACAGAAGAGAAACAGGCATACCAATGTCGTAATGAGATGAGACAGTTGATCTATCAAGGTAACAACAGTGTATCTGTGATGTCAGGCAATCGAGGAGAGATATCAGACAGATATAGTCTGTTCAGAAGCCATTACTCTCCTGAAGACTGGAATACATCAGCAATCAACAGAAGTTTACCAAAATGTATAATGGTAAGTTAGTTTAACTACTCCAACTGTTTGATCTCATATCTAAATTTTCAATAATTTTAATAAGTTCATTTGAACATTGAAACTTATTGCTGTAATGAATTTATCAAATTATAACTGTTCTACATTACTGTAATATTTTGAAAAGTCGCATTACTCAATATACAGAGCTCTTTACATCATTATGTATACCAGATACATGCTATACAGAGCTGTGTACATCACTGTGTTTACTACATTACACAGTATATAGAGTTGTATACACCACTCTGTAGTATATTACACAACATATAGAGCTGTGTATCCTGCATTACGCTGGGAAACAGAGTTGCGTTTACCACTGTGTAGACTACATTACACAGTATACCACTGTGTAAAGTACATTACATATATATAGAGTTGTGTACACCATGCTGTATACTACACTACACAGTATTCAGATCTGTGTACACCACTTTGTAGACTACATTACCCAACATACAGAGTTGAGCAGATATTTAGTTTGGAGCTCTACTGCTTCTGCCAGTTGTACTATCTGAGAAACTTTATTGAATTATTGAAATTTCAAAAGTTGTAAAGAGTAGTGTTGTTTCTCAGCCAATATAACATCACCAGTACGACCCTTTCCATTGTGAGTTCAAATCCCGCCGAGGTCAACTTTGCCTTTCATCCTTACGGGATCGATAAAATAAAGTACCAGTAATGTACTGGGTAATTGGTGGTCTTGTGCCAAACGTAGAAACAATTATTATTCTTATAATTGTTGTTATTGTTATTATTATTGTGGTGGATTTGCAGAATTGGTAGTGCATTGGATTAAATGCCATTGTAGTATTCTGGTACTATACATTCTATTAATCTCATGGAAGTTTTGAAACTTGAGTTTTACAGGAATCAACTCTTCATTTGTCAGAAATTCCATGATTACTACAACTGTTTTAATTCTGTAGGATTTAATACTTTGATACATATTTGTTCACCAGACGTTTTCCATTAGTAGGTTGCAATTTTTAAACATTACCCAGTATGTATTGCTCATGTTAACTAAGCTTTTCATCCTTCCAGGGTTGAAGAAATACAGTACCAGTCAGATACTGATGTCAATTTAATCAACTTTACCCTTCTAATATTTCTACTCATGTGCCTAATGTAGGATGGCAGAATCAGTAGTGCACCTGACAAAATGCCTTGCATTAGTTCAAATCCCGCAGAGGTTGACTTTGCCTTTCATCCTTACGCGGTCGATAAAATAAAGTACCAGTAATGAACTGGAAAATTGCTGGCCTTGTGCCTAAAGTAGAAACAATTATATAGTTAAGTCCCTTTCTATTTTAGAGTTCAAATCTTGCTGAGATCAACTTTGTCTTTCATCCTTCCAAGGTTGGTAAAAATAGAGTACCAGTTATGTATTGAGGTTATTATAATCGACACTCCCCCCCCCCCCCCCCCCCCCAAAAAAAAATAACTGGCCTCCTGCCAAAGCTAGAAAGAATTATTAAGTATAGAAATAATAATAATAATAATAATAATGATAATAATTATAATGATAATAATAATAATAATTATTATTATTTAAAGAAATATCAGCTGTATTTCTTTTCTTTCAAAAGTGTTATTTTTTTAATACTTTTTAAATCATTATATTTTGTTTTATTGTTTTTACAGCTAAATTTGAATTGCAATGTTGACATGATATCTAGTATTTCATATTTTATTATCTATTTCATAGCAGCAATATAGTCAACCAATAGCAGTGGCATCATCTTCTAACTACCCCACTGACACAGTGACCAGTCTCAAGAGTAGTGATCAATGCTGGAGTGAAAGGTCAAGTACATATTATGAAGAAATACCAGCTGTATCAGGTAGAGAATGGCTATTTTATCATTATAATGTCTGTTATGTTGTATCTATTTCAGGAGAGGTAGCTCAATTAGAGACTTGATACCATATATGTCACACTTCTGTTTTCCATTCATTTACTGTGTATGTTATATTTTTATATATAAATAGATTGATTAGTGAAGTTTTATGCACATTTTTTTCCATACTTTTGTGGAAAAACATGTGATTCATACATAAATATACACGTTACATTAAAGATTATCCTATGTTTTTCTAATCTCTATTTTGTAGGACTCTATGCTATACAGTCTAATAACACATCAGCCAGCAGTGATCTACTAGAGAACCAAGATAGGTATGTAAAACCACCAGAAAAACAATTGCCATCAACACCAAATGTTATAATAATTAACTGACACTTGATCAATGTAAAAAAAAACTGAAACATTTAAAGACTGTCTTCAGATAACAAAAACACCACCACCAAACACAAACTGCTTACCACACAAACACACCTTCAGACTTTTCTTCAAGACTTTAGCTTCCTTCGTCAACACACTGACACTGAATATTCTGTATTATAAATTTAAATTACCTACAGTCCTTAATTATAATTTCTCTCTCTGTTAAAGTAATATCCTTGTAATTTTAAAGTGTTTTTATATATATGATGTTAAAAAAAAATAAAATATCTGTTTATGTTTTCTCATTAAGACATTTGATTATAATCATGGATAATCATAAATTTTGTAAATAAAGATGTATTGAAAATATTTCTGTAATTCCTCCTTTTTTAATGTGGAGAATATTAAAAAAATTAGTTAAAAATAACTCGATGAAATATTCATAAAAATGTTTTATCGTTTTTCTATATCTTCTGTATTAATTGGGAGTTATTTCAAAAGTAGGTCAAAGTAGCTAAAATGTAGTTTATAGCAATATATCTGATATTGTAGACTATATTCTGTTGATATAGCCTCTCTTAATATGGACTGTCTCAACTGAATTCTCTCTACATCAGACATATTGGTGTTATATAGTCTTATCAAGTAAAAATATTAGTGGAGCTATTATTGTCTTCTCTCACTTTACACTGAGAGGAAACACATCTAGTCTGACTGGGGCTGAAGTAAGCATCACCCACCCTTACCTCGCCTGACTGAGGTTGGAAATAGCACTTACACAGACACATTGCAGTAAGCATCACACATACACAGAAGACTGAGAGGAACTGCTGGTTCCCACTGACTCACTACCAACACTATTCCATCAACATGAAGCCATTGTCACACCATAGCAGCAGTGACAGACAACCATTAACAACAGAACATTGGGACCAACTCACAGTTTATAACAAAGGCTTTTACACAATGAATGTAAGTAGTCTCATTTATGTTACATTCTTCATATTTCTTATAACTATATTATAAATGAGAAATCTGTTTACATTTTTGTTTTTGTTTTTTTTAAATTTTTTTCCTTTGAAAAATTGTACAGAACAACGAACCATTTTTCTTAGGAATGGTGAAAAGGAAACATTATTATGAGATTTTTCAGTTTATAATTTCAATAATTCTATTTCAACTGGATTAAATTATAATTGCAAGACAAATTATGTTTCAGCATTTCCAAATATTAAAGAAATTTCCATACATTTAATACAATTTGTCATGGCATGGTTGATTCTGTGGGAGGTTTGGATTGCATGTTGTTTTAAATCTCGCCTATTTATATTTGAGATTTGTGAGATTTTTGGACAACTTAATAGTGTAAAATAATTATATAGTTTTATTTATTAAAATATTTTAATATGATACCTTTTTTTCTTCTTCTAAGAGTGATACATTTTTAAGGTCTTTGGTATAGCTACAATTGTATTTTTACATAAAATGGCAGTATGTTATAAAAATAATCATTAGTGATGAAGTGTATCTTCATAGTATCTCCTCTCAATACGTTTAATGTTATTTCATATTCTTGTAATCACATAAATATTGAGGTATTGATTTGGTTATTGAAATACAAATGTATATATATATATATATGTGTTTGTGTATTTACATTCTCTCTCTCTCTCTCACTTATATATATATTGTAAAACCTATAACAAATAATTTCTACTGAATATTTATTCTGATTTTTTCTCTACAAAGACTTTGAACAGCATTTTTTAAATTATAAGATTTTTTAAAAGAACAAATGTTTTGAAATAGTTGGAATATATTTCTGTTTAACAAATATATTACATTTTCAATTTACTAAAAAGAAGAAAAATAAATAATTGCCCCCCCCCCCCCCCCCCCCCCCACCCCGCCTGAATATTTAGTTTATCAAATTAATTTTAATACCAATGAGGAAGATGGAGTGATTGATCTCAAATATTGGCACTAAAAATAGGTGGTGACATAACCACTACCTGGTGTTCAATCATTCAATTTACCATGATCAATCAGCCCTCTGAAATGATCATAAAACAATGAAGTACTCTTAACAACCTACATTTGACTCTTAGTTTATTTTCATTGTTCAAAATATTGAATAATTATATTAATTGTTAGGTATTTTAATCCAATGTCATACATTAATTATTCAACTCATCTTATCACTCCAATTGTAAAGTATATTATTTCTTCTGTAATATTTCAGATTATTATTATAGTTTATCACAGTTAATTTGTCAGTTACATCTGTATATAACATCTCAGAGATAGAGCTGAACTGTTAAAATGAATACCACAATATTGATTTCTGACATTGGCACAAGCCCAGCAATTTGACTGATACTTTATTTTATCGATCCCAGAAGGATGAAAGGCAAAATTGACCTCATCATAATTTGGACTCAGAACGTAAAGAGCCAGAAAAATATTGCTATGCATTTGTCTGACACTCTAAAGACTCTGTTAAAGAACTGCCCTCAACCGAAATATATTTTTTGAAAAATATAATTTCAAAAAATGGCAGCTTAAAAGTGACAAAAATATACAGCTCCAAACTAATTGATTTTTTTGATGAAGGAATTTTATCCCAAAATGGATGCTCTTATGAGCATCTAAAAAGCTGAAAAATAACATCCCAACATCATTTTTAGCATTTACCATCCACTTCACATTGTGATAGCCTTCAAACAATACACTATCTTTTACACTTTACACAATGCTTCAAGCAAACTAGAACAGCCTCTTATTGTTTTCTTATCATTGTGTCAATATGTTAGCAAACCTTTTGAGAGAATATGTTGCTTCCAACTAAGATAGCTGCTAGGATATAAATAAACAAACAAACAACAAAGGTTTTACAAAAACATGTTTTTAATTCAATATATATTTTCATGTTAGGATTTGTAGCTGCTGTGAGGCCATTGAGGGATTTGGGGTTTGTCATCTTTTTGTGACAAATACATATTAATTTAGTGCAGGTTTGCATTTTTGAGTCATGTTGAACAATCTAAGATATTTTATTTTAATCTCTACATTTCTACTAATCCATTATAAAATTCTCTTTTGTTTTGTATGGAATTAATTTTCAATCTAAGTGAGAAATATAATTTGGAATTATTATTCTAAGATATTGGTAAGTATTTTTTATTCTCTATAATAATTGTTATCTAAGATATTTGTCAGTTCTTATTCTATAATATAATTCTTACTAGTGGACCCATGCCATCAGTAATGATGACAGTAGTGTGAAAGATATTTTTGGAGTCCAGGATTGGTGTGCCCATATATCCCAGGATTACCAGATATATGAAAAATCATACAATACAAACTAGGAAATTTGTGTTTTGATAAATGGACGGTTTGCATAAGAGAAATCCTATAGTTTATGTTGATTACTGGCATATGGGAGTGCTTAAAGATAATGATATTTTAATAATTTATTACATAAATGTTCAGCATGCACGTTCAAATGTGTGTAAATTATTATGAATGTAAATTTTAAAGAGTTAAAGATTGCATATTTATAAATAAATGTACAAAGACACATATGGTGTATTATTATTGTTGATTTTATGATATTAGTAAGTACTTGTTCTATATTATAATTGTTAATATCAGTAAGTACATGTTATTATACATGATAATAATGATTTCTTATTCTATATTATAATAATTGTTTCTACGTTTGGCACAAGGCCAGCAATTACCCAGTGCATTACTGGTACTTTATTTTATCGACCCCGTAAGGATGAAAGGCAAAGTTAACCTCGGCGGGATTTGAACTCAGAATGGCAAGGGCCGTAACTCTATGCGTCAAAGCATGGCGACTGACCCTCTGCCAATCCACCTATAATAATTGTTTCTACTTTTGGCACAAGGCCAGCAATTTTCTCAGTGTATTACTGGTACTTTATTTTATCGACCCCATAAGGATGAAAGGCAAATTTAACCTCGGCGGGATTTGAACTCAGACAATCCACCTATAATAATGGATTCTAATATAAGCGCAAGGGCAGCAGTTTTCGGGGAAGGGAAAATTGATTATATTGACCCCAGTACTTTACTGGTACTATATTTTATCAACTCCCCAAAGGATGAAAAGCAAAGTTAACCTCAGAGGGATTTGAATTCAGAACTTATATAATATAGATTTCTAATTGAAGCACAACGCCAACAAATATTTTAGGAAAGGGTAAAGTTGGTTAAATCAATCCCAGTACTTGACTGGTACTTTATTTCATCTATCCTGAAAAAATGAAAGGCAAAATTGACCTTGGCTGGATTTGAAACCAGAACACAGAGGGTTGTAATGAAATACTTGCAATACATTACATTTCATCTGACACACGAACAATTTTGCCAATCCACTACCACCGCAACAACAACAACAATTTTACCTAGTTTTTAAGGAAAATATATTTTCTTAGTAAAACACTTCAGACTATTGTTGAAAGTACTGACTGATATAGAAAATGTATATCTGGCACATATCACTTGTAGATATATTGAAATAATTGATAAATTCACAAAATTATAATATTTAGTTTCTCTAATGAATAATAACAAATGAATAATTCTAAATATATATTTTTTTTTTATATTTCAGAATCTGTTAAAATTTGATTTTATTCAATGTTTCCAATAACAAAAGAAAATATGTTGCAGACTTCATTTTTGTTAATTAGCTTCTTCCACTGCTGTCTTGGCTTGAACATAATTTACAAGGTGAAGGAAGAGACAAGACCACATACATTTGTTGGGGATATTACAACTGATCCACAATTTCAAGATACAGTTCAACCTGGAGACGTAGGTCATATTACATTTAATCAACTGAAACTTAAAGGAACACAACTATTTAATGTGTCTGAAAATGGCAAACTTTATACAATACAAACATTAGATGCTGAAGTTCTTTGTACTTTTGAAAAGGAATGTTTTCGGGAGGTTAAAGTTGCTGTTCATGAAAAGAATACATTCTTGAAAATTTTAAAAATTAAGGTCGTTATAGAAGACATCAATGACTATCAACCTGAATTTCCAGACAAGGAAATAACTTTACACTTTGGAGAAGGAGATGGCAAAGGAATGAAAAAATCCATCCCAAATGCCATTGACAAAGATGTTGGAGTTATAAATAGTGTTATCAGTTATCATTTAAAGAAGAATGGGAAAATATTTTCATTGTTAGTTTCTAAAAGAGCTGATGGAATATCTCGGCTAGAGATTGTTCTAGAAAGTAAATTAAATAGAGAAGTGAAGGATCAATATAGTTTGGAGGTTGTTGCTAAGGATGGAGGGACTCCATCCAAAGAAAGTATCTTGAATGTAAATATACAAGTTCAAGATGCAAATGATAATTTACCCATATTTCATGAAAAACTGTACAATATTTCCATAAAGAAAATGCATGGCAAAAACAAAGCTATTGTTGTTGTATCGGCTAAAGATTTGGATATTGGTGAAAATGGAAAGATTTCTTACTATTTCAGTCCCAAGACATTGGAAAAAAACAGACAATATTTTAAGTTGGATAAAATGTCTGGAGAGTTATTTTTTGCTAAGTTTACAAACTTGAATGAAATAGAAACATTCAAACTATATATTGAAGCTAGAGATGGAGGTAGTCCTCCTCTCAGTTCCATAGCAACTGTTATGGTAAATGTTATCAATCAACACAACAATCCTCCAAATATTGATGTCAACTATATTTCTACACCAAATCACAACACAGCTACCATTCTGGAAGATATCAAAGTTGGTAGTTTCATTGCTTATGTGATGGTCACTGACAATGATGTTGGACACAATGGAGAGGTCAGCTGTGATATCAAACATGATACATTCAAACTACAGTCAATGGGATCTAAGGAATATAAAATAGTTCTAAAGAAAGCAGTAGACAGAGAGACACAGGAACATTATCACTTTACTGTCTCCTGTCAAGATAAAGGATTACCTCCTCTCAAAACTGATAAAGATCTCTCAATACAAGTGTTAGATGTGAATGATGTAAAACCACACTTTACCAAAGATACATTCAAGTTCCTTACCTATGAGAATGACAAAGCTAATTTCCCTATTGGTTTTATCAATGCTACAGACCCAGATGTTGGTAAGGGAGGTGAATTAAGTTATTATCTGAGAAATAAACACCAATATCGTCTACCATTCCAGATTATCAACTCTGGCTTTATTTCAACAAACCAATCTTTAGACAGAGAACACAGAGATTTCTATGACTTTGAGGTTTTAGTCAAAGACAATGGAACACCATCTCTAAATAACACAGTGAATGTTGAAGTGGAAGTATTAGATAAAAATGATAATGCTCCATATTTTACATTTCCAAGTGTTGACCCTTTCACTCTTGATGTTCACTATCATCCACAAAGTAAGAATGACATCACACTTCTGAAAGCCTCTGATATAGACAGTCACATGAATGCTTTTCTCAGGTATGAAATCCTTTCAGGTAATGAGAGACAATTATTTAAACTGGACTCATTCACTGGTGTCTTATCTTACTCTCGCACAGTTTACCAAAATGATGCCGGATCATATCAACTGGAGTTTGTTGTGAAAGACAGTGGTACTCCAGTTCTGTCAGCAACAACTAGTCTCTCTTTAACACTGACTGTTAGTAACAAGACATCACCAATGTTCACAGCTGTCCATGTACCAACTGATAACACAATAGATGCAACATTGTTGATTATCATTGTAGTAGCAGCTGTGATAGTATCTATAGCTATTGTGGTTTCTATAACATTGTGTATTGTGAGATGTAACAATGTAAGAAATAACTCAGCTAGAACAACAGAAGAGAAACAGGCATACCAATGTCGTAATGAGATGAGACAGTTGATCTATCAAGGTAACAACAGTGTATCTGTGATGTCAGGTAATCGAGGAGAGATATCAGACAGATATAGTCAGTCTAGAAGTCATTACTATCCTGAAGACTGGAAGACATCAACAATGAACAGATCTCTTCAAAAGTCCACAAAGGTAAATGTTAAAAATTATATAATTACTTTCTTACAACTTAAATATTATTTGAGATTAATGGTAGTAATTTTCAGATGATGCACATAATCCTATATCTTTAAAATCTATAAAAGTAACAGTAATGAAAGTGTAATTATATATTTATTTCACAATAATATTATATGAAACAGTCATGTGATCTGAATGTTCATTTGGAATCTATATGTCTTATTGTTTACAATTAAATTTGGCAAATTCTTTGCGTTACAGTGAACTGGCTGCAATATTTGAACTTAATTACGTTAATAGACTGTATTAGAAAATGTAGCATTTCAGCTATATTTTAGCCTACCACTTGGAATATACATACATTCACTTTTATATATTAAGACTGTCATCAACACTTGAAGAAGCAGACAGTAGGATTTGAGGAAACCATTAATAGTCTGTGTTGTTAATTAGTGAAATGTTAGACTTTTCCTCTTTCTTAATTTATTCCAGTTTAAACTGTTTCTGCAATTAATGACTTTAGTTTACTCTAATTTCCTATTGTCTTCTTCACTCTCTATATATTACAGCTTGGTGGTAACTCTTTTGGTACCAACCCACCCCAAACTGCCTGTTTCTGTGAAACAAAACTACCAAATTAAAAGGGTTCCTACTTAAATTAAAATTGTTCAACATAATTTTAAATAAGAAAATTTTGTTATGTTACAAATATCAACTCTGCCTGTCATCCTTTCAGGATTGATAAAGTACGTGGCCAGTACTTGAGCCAATTCTTCTGTTCTCTCTCTCTGTCTCTTTGCGAACATGAAGACTAATGAGCCCAAGCCCAAGACACACTGTATATCATGACAGTATCTCTTTGTTGCCATTTGGATTTGAGGGCTCACTGAAGAAATGAGGGTCATTTAGAAAGTTAAGATTTTTTGATGAAAGGTGTCACATGATATAATTATTTGTCCTAGATGTAAATAACATCTAACACTAAAATTTAAACATAATGTAAAATTCCTATTGTAGATGACACAAACTATCCATGGTAATTCACAATTCATCAAAATTAACACTATATAACATTTATTTTCTATGTTTGCATGGGTTAGATAGGCTGTCACATTGAAGTTAGACAGGTCAGATGGTTGTGAATTGCTCATATGTTCCAATTTTGGTTTAGTTTTCTATGATTGGATGCTCTTCTTAATGCCAACCACTTTACAGGATGTACTGGGAGTTTTATTTTTGTGGCACCAGTATAAACACCTTTTAGAACAATCACCTTCCAATACTTATATAATGTTTTATTTTATATTTTACTGCAGAAATACAGTCAACCTATAGAGGTGACATCTTATGGAGACAACAGACCATCTTCTAACTATCCCACTGATACATTGACCAGTCGTAAGAGTAGTGGACAGTGCTGGAGTGAAAGGTCAAGTAGACAGTATGAAGAAATACCAGCAATGTCAGGTAAAAAAATATTTACCCAAGTTATTATCATCATTATCATAACAGCTATTTATGTTCTGAGGCTAGCTTTGCCATTTATCATTCCGAGGACCCTGAAAGGTTAAATGGATTGACAAATTAGAGTACCAGTCATATACTGAGGTTGATATAACTGATTATACCTTTTCCCCATTATTATCATCATTGTCTGGATTGGCAGAAACATTGGGAAAAATAACTGTGACATTTGTTTATTCTATGTTCTATATTTTCTGAGTTTAAATCTTGTCAGGGTAAACTATGTTTTTCATCCTTCTCTATTCAATAAAATATAATACCAATTAAGTACCGGGAATGATTTAATATTCCTATAAAATAGTACCACTTTAATATACCCTCAAAGGTTTCCTAGATATGGTTAGAATTGTAATAGAAAACTAAATATTCTCCTTCATTATTATTGTTAGTGTAGAAGGGTGGTGGATTGGCAGTATCAGAGGGTCGGACGTCATGCTTTGACGCATAGAGTTACGGCCCTTTCTATTCTGAGTTCAAATCCCGCCGAGGTCAACTTTGCCTTTCATCCTTACGGGGTCGATAAAATAAAGTACCAGTAATGTACTGGGTAATTGCTGGCCTTGTGCCAAAAGTAGAAACAATTATTATTGTTAGTGTATTTTTATCTGTTTGTTGTTAATTTGTGTGTATTATATGGAAACTTAGGTAGATGTAAACTGTAACCCACCCCACCAACATACACAATCCCTGAGCAAGTAAGAGGCCTAGGCCCAATGTGAAATATAGGAGTTCCCCTTCCTCCCGAAAAAAGCATGTTCCAACCTAAGCAGGTAACAGGCCCAGATCAAATGTGAAATGTAACCCTACTCCCAGCCCACCACCATGCCATCACCAATAGATAACAAGCCTTGACCTGATGTGAAATGGAAGTCCTCTCCCACTCCAAAACAGGTAATAAACCTTGGCTAGATGTGAAATGTAGTCCTTCCCCTCAAAGAAAGTAACGGGCCTAGGCCAGATGTAATGTGTAGACCCCATTTCAAACTGCTCATTAAGTATTTATATAATCAGAGATAAATAATGTAATGGTTATGGGTACATACATGTAGTGTACATGATGTATTTGCAAGTAACAGAAGAGAGGAGGAGCCCAACCCCCTCAGATTTGTAGGCTTTGTAGGCCCATGCCAACTGGTCTACGTGAGTCTATCTTAATTCTGATATGATTATATTACCATCAACATCGTCATTTAATATCCATTGGCTTAGGTTGGGCAGGTGTTTAAACATTTTGCTGAGTATCACTTTAATTCTTCCTTAAGCTTTGTATTTCTATACGTTTCAGGAATCTATGGTGTCCCACCTGATGTCTCAAGCAACAATGAGAGAGACCATTACCAAGACAGATATGTGAAACCTCCAGAGAGACAGTTACCTTCAACACCAGATGTCAGTTAAGTCAGATTACAATAACAGCTTCACTAAAATCAACAACTTCAATTCCTCTTTTATTATATTTATTTAAAAATGAAAAACATTAAATTTACAGATACAAATATAATTGCAATTTTTGCAAATCTATAATTTTCATAACTTCAGAGAAACATTGCAAACAAAAGTGTTTTACCAAAATTAATATAGTTTATTCCATCTTTAATTTCCTCTTAAACAGACATCCTAAAATATTGAAGCAATGTTCTCAATATAGAATTGGGTCATATTTATTCACTGTGGATTTGTAGTTAGTCACACACATTAACAACATCAGCCATATTGTGTTAATATAACCTCTATCTTCTCAGTATTTCTATGTCAGTCTCTCTACATCAGACATGTTAGTATTATATAGACATATTATGGCTGACTGTTAGTGGAGCTGATATATTGTATTTACATCCCCTCCCTTCTCCCACTCTCTCTTTCTGAGGGGAAACATAACATCTAACTTAAGTTGTGCTGGAGTAAGCATTCCCTACCTCTCTCTCCCACTCCTCTTCTGTGAGAGGGGAAAGCATCATCTTGTCTGAGTGAGGCTGGAGTAAGCATCACCCATCCTTCTCTCTCTCTCACTCACACTCAGTAAACATCACACATACACACAAAAGACTGAAAGGAACTGCTGGTTCCCACTGACTCACTACCAACACTATTCCATCAACATGAAGCCATTGTCACACCATAGCAGCAGTGACACAGACAACCATTAACAGAACATTGGGACCAACTCACAGTTTATAACAAAGGATTTTTTACACACAATGAATGTAAGTAGTTTCCATATTATTCTAATTCTCATTTTTGTATAATCAAATAATGAAGAAATTATATGAACATAGACAATCTTCCAATATTTTCTTTAGAAGAGGACTTTATATTCGGAAGTCTTTATTTTATTCTTTTCTTTGGGTTTATTGCTATTAATCATTCTAAATATATTATCTTTCTATTTCTACTTCAGATGAAAAAAATAATTAATTCCAAGTAGAATGTTATTTAACACAATTTTTTACATCTAAACAAGATGGTGGCATGTCAGGATGTTGTTGTAGTCGGTTTACAAATATAATCTCTGTAACATAGTATTGGGAAAATTTAAGTCTCAAGCACAATGCTCTCAAAAATCATGTTGTTTGATGCTCTAATGATTTTGTCAATCTGCCACCCTTATAACTCTAAATAATAATAAACCCATTTCCAAATCTTTTTAATTTTTTGTTTTTCTCAATATTTCTGTCTGATATTGAAAAATAAAGACAAATATTTTTGTTGTATTATTCACATTGTAAAGTCTGAAATATTCTAGGCTTTGAAGTATACTTCTGTGGCATGTAGTAAGAATAGATAGATTCTTTTGGTTGTTAGGGAATATATTTACAAGTGGTGGAGAATAGGTCTTTAACCCTTTAGCATTTAAACCGGCCATATCCGGCCAGAATTCTCTCACCTCTTCCTGTTCAAACTGTCTGTATTTGTCTGCTCATACTGATGTTAAGGTATTGTAATCAAAATAAATAACATCAAAATTTCATAGATTTGATATGAGAGATAAGTATGTATGTTAAAGCTTTTATTGTGAAAATATAATAGTAAATATAGAGTAATGTAAATGCTAAAGAGTTAAACAACTATTTGTAGAAAACCAAATTGTATATCCAGTAATTTCTATATTAGCTGTCTTTTCAATAGATTTTTAATAATATTTAACTTGGAATAAATTTCCATGCCATTTATAGTTTTTACTAGAATCTATGACAAAAATGTCTTCCTTGTATTTCTCTGTATTGATTCTGTCTGTAAGTCACTTCACAAATATCTACATATTTATTATCTAATGTCTTTTCAGAAATAGACCCTCAACATGCTTACTTTCTCTGTCTCTCTCTCTCTTGCCTCTTTCTCTCTAACACATTCACATTGCTGACTGAACTTGTAATACATTTGGGATTTGGTTCAAAATTATGACCCTTGAGTCCTTAATCCAACACTTTTAACACTTACCTGTCATACTTTCCAAATTATACATTACATAAGCTACAGTTCAGTCTGAGTGTTTCCTATTCTTCCACTTAGAAATTATTAATTATATTTTTGTTTGATGTATTTTTACGATTTTGTACTCTATGACCAGAATTTTAGTAAATATGATAATTTGGAATATAAACGTTGGTCTACCTGGTTACTTATGACTCACCCTGTATTTTAATCAACTACTGAGTTGGTTAATCATATTTGTTATATGTGTATATATTTGTGGTGTGGTAAATAAATAGATATGTATATATTGGGTCTGAACATAATGGAATCAAATTCCCATTGTCACTGCCTCCGTCTCTCTTGCTTTGCCCATCTCTCACTATTATAAACAAATGGGGGCTGCTCTGCGACCCTGGTGGACAGACTAGTGCTCCCATTGTAAATTAGGAGGCTGTTTCGAAATTAATGTTATTTCAGTATTAATGAAGTCAATTATTGTATTGGCTCCTTGTCTTTGATTCATGTTTGTAGGGCTTTTATTCTGGTCTTCTCTTTTGTTATTTCATTTTTCATTTGTTCAATAATTGAATTGTTTTGTAGATGAGAGATATAATATATATACTTGTGTATAAGTCAAACCATTTCCCATGAAAACATGATGTGTAAAAACCCTATCTACTGCCCTACAAGACCTCAACTCAAAATATATGGTACATTGTAAATGTTGTATGTAAAATGGAAATGTGATTTATCTACCAGAACAACTTATTCACAAGTATATACATTAATTCTAAGGTGTTATTACTTGAAATGTATTGTGACATTAAGTGAAGATATAATTTTATACAGAATTTATTGAATAGTGGCTTTACTTTTTTTTACAGTGAAATGTTAAAGATGTTGAGAGTTCTCTGGCTTTTATCATTGATAATTCATTGTTACTACTGTCTAAACCTCACTTACCAGGTGAAAGAAGAAAACAGTCCTGTTACATATATAGGATCTATTGCCACTAATAAACAGTTTTTGAACTCCTTTTCACCAGACGATCTGAAAATGGTTACATTTAATCAACTGCATCAGAAGGGGAGAGAATTATTTAATGTTACTCAGACAGGGAAAATATACACTGTTCAAACAATAGATGCTGAGTCACTGTGTAGATATAATAAGGAATGTTCTAAAATTGTTAAAGTTGCTGTTCATAAAGAGAAAACTTTTGAAAGAATTTTAAAAGTTAAAATAATAATAGAAGACATCAATGACCATCAACCTGAGTTTCCTGAGAAAGAAATAACTTTACACTTTAGAGAAGGAGATGGCAAAGGAATGAAAAAATCCATTCCAAATGCCATTGACAAAGATGTCAGTTTTAAAAACAGATTAATTAATTATAAATTACAAAAATCTAATCACTCCTTTTCTCTGGAAGTTTTCAAAAGTGCTGATGGGGTGTCATACCTTGATATTGTTCTCCAAGAAAAGTTAGACAGAGAGGTAAAAGAAATATACAATGTAGAAGTTATTGCAGAAGATGGTGGAGTTCCTGCAAAGCAGACTGTGTTGAATGTAAAGCTTATAGTCGAAGATGAAAATGATAATCGACCCGTCTTTTCAAAAAGGAAATATAATATATCTGTGGCAAAAACACATAAAAGCAACACACCAATTGTTATAATATCAGCAGAGGATTCTGATAGTGGGTACAATAGCAGAATATTATATTATTTTAGTCCAATGACATCAGACATGGATAGTAAACATTTTCAATTGAAACCAGACACTGGAGAGATTTTTATAAAAGAAAACAGAGATTTACAAGGAGTTGTTTATGAATTATTTATAGAGGCTAGGGATGGGGGCACCCCTCCTCTCAGTTCCATAGCAACTGTTACAGTAAATGTTATCAACCAACACAACAATCCTCCAAATATTGATGTCAACTATATTTCTACAGAGAATCACAACACAGCTACCATTCTGGAAGATATCAAAGTTGGTAGTTTCATTGCTTATGTGATGGTCACTGACAATGATGTTGGACACAATGGAGAGGTCAGCTGTCATATCAAACATGATACATTCAAACTACAGTCAATGGGATCTAAAGAATATAAAATAGTTCTAAAGAAAGCAGTAGACAGAGAGACACAGGAACATTATCACTTTACTGTCTCCTGTCAAGATAAAGGATTACCTCCTCTCAAAACTGATAAAGATCTCTCAATACAAGTGTTAGATGTGAATGATGTAAAACCACACTTTACCAAAGATACATTCAAGTTCCTTACCTATGAGAATGACAAAGCTAATTTCCCTATTGGTTTTATCAATGCTACAGACCCAGATGTTGGTAAGGGAGGTGAATTAAGTTATTATCTGAGAAATAAACACCAATATCGTCTACCATTCCAGATTATCAACTCTGGCTTTATTTCAACAAACCAATCTTTAGACAGAGAACACAGAGATTTCTATGATTTTGAGGTTTTAGTCAAAGACAATGGAACACCATCTCTAAATAACACAGTGAATGTTGAAGTGGAAGTATTAGATAAAAATGATAATGCTCCATATTTTACATTTCCTAGTGTTGACCCTTTCACTCTTGATGTCCACTATCATCCACAAAGTAAGAATGACATCACACTTCTGAAAGCCTCTGATATAGACAGTCACATGAATGCTTTTCTCAGGTATGAAATCCTTTCAGGTAATGAGAGACAATTATTTAAACTGGACTCATTCACTGGTGTCTTATCTTACTCTCGCACAGTTTACCAAAATGATGCTGGATCATATCAACTGGAGTTTGTTGTGAAAGACAGTGGTACTCCAGTTCTGTCAGCAACAACTAGTGTCTCTTTAACACTGACTGTTAGTAACAAGACATCACCAATGTTCACAGCTGTCCATGTACCAACTGATAACACAATAGATGCAACATTGTTGATTATCATTGTAGTAGCAGCTGTGATAGTATCTATAGCTATTGTGGTTTCTATAACATTGTGTATTGTGAGATGTAACAATGTGAGAAATAACTCAGCTAGAACAACAGAAGAGAAACAGGCATACCAATGTCATAATGAGATGAGACAGTTGATCTATCAAGGTAACAACAGTGTATCTGTGATGTCACGTAATCAAGGAGAGATATCAGACAGATATAGTCAGTCTAGAAGCCATTACAATCCTGAAGACTGGAAGACATCAACAATGAACAGATCTCTTCAGAAATCTACAAGGGTAAGTGTTTACTTTACATAACTATGTCGTAACTCATCTTTATTTTGGTATTGTTTGGTTTCTGTAAATATTAGTTAGTTAAGTAAACCTGATAAATTTTCCATACAGAATTTTGTGTGTAATTTATTCTCAAGATACTCGAAATAATTCAACATAGATGACTGTAGTTAAACACAGTGTGTTGGGTGTCGGCCAAAATGTCTTGCTACTTGTAGGTACATTTCATTTTGTATAGAATTCAACTCTCACCAGAATGCAATGTATCCTCCAAATATTGGTAGTATTAACAACAATCAGAACTGAGTGTTTATATAACTGATGATATGCACCCCTATAAATTATAGTCTTGTAAATCAATATTTTATGTTAAATAAGTATTAACACATATGTGTGGAATGCTTTAAATATTATCTACGACAATAATATTTTTATTCAATAAATTTCAACTGAATTATATAATTTTCATAATAAAATATGAAAGTAAGGGGATGGAGGATTTAATGTCAGACTCTACACCTAAATCTAGGCAGTATATCTCAGCTGTGCCCTGTGAACAAAATTGCAAAATTTTTGCTGCAGAGAACAATAAGCAACACACACTGCATCGGCCACTTCCTCTCACAGGCTTCCTTCATCAGGCAGGTTGCATACCTCCTGATTTTGTGGAGGAAAACACCAGTTCAGAGACACAGGATTTCTAATGTCTTGGCCATCTTGAAAAGATATGATCAGTCAAGCTTTGGTATTTGGTTATCTTCCTCTTCTCAGTGTTTTTGGCAGCAATGTCTCTGTTTGTTACCAAAGTGACAAGATTAGCAGCATAGAATGTGTCACAGCACTTGGCATCCCACTGTATATATATTCCTACAGAAGTATTATATTCAGTGAACTAAACTGTAGTAACCTATTCAATATCAGATATAACACTGTCATTGATAATTGATATCTTTACATTCTGGTAACTTATATTTTACAGCAGAAATATAGTCAACCTATAGAGGTGACATCTTATGGAGACAACAAACCATCTTCTAACTATCCCACTGATACATTGACCAGTCATAAGAGCAGTGGACAGTGCTGGAGTGAGAGGTCAAGTAGACAGTATGAAGAAATACCAGCAACGACAGGTATGTTGACTAACTATTCTCATTTAGTATTACACTATTTCATTATTAATTATTGTACCAATTGTAATTATGTAGTGTTGTGTAATTAGTCCTGTGTGTATGTCATTACTACAGTATTTCTGATAACAGTGATTGTCTCTAACATTGCTACACTAAAATATTGTCTCTTTTCCAGGGATCTATGGTAGTCAACATGATACATCAGTTGTGAACAGTGATAGACAACAATATCAAGATAGATATGTGAAACCTCCAGAGAGACAGTTACCTTCAACACCAGATGTCATTACTAACTGACCATTGGTCAGTTACTAAATATTGACCACTTACTGCTATATTCTAAATATAACTTTCACATGTAAAATACAATATATACAACATTTACTTTCCCCTTCTCCAATTTCAATAATATACACACATTACAACTTCTATAATCACACTGGATTTTTATACAAGTTTTTTTTATGAACTAATTTTTACACAGATATTCTCAATAATGTGAATTTTTTTTTAAATTTTAAATTTCTATAGCATTAACATAGAATATATTTAAAATACATATCTTGATTTTTAGAACATTATTATTAAAACATTATATGTAAGAAATTATATTAAAAAATAATACTAAAATAAACAGAGGAGTCTAGAATTTCTTCAATATTTGTTCATACATCCTCCATTACAGATTTGGTGTATATTTAGGTCAGATAGATCTTAAATATAATTGTCTATATTATATTAACATTATTAGTTAGTAAAATATTTACCAACATCAGTAATATTTTGTTAATTTAAGATCTCCTTTAAACATTGGTTATTTCTGTCAGTCTCTTTACATCAGACATGTTGGTGTTGGACTTATTACTATGATGATGATGGTTATGGCTGACTATTAGTGGAGCTGATATTGTGCTTTGTCTCTGTCTCCCTCTTCTTTCCAATTTGAGTGAGGCTGGAGTAAGCATCACCCATCCTTTACTCTCTTTTACATACACACACACTTATATGCCCATACTCAGTAAACATCACACATACACAGAAAAGACTGAGAGGAACTGCTGGTTCCCACTGACTCACTACCAACACTATTCCATCAACATGAAGCCATTGTCACACCATAGCAGCAGTGACATAGACAACCATTAACAACAGAACATTGGGACCAACTCACAGTTTATAACAAAGGATTTTACACAATGAATGTAAGTTTATGAATATTTATATTATATTTCCATCATATTTAAGTTATATGGATCTCTTATAAAATATATTCAGCCATATTTTAGTATAAAATGATATACATAGAAATTGTTAGTAGACATTTTAAGATAGAAATTCTCAGTTCTATATTTTCTATAGACATTGATATGTTCAACATTTATGTTCTGCTCTAATGAGCTATGTAATTATGGTTATATTTCTGGTGAAATATATTTAAATTTAGGTAGCATAACTTTATTTCTAGACACTTTTATATATTATTTATATTGATAATGTGTAATATATTGCCTGAAGACGTTCTTGAGGTTTTATAGTGTTGTGAATATTTTTATATTAAGTGTTTGATGTTAAATATCATTTAAAACATCCATATCATTATTGTAGTTATATGTAACAATGCATGTGTTATATTAATATATTATATTAATGTGAAACAAGGAGAATAGTTAAGATGGTGGTTTAGTGTCAACATAAATAATCAATACAGTATTGTGGCATTATTGAATTTCTAAATTTGTCACTATTCAGTTTTAAGGGATTTTTAAAATCTGTTTTACATTTTATACAAAACTACTGTCTTTATTAGTCTTGTTTAATGAGGCTATATCAATTAATATGGAATTTTGTTTATTCATTTCTTTAAAAAATATAATATTTAAATTGATAGATATTAAGGCTTTTATTTCTTAAAATGTATTAATTTACAATATAATAAATATATTTAAATAAATTGTGGATTATATATGAAATAGAATGTTAAACATTGTGATAAATGTAATCTTCTTATTTTATTATTTTTATTTAGAACTTGTTAAAAGTGCTATGTTGAATCTACAATTAGTAATCTTACAGTTAAAGAATTTTGATAAATATTTACTCAAATTCATTTATTTCCACTATTTTAAAAAATTGTTATTCCTGATTTCAATATGTTAATTTTATTGAGTAACACTTTTTACTGTGCTTTTTGTAGCAATTTTCGCTTTTATCCGATTCCTGTGTTTCAGATAGAGGTGTAATATCGTGTAAAAACACTAGTTTGAGAAACATCCGCCAACACTACAGCTAACACATACAAACATGTACTTCCCTGGCATTTGTGTATTATTCTATGTACTATATTGACGAGTTGTAGTGCACCTGAGCACTTTACACAATAATTTCATTATTATTATTATTATTGTTTAAATAGTATAATGTTTATATGAAACATATATTTACTATAGTAAAGTGTACACCATTTTTTCTTGTTATATACCATATACACATGTGTTTAATTCTCACTGACAGATCAGTTGCACCTCCATTTTACATGGAACATTTATAGTGTATAATATATTTTGAATTGAGGTTTTATTAGGTGCAATAGATAAGTCATGTATTGGTTTTCCCCTTCATACTTTTGAGAAAAATGTGTGCTGTAAACATAATTAATATAGAGAGAAAACATACAATATACACTATATAATCATGTTTTATCTAAGATGTTAGACATTAAGGGAAAGTAACTCTGGTGACAGTGTGTCATCTGAGCCATTATGTGGTCAGTTGATTTACTCAAATAGCAGTCAAATCCCTCTCAAACTCCATCCTCTTATTTCAAAGAGTAACTCTTAAAATAAGATGATGTAAGCCAAGATGCAATTTTTGAGTAAATAACAATTATAGACAATGTTTTCTAGATAAGACCTAAAGAGATCTGTAAATAAGTTTAATTATGTCATATTAGTATAAGTGTTGTTTCTAATGTCTGTTTCTCCTTACTGTTATGGCTTGGGCAGGTCTTATTAGATTGTGGGTCATGGCTATATACCGTTTCTAATGCTAACCCTGTTGGTCATCTCTTAAAACTCACTGATACATTGTATCTGTTCCACATAATAAAATATGCAGTCCTAAATGTTCGGTGTCTGTATAATAACAATTATTGTCAGTATCTTGCAGGTAATATATACCCAGATCTAAATTAAATCAGTGTAATATTCTATATCTGACATTGAACGATATTGAAAGTGCCAAGTGTTACAGTTTTTAATTCTTTCAAGTGTCATAGGTTATCATAGTGTCATGTATGAAGTCCCTCTGCTAATATTGCCATCACTCACTGCTATCTTCTAATCAGGATCTTACAATGAATATCGACAAATTACAAAATACTCGCAGAAAAGAAGGAAAATTTGATTATTCATATTCCATGTGAAATCATGTATAATGTATATATTAAGGGTTAATTAACAGCAAAAATATAAAAATGAGAAGCTTGAGATTTCTAAATAAATATTTACAAAAAGAAGGAATTAAATGATGTTTCTTTAAATGATTTTTTCTGTGTAGAATATTGAATGTTATGGTGATTAATGAGAATAAAGCAGTAACAAATATATGAAATATATTTTTTAATATGTTTAATTTAGTTAATTGAATACTATTTATTTATTATTGGATTCTACCAAGTAAATTAAAGTTATGTTTCTTATTTCCAGGTTGCTTAACTCACAACTAACTCCACTAACAAAGATGGTTTTAATACAGATATGGATATTACTGTCTCTACTTCACTATTCACTCTCTAAAGAAGACATTGTTTATCATGTGGAAGAAGAAAACCATCGAATTATCAATATAGGAGATATTACTGCTGATTCACAGTTACAGGACATTGCATTATTATCATTTAGTCAGTTACAACAGAAGGGGACACAGCTATTTAATGTGACCAGTAATGGAAAGATATATACTACACAAACACTGGATGCTGAGTCTCTGTGTAGTTTTGAGAAAGAATGTTCTCACACAATTAAGGTAGCAGTTCATAGAGCAGAGAAATTTATAAAGATATTAAAGATTAAGGTAATGATAGAAGACATCAATGACCATACACCTGAGTTTCCTGTTGAAGAAATTAATTTAGATTTTTATGAAACTGAGGGCAAGGGGACAAAACGATCAATACCCAATGCAATTGATGATGATGTTGGTTTACAAAACAGACTAGTGAATTATGAATTGAAAGGTAGTAGCAATCAGTTTTCTTTGTCTACATTTCAGATAGCAGATAGGTTGCTCTCATTAGAAATTGTGTTAGATGGAAAGTTAGATAGAGAGATAAAAGATAGTTATGACATAGAAGTGATAGCTAAAGATGGAGGAAGTCCACCCAAACAAGGTGTCTTAACTGTACACATTACTGTCAAAGATGAGAATGATAACAGACCAATATTTTCTGAGAAGACATACAATATCTCCATACAAAATAACCACAAAAGAAATATACCAATTATTGTCATGTTGGCAAAAGACACTGATATTGGAGAAAATGGTAACACTTCTTATTTTATCAGTTCATTAACCTCTAAAGAATCAATAAATTATTTCAAGGTTGATCAGAAAACTGGAGAAATATTCTTAGCCAAACATTCTGCTTTAGAAAAGAAGAAATTCTTTAAATTGTATATAGAGGCCAGAGATGGAGGCAACCCACCTCTCAGTTCCATAGCAACTGTTATGGTAAATGTTATCAACCAACAGAACAATCCTCCAAATATTGATGTCAACTATATTTCTACAGAGATTCACAACACAGCTACCATTCTGGAAGATATCAAAGTTGGTAGTTTCATTGCTTATGTGATGGTCACTGACAATGATGTTGGACACAATGGAGAGGTCAGCTGTGATATTAAACATGATACATTCAAACTACAGTCAATGGGATCTAAGGAATATAAAATAGTTCTAAAGAAAGCAGTAGACAGAGAGACACAGGAACATTATCACTTTACTGTCTCCTGTCAAGATAAAGGATTACCTCCTCTCAAAACTGATAAAGATCTCTCAATACAAGTGTTAGATGTGAATGATGTAAAACCACACTTTACCAAAGATACATTCAAGTTCCTTACCTATGAGAATGACAAAGCTAATTTCCCTATTGGTTTTATCAATGCTACAGACCCAGATGTTGGTAAGGGAGGTGAATTAAGTTACTATCTGAGAAATAAACACCAATATCATCTACCATTCCAGATTATCAACTCTGGCTTTATTTCAACAAACCAGTCTTTAGACAGAGAACACAGAGATTTCTATGATTTTGAGGTTTTAGTCAAAGACAATGGAACACCATCTCTAAATAACACAGTAAATGTTGAAGTGGAAGTATTAGATAAAAATGATAATGCTCCATATTTTACATTTCCTAGTGTTGACCCTTTCACTCTTGATGTCCACTATCATCCACAAAGTAAGAATGACATCACACTTCTGAAAGCCTCTGATATAGACAGTCACATGAATGCTTTTCTCAGGTATGAAATCCTTTCAGGTAATGAGAGACAATTATTTAAACTGGACTCATTCACTGGTGTCTTATCTTACTCTCGCACAGTTTACCAAAATGATGCTGGATTATATCAACTGGAGTTTGTTGTGAAAGACAGTGGTACTCCAGTTCTGTCAGCAACAACTAGTGTCTCTTTAACACTGACTGTTAGTAACAAGACATCACCAATGTTCACAGCTGTCCATGTACCAACTGATAACACAATAGATGCAACATTGTTGATTATCATTGTAGTAGCAGCTGTGATAGTATCTATAGCTATTGTAGTTTCTATAACATTGTGTATTGTGAGATGTAACAATGTGAGAAATAACTCAGCTAGAACAATAGAAGAGAAACAGGCATACCAATGTCGTAATGAGATGAGACAGTTGATCTATCAAGGTAACAACAGTGTATCTGTGATGTCAGGTAATCGAGGAGAGATAGACAGATATAGTCAGTCTAGAAGTCATTACTCTCCTGAAGACTGGAAGACATCAACAATGAACAGATCTCTTCAGAAATCAACCAGAGTAAGTGTTATTTTACGTAACTATTTTGTAACTCATCTTTATCTTTAAATTGTTTTGTTTCTGTACATATTATTGTTAGTTAAGTAAATCTAGTAAAATTTACACACAGAATTGTGTGTCTTATATTTTGTGTACAATTTATCTTCAAGATACTAAAAATAAATCAACACTGGAGACTAGTTTAACAGTGTGTGGGGTATTGGGCAAAATGTCTTGCTACCTGTGGGTACATCTCTTTATGTATAGAGTTCAACTCTCACCAGAATCCAATTTATCCTCCCAACATTGATAGAATTAACACCAATTAGGACTGAGGGTTTATATAACTGATGATATGCACCCCTATCAATTATAGCCTTGTAAATCTTGAAATATTTGAATATTTTGAAATTTCTAATAATTTATTGATAATGTTTCTACTACATAAAAAAAAGATCCACTTTGAAAATTCTCTGATCGTATCTTTTTAAATTGTCTGTGCAGCATGAAATTTGTGTTTACATCAATGTTTTATGTTAAATAAGTATTTACACATATGTGTTGAATGCTTTATCTAACTGTAATAAAAATATTTAATATCTATGACAATAATATTTTTATTCAATAAATTTCAGTTAAATTATATAATTTTTGTAAGAGGAAGGTAGATGTAGTGTCTGACTCTTCACCTAATTCTAGGCAGTATATCACAGTTATGCCCTAAATGGCAAAATTATTGCAACAATAAGCAACACACACTGCATCGACAATTTCCTCTCACAGGTTTCCTTTGTCAGACAGGATACATACCTCCATATTTTGTGAATGAAAACACCAGTTCAGAGATCAAGGATGTCTAGGCCATCTTGAAAAAGATGTGATCAGTCAAGCTTCTCAGTGTGTTTGGCAGCAATGTCTGTGTTTGTTACCAAAGTGACAAGATTAGCAGCATAGAATGTGTCACAGCACTTGGCATCCCACTGTATATATATTCCTACACAGGTATTATATTCAGTGAACTAAACTGTAGTAACTTATTCAATACCAGATATAACACTGTCATTGATAATTGCTATCTTTACATTCTGGTAACTTATATTTTACAGCAGAAATATAGTCAACCTATAGAGGTGACATCTTATGGAGACAACAGACCATCTTCTAACTATCCCACTGATACATTGACCAGTCATAAGAGTAGTGGACAGTGCTGGAGTGAAAGGTCAAGTAGACAGTATGAAGAAATACCAGCAATGACAGGTATGTTGACAAACTACTCTCATTTAATATTATATTATTTCATTATCAATTATTGTACCAATTGTAATTATGTAGTTTGGTGTAATTAGTCCTGTGTGTATGTCATTACTACAGTATTTCTGATAAGTGATTGTCTCTAACATTGCTACACTAAAACATTGTCTCTTTTCCAGGGATCTATGGTAGTCAACATGATACATCAGTTGTGAACAATGATAGACAACAATACCAAGATAGATATGTGAAACCTCCAGAGAGACAGTTACCTTCAACACCAGATGTCATTACTAACTGACCATTGGCCAGTTCCTAAATATTGACCACTTACTGCTATATTTTAAATATAACTTTCACATAGAAAGTAAATATGTGCAATTTCTCCTCACTCCCTCAATTTCAATAATATACACACAGCATTACAACTTCTATGATCACACTGGAGTTTTATACAAGTTTTTTATATATATATATGAACTAATATTTACACAGATATTCTCAATAATATGGATTGTTTAAAATTTGAAATATCTAAAGAATATATTTAAAATATATGTCTTGATTTTTAGAACATTATTATTAAAACATTATATGTAAGAAATTATATTAAAAAATAATACTAAAATAAACATCTAAGAGAAGTCTAGAATTTCTTCAATATTTGTTCATACATCCTCCATTACAGATTTGGTGTATATTTAGGTCAGATAGATCTTAAATATAATTGTCTATATTATATTAACATTATTAGTTAGTAAAATATTTACCAACATCAGTAATATTTTGTTAATTTAAGATCTCCTTTAAACATTGGTTATTTCTATATCAGTCTCTTTACATCAGACATGTTGGTGTTATATAGACTTATTACTATGATGATGATGGTTATGGCTGACTATTAGTGGAGCTGATATTGTGCTTTGTCTCTGTCTCCCTCTTCTTTCCAATTTGAGTGAGGCTGGAGTAAGCATCACCCATCCTTCACTCTCTTTTACACACACACATATACTCACACTCAGTAAACATCACACACACAGAAAAGACTGAGAGGAACTGCTGGTTCCCACTGACTCACTACCAACACTATTCCATCAACATGAAGCCATTGTCACACCACAGCAGCAGTGACACAGACAACCATTAACAACAGAACATTGGGACCAACTCACAGTTTATAACAAAGGACTTTACACAATGAATGTAAGTTTATGAATATTTATATTATATTTCCAACTTATTCAAATGATATGGATCTCTTACAAAATATATTTAGCCATATTTTAGTATAAAATGATATATATAGAAATTATGTTAGTAGACATTTTAAGATAGAAATTCTCAGCTCTACATTTTCTATAGACATTGATATGTTCAACATTTATGTTCTGCTCTAATGAGGTATTTAATTATGGTTATATTTCTGGTGAAATATATTTAAATTTAGGTAGCATAACTTTATTTCTAGACACCTTTATATTTATATTGATAATATGTAATATATTGCCTGAAGACGTTCTTGAGGTTTTATAGTGTTGTGAATATTTTTATATTAAGTGTTTGATGTTAAATATCATTTAAAACAGTCCATATCATTATTGTAGTCATATGTATCAATGTCTGTGTTCTTACAAATATATCAAAATATTGTTAAACAGGGAGAATAGTTGACAAGATGGTGGTTTAGTGTTAACATAAATAATCAATGATATTCCTACATTTCACATTATTCCAGATTTAAGGGATTTTAAAATCTATTTCTTACATATTATACAAAGCTACTGTCTTAATTAGTCTTTAATGAAACTGTTTTAATTAAACATGAAATCTTATAGATCTTGTCAGTGATCATCATCATCATCATCACCGTTTTACGTCCGTTCTTCCACGCTAGCATGGGTTAGACGGGTTGTCCTGTTGTGGGCAGTGTCCGGTCAGCTGACCATGTCTTGCTCATACAGGAACTGATTTGGGCCTCATTTCTACAGCTGGATGCCCTTCCTAACACCAACCTCATTTACAGTGAGTGCTGGGTGCTTTTTTTCCGTGGCGCCTACATGTCCTCTTTACAGTGTGGGCTGGGTGCTTTTTTGCCGTGGCACCTCCACGACCACTTTGCAGTGGGAGGGTGTGGGGGCATATTGTCTATATGCTTCAGCTTGTACCCATGGGAGGTCGGGTACTCTGTATTACAGCGTGACGCCAGAGGTCACGGTGTGTCATCACCTTTGAGAGGTGTAATTGGGTAAGGTCGGCTTTTATCACCTCATCCCAGGTCTTGGGTCTCCCCACTCCGTGGTTTCCACTGACTTCTAGTGCTCTGCACCTTTTTATGCAGCTGTCATCCTTCATACGCATCACATGTCCAGACCAATGCAACCGCCTCTCCTGCACACAGCATTTTATTCCTATTATGCTCAGTCTCTCTCTCAAATCATATATTGATACACTTGTTTATTCATTCCTTTAATAAACAATATTTGAATGTATTAATACTGAGGCTTTTATTTCTTAAAACATTCATTTACAATGTAACATATATTCAAATACATTACTGGTTTTTTTTTTAATGAAATAGAATATTATATGATGTATATGTGATTAATACAGTATTGTTATTTTATATTATAATTTGTAATTTTTATTTAAAATTTCTTAAATATGTTAATTTGCTCCACACTTAGTGATCTTACATATAAGTGAAGAATATTGGCAAATCTTTACTGTAATTCTGTAATTCATTTATTTTATCTTCTTTATGTCAGTGATTTCAATGTTGTTTTTTTTTACTTAGTAAAACATTTGAGAAACATAGTTTCAATAGTATAACATTATGAAAACATATTTACTGTAGCTAAGTGTACAGCATTTTTTCTTATTATATACCATATACACTTGTGTTTAATTCTCACTGACAGATCAGTTGCACTTTCATTTTACTTGGAACATTTATTGTGTACAATGTATTTTGAATTTAGGTTATTTTAGGTGCAGTAGATAAGTCATGTGCTAGTTTTCCCCGTCATAATTTTGAGGAAAATGTGATTAAACATGATTATTTAGTATATATTTTATGTTTTCTCTGTATATTATGTTTTATGCAAAATGTTAGACATTAAAGGAAAGTAACTCTGGTAACAGTGTTTCATCTGAGCATTACGTGGTCACTTGATTTGCTCAAATATCAGTTGAATCTCTCTCAAACCCACCCTATTATGTCCTAAAAGCAACTGCACATTAGATAATGTAAGCCAGGATGGAATGTCTGAGTAAATAACAATTATAGACAATATTTACTAAATAATACCTAAAAAAAAATCTGTAAATAACAAGTTTAATTATGTCATATTAGCATCACCGTTGTTTCTATGTCTGTTTCTCCTTACTGTTATGCCTGGGGAAAGACTTATTAGATTGTGGGTCATGGCCTTTTCCAACATTAACCCTGTGGTCATCTCTTAAAACACACTGATACTTTGTACCTGTTCTACATAATAAAATATGTAGTCCTAGTTGCTCTTTGTCTGTATAAATAATAATTGTCAGTATCTTGTAGGTAATATATACCCAGATCTATAACTAATGCAGTTTAATATTCTATACCTGACAGAGAACAAAATTATTGTGCCAAGTAGTAGTTTTTAATTCTTTCATCAATATGTAACATGTATGAAGTCCCCCTGTTAATACCTTGTAATCAGGATCTGATAATTCATTCAAAACATTCCCACACTGGTGCAGCCAGTCGTTGAGGTGCCACTCTAGATGCTTTCGTTCTCAGTTGTTGCCACTGGTCTCTATTCTCCATCATATGTAGAAGGGTCTCAGTGTTGTCACTAGTCCAATTTTTGATGCTGCCAAACCAAGGTTTTCTTTGTCTGCCTCTTTTTGCCCTCCCTCAACTGTGCCCTGAATGATGCTTTTAAAAAAGGGGTTGTGGCGGGATACATGACTATACCAAGCAAGTTTCCATCTTTTCACCATTGCAAGTTGTAGTTCTTGTCTGCTGGTATATTTGTTAACTTGCTACCTGACAAAGCTGTTTGTTTTGTGCTCCATATACAGAATGTGTATCAGCCTTCTGAGGCACTTGTTCTCAAATGCCTGGATTCTTGGTTCCATGTCAGCTGTGAGAGTCCAACTCTTACACCCATACAAAAGAATCGAAGTCACCAAAGACTTGTATAATTTGAGCTTCATTGGAAAACTGATGGAGTTGCTTTTCCGTGACATTCAGCTTTACCATGGCAGAATTGGCCAGGCCAGGCCAAGTCTTGTCAGTATCTTTTTTTGAAATCTGCTGTCTTTGGTCAGAGTGGATCCAAGGTACTTGGTGTACACTTCTTCAAGTCTTTCTCCATTCAGCATGATGTTGGTTGCTGTATTCTGATTATGACTATTAACCAGAATCTTACTCTATCCAGTCCGGTAGTGAACTCTTGGAGTTCTACTTCACAGCTTCTTAGCATGTCAATGTCATCAGCAAAGCATAGGTTGGAAACGGGCCATCCTCCAATGGAAATAGAAGTGTGGAAGTCTTGCAGTGTTTCTTGCATGATGTTTTCCCCAACAATTTTGAAAAGGACTGGAGAAAGGAGACATCCTTGTTGATCTCCCACTGTTGTCTTGAAGAATTTTTTGATGCTTTTATTCATGAGAACTGCACTGATTGAGTTGTCATACAGTGCTTTAATTACTTGAATGAGGTTGATGTCAAAGTTGTAGTCTTTCATCACTTTTCACAAACCTTCACACCAAACATGGTTAAAGGCTTTTTTTAAAGTCAAAGTAATGACAGAGGTCAGATTGGTGCTGCAGATATTTCTCAGTGAGCAATCTAATGTTAAATATTTGCTCTGTTGTACTCCTTTTGAGCCTGAATCCTACCTTCCTTCTGCCAGGATTTCTTCCGCTTTTAACTTGAGTCTGTGAAGAAGAAGGCTTAGCAGTACTTTGTTGGGGTGGCTAGTTAGGCTAATTGTTCTGTAGTCGTGGCAGAATCTTCTGGGAATGGGTATCATCAATTACTGGGTCCACTCCTTGGGTCACTTCTTTGTTTGCATTATCTTCTGACAGGTAACTGTCAGTGCCTTGATAAGTTTTGGCCCTCCATGTTCTAGGAGCTCTGATGGAGTGTTATGGATTTCTGGGGATTTACACTCTTTGAGTATGTGTACTGACTCTTCGACTTCTTCCTGGAGAATTGGAGTATCCTCAATTTCTTTGTTCATCCAGGATGTTTATGTCATGTCTGAGTTTGTGGTTCATAAATGTCTTTGCAAAACTCAGACCATCTTTTGACGACATTGGTCTTGTCTGTGAGGAGCAAGCCAGTTTTGCCCTCAATGACAGTGGCGGTGTGTTGCTTTTTTTGTTATTATTATTTTGATGGTTTCATAAGCATCCTTGCTGTTGCTCTTTTTTATTCCAGCTTCAATGTTTTTGCACTGATCTGATAACCACTTCTCTTTGTCTTCCCTCATTTTCTTTCTAAATTTCCTATTCATGGCATTCTATTGGTGGGTTGTTTCCTGGTCTGTTAGCTTGGTCTTCCTCATGTCATGTCTTAAGTCACATAGGTCCAAGATGTCACCTATAGTTTCTTTTTCCTTCTCTTTCTCCCCAGCACTTCTAAAGCTGTTACATGAAGTGCTTCCTTGATCTTGTTAGTTAAGGAATTAATATCTTTTGGAAGGTTGAGGGCAGCAAACCTTTCACCTATGTTTACCTTGAACATTACTGCAACTCTAGGATCTCTTAGTTTGTCTATATCAAACATGATACACATGTCTCCTTTTTTATGGATCATTTTCAATTTAAGCTTTAGTCTCATCAGAACCAAATCATGATCACTGTTGACACCAGGGAAGGTCCTAATTATGGCCTTATTGATACTGGATTTGAACATTTGAGATCAAGGATGATGTCAGTTTGGTTATGAGACTTGCCATTGGGTGCATGGCTTACTGTTCTCCGTGAGGTCTTGCGTGGGAACAGTGTGTTGGTTAGGGTCAGGTTGTGGGTGCTAGGAAATTCTAGGTGAGTTCACAATCGTTTATTTCTCCAATCCCGAATCTTCACACTTTCCCAGCCCATTGGCCATATGCACCCAGGCCTATTTTGGCTTTCCAGTCTCCTTAAGAGACATTGATAAATTACAAATGTTAATTATTCCAGACATCAATGTGAATTTAATTATTCATAATCTATGTGAAATTGTCTTTAATGTATATATTAAGGGTTAATTAACAACAAAAATATAAAAATAAGAAACTTCAGATTTCTATATAAATATTTACAATAGGAAAGAATATAATTATTGGGGTTAGTGAAATAAAAATAACAATATATAAAACATGTTAAAATGCTTTAAAATGGTTAATTTAGTTCAATGGATACCATTTGTGTATTTTGGGGTTTCTCCTAAGTAAATGAAAGTTATGTTTCATATTTACAGGCTGACACCTAACTCCACTAACAAGGATGGTCTTAATACAGATATGGATACTACTGTCTCTACTTCACTATTCTACAGAAGACATTGTTTACCACGTGAAAGAAGAAAACCATCGAATTATCAATATAGGAGATATTACTGCTGATTCACAGTTACAGGACATTGCATTATTATCATTTAGTCAGTTACAACAGAAGGGGACACAGCTATTTAATGTGACCAGTAATGGAAAGATATATACTACACAAACACTGGATGCTGAGTCTCTGTGTAGTTTTGAGAAAGAATGTTCTCGCACAATTAAGGTAGCAGTTCATAGAGCAGAGAAATTTATAAAGATATTAAAGATTAAGGTAATGATAGAAGACATCAATGACCATACACCTGAGTTTCCTGTTGAAGAAATCCAGTTAAAATTTGAAGAAGGAGATGGAAAAGGTATGAAAAAGTCCATTCCCAATGCCATTGATGAAGATGTTGGTTTACAGAACAGACTAGTAAATTATGAATTGAAAGGAAGTAACCAACAGTTTTCTTTGTCTACATTTCAGATAGCAGATAGGTTGGTCTCATTAGAAGTTGTGTTAGATAGGAAGTTAGATAGAGAGATAAAAGATAGTTATGACATAGAAGTGATAGCTAAAGATGGAGGAAGTCCACCCAAACAAGGTGTCTTATCTGTACACATTACTGTCAAAGATGAGAATGATAACAGACCAATATTTTCTGAGAAAACATACAATATCTCTATACAAAATAACCACAAAAGAAATATACCATTTATTGTCATGTTGGCAAAAGACTCTGATATTGGAGAAAATGGTAACACTTCTTATTTTATCAGTTCATTAACCTCTAAAGAATCAATAAATAATTTCAAGGTTGATCAGAAAACTGGAGAAATATTCTTAGCCAAACATTCTGCTTTAGAAAAGAAGAAATTCTTTAAATTGTATATAGAGGCCAGAGATGGGGGCAACCCACCTCTTAGTTCCATAGCAACTGTTATGGTAAATGTTATCAACCAACAGAACAATCCTCCAAATATTGATGTCAACTATATTTCTACACAGAATCACAACACAGCTACCATTCTGGAAGATATCAAAGTTGGTAGTTTCATTGCTTATGTGATGGTCACTGACAATGATGTTGGACACAATGGAGAGGTCAGCTGTGATATCAAACATGATACATTCAAACTACAGTCAATGGGATCTAAGGAATATAAAATAGTTCTAAAGAAAGCAGTAGACAGAGAGACACAGGAACATTATCACTTTACTGTCTCCTGTCAAGATAAAGGATTACCTCCTCTCAAAACTGATAAAGATCTCTCAATACAAGTGTTAGATGTGAATGATGTAAAACCACACTTTACCAAAGATACATTCAAGTTCCTTACCTATGAGAATGACAAAGCTAATTTCCCTATTGGTTTTATCAATGCTACAGACCCAGATGTTGGTAAAGGAGGTGAATTAAGTTATTATCTGAGAAATAAACACCAATATCGTCTACCATTCCAGATTATCAACTCTGGTTTTATTTCAACAAACCAGTCTTTAGACAGAGAACACAGAGATTTCTATGACTTTGAGGTTTTAGTCAAAGATAATGGAACACCATCTCTAAATAACACAGTGAATGTTGAAGTGGAAGTATTAGATAAAAATGATAATGTTCCATATTTTACATTTCCAAGTGTTGACCCTTTCACTCTTGATGTCCACTATCATCCACAAAGTAAGAATGACATCACACTTCTGAAAGCCTCTGATATAGACAGTCACATGAATGCTTTTCTCAGGTATGAAATCCTTTCAGGTAATGAGAGACAGTTATTTAAACTGGACTCATTCACTGGTGTCTTATCTTACTCTCGTACAGTTTACCAAAATGATGCTGGATCATATCAACTGGAGTTTGTTGTGAAAGACAGTGGTACTCCAGTTCTGTCAGCAACAACTAGTGTCTCTTTGACACTGACTGTTAGTAACAAGACATCACCAATGTTCACAGCTGTCCATGTACCAACTGATAACACAATAGATGCAACATTGTTGATTATCATTGTAGTAGCAGCTGTGATAGTATCTATAGCTATTGTGGTTTCTATAACATTGTGTATTGTGAGATGTAACAATGTAAGAAATAACTCAGCTAGAACAACAGAAGAGAAACAGGCATACCAATGTCGTAATGAGATGAGGCAGTTGATCTATCAAGGTAACAACAGTGTATCTGTGATGTCAGGCAATCGAGGAGAGATATCAGACAGATATAGTCAGTCTAGAAGTCATTACTATCCTGAAGACTGGAAGACATCAACAATGAACAGATCTCTTCAGAAATCAACTAGGGTAAGTATTATTTTATTTAACTATGTTGTAACTCATGTTTATTTTTGAATTGTTTTGTTTCTCTAAATATTAGTTAGTTAAGTAAATCTGGTAAAATTTGTATACAGAATTGTGTCATTCATTTTGTCTGTAATTTATCTTCAAGTCACTCAAAATAATTTAACACAGGAGACTAGTTTAACACAGTGAGTGGGGTGTTGGACAAAATGTCTTGCTACCTGTGGGTACATCTCTTTCCGTATAGAGTTCAACTCTCACCAGAATCCAATGTATTTCTCCCAACATTGATAAAATAAACACTAATTAGGACAGAGTGTTTATATAAGAGATGATATCCACCCCTCCAAATTATAGTCTTGTAAATCAATATACTTGAATATCTTGTCTCTAACATTGCTACACTAAAACATTTTTAATAATCTTTCTGACACACAAAGACTCACTTTAAGCATGCTTTGATTATATTTTGGAATATATTGTCATTTTGAATTATCTATCAAGTATGATATTTATGCTTACATCAATGTTTCACATTAAATAAGCATTAACACATACGTATGGAATGCTTTATTAGTCCTTGATAAAAAAATATTTAATATCTATGACAATAATATTTTTATTCAATAAATTTCAATTAAATTATATAATGTTTGCTATAATATATAATGAATGTAAGGGGAAGGAGGATATTGTAACAGACTCCATACATGTGTCCATGTAGTATATCTCAGCGGTGTCTTGTGGACAAAATAGCAAAATAATTGCTGCAGAGAACAATAAGCAACATACTGCATCAGCCATTTCCTCTAAAAGGTTTCCTTCTTCAGGCATGATATATTGCTTCTGACTTTGTGGAGGAAAGCATTAGTACACCAGATATCCTGTCAGTGACCAGCATGAAAAAGAAGTGGCCAGTCAAGTCCTGGTATCTTCTTCTTCTCAGTGTTTCCGACAGCAATGCCTTGATTAGTTATCAAAATGATGAGTAGAGGCAGGGAATGTCACGGCAATTGGCATTCCAGATTTATATTTTTAAGTGGAATATTAACTAATATGCTCGATTTGAGATAACATTTTTAGAGATAAATATATATAAATAGACATCTATGGAAGCATTGTATTCATTGAACTAAGCTGTTATAAATTATTCAATATCAGATATAACACTGTCATTGATAATTGGTATCTTTACATTCTGGTAACTTATATTTTACAGCAGAAATATAGTCAACCTATAGAGGTGACATCTTATGGAGACAACAGGCCATCTTCTAACTATCCCACTGATACATTGACCAGTCGTAAGAGCAGTGGACAGTGCTGGAGTGAAAGGTCAAGTAGACAGTATGAAGAAATACCAGCAATGACAGGTATGTTGACAAACTATTCTCATTTAGTATTACACTATTTCATTATTAATTATTGTACCAATTGTAATTATGTAGTTTGGTGTAATTAGTCCTGTGTGTGTCATTACTACAGTATTTCTGATAACAGTGATTGTCTCTAACATTGCTACACTAAAATATTGTCTCTTTTCCAGGGATCTATGGTAGTCAACATGATGCATCAGTTGTGAACAGTGATAGACAACAATATCAAGATAGATATGTGAAACCTCCAGAGAGACAGTTACCTTCAACACCAGATGTCATTACTAACTGACCATTGGTCAGTTACTAAATATTAACCACTTACTGCTATATTTTAATTATAACTTTCACATACAAAGTAAATATAACAATTTCTCCCCACTCCCCCAATTTCAATAATATACACACACATTACATTTTCTATAATCACACTGGAGTTTTATACAAGTTTTTTATATATATATATATATGAACTAATATTTACACAGATATTCTCAATAATGTGGATTTAAAATAAAATTGATATATCTATAGTATTAACATAGAATATATTTAAAATATATATCTTGATTTTTAGAGCATTATTATTAAAACATATGTAAGGAATTATTTAAAAAATTAATACTAAAATAAACATCTAAGAGAAGTCTAGAATTTCTTCAATATTTGTTCATACATCCTCCATTACAGATTTGGTGTATATTTAGGTCAGATAGATCTTAAATATAATTGTCTATATTATATTAACATTATTAGTTAGTAAAATATTTACCAACATCAGTAATATTTTGTTAATTTAAGATCTCCTTTAAACATTGGTTATTTCTATGTCAGTCTCTTTACATCAGACATGTTGGTGTTATATAGACTTATTACTATGATGATGATGGCTATGGCTGACTATTAGTGGAGCTGATATTGTGCTTTGTCTCTGTCTCCCTCTTCTTTCCAATTTGAGTGAGGCTGGAGTAAGCATCACCCATCCTTCACTCTCTTTTACACACACACATATACTCACACTCAGTAAACATCACACACACAGAAAAGACTGAGAGGAACTGCTGGTTCCCACTGACTCACTACCAACACTATTCCATCAACATGAAGCCATTGTCACACCATAGCAGCAGTGACACAGACAACCATTAACAACAGAACATTGGGACCAACTCACAGTTTAAAACAAAGGATTTTACACAATGAATGTAAGTTTATGAATATTTATATTATATTTCCAACTTATTCAAGTGATATGGATCTCTTATAAAATATATTTAGCCATATTTTAGTATAAAATGATATATATAGAAATTGTTAGTAGACATTTTAAGATAGAAATTCTCAGTTCTACATTTTCTATAGACATTGATATGTTCAACATTTATGTTCTGCTCTAATGAGGTATTTAATTATGGTTATATTTCTGGTGAAATATATTTAAATTTAGGTAGCATAATTTTATTTCTAGACACTTTTATATATTATCTATATTGATAATGTGTAATATATTGCCTGAAGACGTTCTTGAGGTTTTATAGTGTTGTGAATATTTTTATATTAAGTGTTTGATGTTAAATATCATTTAAAACAGTTCATATCATTATTGTAGTCATATGTAACAATGTGTTTGTTATATTAATATATTATACTAATGTGAAATGGTGGGAACAGTTGACAAGATAGTGGTTTAGTATCAACTAAATAGTCAATACAGTATTGTGGTATTAGTGAACTATTCCTACATTACACATTATTCCAGAAGTTGGGGATTTTTTAAATGTATTTTTTACATTTTATAGAAAACTATTGTATTTACTACTCTCGTATAATGAGGTTATTTTAATTAAATACATAATTTTATAGATCCTGTTTAATATCTTTGTTTAATTTCAGTTATTTCATTCTTTAAAATAATTATTTAAATATATTTACACTGAGGAATTTATTTCTTAAATTGTATCAATTCCTTTCTGTGTGAAATACAATATTATATATTATTTTATATTATATTTTATCATTTTTATTGATCCACAATAAATAATCTTATACAGAGTTGAAGAATATTGATAAACATTTACTATAATTGATTTATTTTGTCAATTCTTTTTTGTTATTACTTATATTAAGATATCTATTCCATTAAGCAAAACTTTCCACTGTGTTTCTGTAGTGAATTTCATTGTTTTCTGAACTTTGTGTTTTAAATATATATATATGAAATACTGATTTGAGAAACCTTGTTAAAATATCATTGTAACACATCTATATGGAAACACATATTTACTGTAGTGAGTTATACATTATTTTTTTAAATTATATAACATACATATGCCAGGTGGTGCAATTAAGTTAGACAAGGCCTGGGCCAATAGTGGCCGAAACCTATACCTGTGTATAATTCTCACGAGTAGGTAAACGTAAATTGTACCTTATTTTACATGCAACATTTATAATGTACCATATATTTAAAATTGAGGTTTTTTTAGTGTCAGTATATAAGTGATGTGTATGTTTGTCATTCCATAATTTTGAGGAAAAAAAGGTGCAATTGTGAATATGAATATGTAGTGCATATTTTATGTCTTCTCAGCATATTAACAATGTTTTTTGTAACATGTCAGGCAATAAGGGAAAGTAACTCTGATAACAAAGTGCCATATATTGAAGCAATGAGTAAGCCTTTATGTGGTGACTTGATTTGCTGAAATAAGTCAAGTCTTTCTTAAACCCCACCCTATTGTCTTATGAAGGTAAGTACACATTGATTAATGTAGGCCTAAATGCATTGTCTGAATAAATGACAATTAGAGACAATATTTGGTAGATAATACCTAAAGATATCTGTAAATAATTAAGTTTAATATACCTTCCATAATCATTGTCATTGTTTATGTCTGCTTTTTCTTGCTTGTTTGGGTTGGATATAATCATTTTTAGATGTGGATTATGGCCAGATACCCTTTCCAACATGAACTCTATTCATCACCTCAAGATATATTGATATCTTGTACCTGTTTTACATTATAAAATATGTAGTACTTGATGCTCTATATCTGTATGAATGACAATTATTGACAATATCTTATAGATAATATAAGCTAATATCTACAATTAACTGAATTTTGTATTCTATTTCTGACATAGAACAAAATAATTACAATTAACAAGTATTACAGTTTTTTATTTTTTCCAGTGATATAGTTTATCATTAACACCACTCACTGATATCTTCTAATCAGGATATGACATTTAACGTTTAGCAAACTATCATAATAAATTATTTCCGAAAATGGAATTTAATTTGCCTCACCTCTTGTGAAATTGTGGTTAACAAATATTCTCAGGCTTAATTAAAAACAGAGATGTAAAAATAACCATGCTAACTTGGAAAAATGGACGTTAAACTGTGATGGTGCTGAAGAATCTTCAGATTACTATATAAATGTTTAGAATGGGTGGGAATGTTTCTTTAAATTATTTTTTCTGTGTTAAATATTGAATATTATTGTGACTAATGAAAATAAAGCTGTAACAAATACATTAAATCTGTTAAAATATATTTTAACATGATAAATTTTGCTAATTGAATGCCACTGATCTATTATTGGTTTCTACAAAATAAGTGAAAATTGTGTTTCATATTTTCAGATTGATTAACTGACAACTAACTCCACTGACAAAGATGGTCTTAATACAGATATGGATATTACTGTCTCTACTTCACTATTCACTTTCTAAAGAAGACATTGTTTACCATGTGAAAGAAGAAAACAGTCGTATTATCAATATAGGAGATATTACTGCTGATTCACAGTTACAGGACATTGCATTATTATCATTTAGTCAGTTACAACAGAAGGGGACACAGCTATTTAATGTGACCAGTAATGGAAAGATATATACTACACAAACACTGGATGCTGAGTCTCTGTGTAGTTTTGAGAAAGAATGTTCTCGTACAATTAAGGTAGCAGTTCATAGAGCAGAGAAATTTATAAAGATATTAAAGATTAAGGTAATGATAGAAGACATCAATGACCATACACCTGAGTTTCCTGTTGAAGAAATCCAGTTAAAATTTGAAGAAGGAGATGGAAAAGGTATGAAAAAATCAATACCCAATGCAATTGATGAAGATGTTGGTTTACAGAACAGACTAGTGAATTATGAATTGAAAGGAAGTAACCAACAGTTTTCTTTGTCTACATTTCAAAGAGCTGATGGTGTATCATTTCTTGAAATCATGTTAGGTGGGAAGTTAGATAGAGAGATAAAAGATAATTATGACATAGAAGTGATAGCTAAAGATGGAGGAAATCCACCCAAACAAGGTTTCTTAACTGTACACATTACTGTCAAAGATGAGAATGATAACAGACCAATATTTTCTGAGAAGACATACAATGTCTCCATACAAAATAACCACAAAAGAAATATACCAATTATTGTCATGTTGGCAAAAGACTCTGATATTGGAGAAAATGGTAAAATTTCTTATTTTATCAGCCCAACAACAGCAACAGAATCAAAAAATAATTTTATTATAGATGTGAAATCTGGAGAAATATTTTTGGCAAAAGAATATCACTTAGATGAGATGAAATCATTTAAATTATATATTGAAGCCAGAGATAATGGCAACCCACCACTCAGTGCCATAACAACTGTTATGGTAAATGTTATCAACCAACAGAACAATCCTCCAAATATTGATGTCAACTATATTTCTACACAGAATCACAACACAGCTACCATTCTGGAAGATATCAAAGTTGGTAGTTTCATTGCTTATGTGATGGTCACTGACAATGATGTTGGACACAATGGAGAGGTCAGCTGTAATATCAAACATGATACATTCAAACTACAGTCAATGGGATCTAAGGAATATAAAATAGTTCTAAAGAAAGCAGTAGACAGAGAGACACAGGAACATTATCACTTTACTGTCTCCTGTCAAGATAAAGGATTACCTCCTCTCAAAACTGATAAAGATCTCTCAATACAAGTGTTAGATGTGAATGATGTAAAACCACACTTTACCAAAGATACATTCAAGTTCCTTACCTATGAGAACGACAAAGCTAATTTCCCTATTGGTTTTATCAATGCTACAGACCCAGATGTTGGTAAGGGAGGTGAATTAAGTTATTATCTGAGAAATAAACACCAATATCATCTACCATTCCAGATTATCAACTCTGGCTTTATTTCAACAAACCAGTCTTTAGACAGAGAACACAGAGATTTCTATGATTTTGAGGTTTTTGTCAAAGACAATGGAACACCATCTCTAAATAACACAGTGAATGTTGAAGTGGAAGTATTAGATAAAAATGATAATGCTCCATATTTTACATTTCCTAGTGTTGACCCTTTCACTCTTGATATACACTATCATCCACAAAGTAAGAATGACATCACACTTCTGAAAGCCTCTGATATAGACAGTCACATGAATGCTTTTCTCAGGTATGAAATCCTTTCAGGTAATGAGAGACAGTTATTTAAATTGGACTCATTCACTGGTGTCTTATCTTACTCTCGCACAGTTTACCAAAATGATGCTGGATCATATCAACTGGAGTTTGTTGTGAAAGACAGTGGTACTCCAGTTCTGTCAGCAACAACTCGTGTCTCTTTAACACTGACTGTTAGTAACAAGACATCACCAATGTTCACAGCTGTCCATGTACCAACTGATAACACAATAGATGCAACATTGTTGATTATCATTGTAGTAGCAGCTGTGATAGTATCTATAGCTATTGTGGTTTCTATAACATTGTGTATTGTGAGATGTAACAATGTGAGAAATAACTCAGCTAGAACAACAGAAGAGAAACAGGCATACCAATGTCGTAATGAGATGAGACAGTTGATCTATCAAGGTAACAACAGTGTATCTGTGATGTCAGGTAATCGAGGAGATATATCAGACAGATATAGTCAGTCTAGAAGCCATTACTATCCTGAAGACTGGAAGACATCAACAATGAACAGATCTCTTCAGAAATCAACCAGAGTAAGTGTTATTTTACGTAACTATTTTGTAACACATCTTTATCTTTGAATTGTTTTGTTTTTGTACATATTATTGTTAGTTAAGTAAATCTAGTAAAATTTACATACAGAATTGTGTGTCTTATATTTTGTGTACAATTTATCTTCAAGTCACTCAAAATAAATCAACACTGGAGACTGTAGTTTAACACAATCTGTGGCTTGTCGAGTAAAATATCTTGCGACCTATGGGTACATCTCATTCTGAGAATTCTGTCATACATTTTATCTGTAATTTATCTTCAAGACCCTCAAAATTAATCAACACTAGGAGACTGTTGTTGAACTGAATCTGTGGGATATCAGGCAAAATATCTTGCTACCTCTGGGTACATCTGATTCTGTAATTAATCCTCCCAACATTCATAAAATGAATACTAGTTATGACTCAGTGTTTATATACTTGATGATATGCAACCCTATAAATTTTAGGCTTGTGGTTGTATTGTTTATACCTGAATATCTTGAACTTCCTAATAAATTATTGATAATCTTTCTGATACATACAAAAAGATTCACATTGAACATTCTTTGATTATATTTACAATATATATTTAGAATACATTGTCATTTTGAATTATCCCAAGCATGAAATTTATGTTTACCACAATGATTTATGGTAAATAAGTATTAACACATGTGCGGAATACTTTATTAGACCTTAATAAGAAATATTTGATACCAACCACAATGTTTTTATTCAACAAATTTCAATTAAATAATATAATTTTTGTAATAAAATATAATACATGTAAGGAGAAGGAGAACATAGTGGCAGACTCCATACATCTATAAATAGGTCTAGGCAGTATATCTCAGCTGTGCCCTGGGAGCAAAATGGCAAAGGCATTGCAGAAACAACCAGCACTACAGGAGATAATTCCTTTCACAGGTCTCCTTCCTCAGCCAGGATGTATTCCAGTCGATTTTGTGGAGGAAAACAACTGTCCAAAGACCAAGGATTTCAGATGTCTTGACAGTGACCAGGATGAAAACGAAGTCCTTGGTCAAGTCCTGGTACTTGGCTGTCTTCCTTTTCTTAGAGTTCCATGCAGTAGTGTCTGGGTTTGTTATCAAAAGAACAATGTGAGAAGAAAAGAATGTATCACAGTACATGGCATGCTAGATCAGAGATTTACTTTCCTCAAATCATAAAAGGGTTATCACATCTGTGGTCTTGCCATCACCATGATCAAGGTCAGCAGGCCCCTGTTATGATGGGAAGCTAGACACATCAGGGCACTTTCTAATGATGCTGTTCACACCAGTGTGCCTAGGAAACCTGCTTGCACAGTGGAAATATTATATTCTAATATTATCCATTTGAGATAACGTTTTCAAAGATAAATGTATAAATATATTTCTACTGAAGTATTCATTGAACTAAACTATAGTAATTTATTCAATATCAGATATAACAATGTCATTGATAATTGGTACCTTTACATTCTGGTAACTTATATTTTACAGCAGAAATATAGTCAACCTATAGAGGTGACATCTTATGGAGACAACAAGCCATCTTTTAACTATCCCACTGATACATTGACCAGTCATAAGAGTAGTGGTCAGTGCTGGAGTGAGAGGTCAAGTAGACAGTATGAAGAAATACCAGCAATGACAGGTATGTTGACAAACTATTCTCATTTAGTATTACACTATTTCATTATTAATTATTGTACCAATTGTAATTATGTAGTGTTGTGTAATTAGTCCTGTGTGTATGTCATTACTACAGTATTTCTGATAACAGTGATTGTCTCTAACATTGCTACACTAAAATATTGTCTCTTTTCCAGGGATCTATGGTAGTCAACATGATACATCAGTTGTGAACAGTGATAGACAACAATATCAAGATAGATATGTGAAACCTCCAGAGAGACAGTTACCTTCAACACCAGATGTCATTACTAACTGACCATTGGTCAGTTACTAAATATTGACCACTTACTGCTATATTTTAAATATGACTTTTACATACAAAGTAAATATAACAATTTCTCCCCACTCCCCCAATTTCAATAATATACATACACATTATATTTTCTATGATCACACTGGAGTTTTATACAAGTTTTTTTTTATAGGAACTAATATTTACACAGATATTCTCAATATTGTGGATTTAAAATAAAATTGATATATCTATAGTATTAACATAGAATATATTTAAAATATATATCTTGATTTTTAGAGCATTATTATTAAAACATATGTAAGGAATTATATAAAAAATTAATACTAAAATAAACATCTAAGAGAAGTTTAGAATTTCTTCAATATTTGTTCATACATCCCCCATTACAGATTTGGTGTATATTTAGGTCAGATCTTAAATATAATTGTCTATATTATATTAACATTATTAGTTAGTAAAATATTTACCAACATCAGTAATATTTTGTTAATTTAAGATCTCCTTTAAACATTGGTTATTTATCAGTCTCTTTACATCAGACATGTTGGTGTTATATAGACTTTTTACTATGATGATAATGATGATGGTTTTGGCTGACTGTTAGTGGAGCTGATATTGTGTCTTCTCTCTGTCTCCCTCACAACATCTAGTCTGAGTGAGGCTGGAGTAAGTATCACCCATCCTTCACTCTCTTTTACACACACACACACATTTATATACTCACACTCAGTAAACATCACACACACAGAAAAGACTGAGAGGAACTGCTGGTTCCCACTGACTCACTACCAACACTATTCCATCAACATGAAGCCATTGTCACACCATAGCAGCAGTGTCACAGTCAACCATTAACAGAACATTGGGACCAACTCACAGTTTATAACAAAGGATTTTACACAATGAATGTAAGTTTATGAATATTTATATTATATTTACAACTTATTCAAGTGATATGGATCTCTTATAAAATATATTCAGCCATATTTTAGTATAAAATGATATATATAGAAATTGTTAGTAGACATTTTAAGACATTGTTAGTAGAAATTTTTTGATAGAAAATCATCAGTTCTACATTTTCTATAGACATTGATATGTTCAACATTTATGTTCTGCTCTAATGAGGTATTTAATTATGATTATATTTCTGGTGAAATATATTTAAATTTAGGTAGCATAACTTTATTTCTAGACACCTTTATATATTATCTATATTGATAATGTGTAATATATTGCCTGAAGACGTTCTTGAGGTTTTATAGTGTTGTGAATATTTTTATATTAAGTGGTTGATGTTAAATATCATTTAAAACTGTCCATATCATAATTGTAGTTATATGTAACAATGTGTTCGTTTTATTAATATATTATACTAATGTGAAACAGGGGGATAGTTTACAAGATGGTGGTTTAGTGTCAACATAAATAATCAATACAGTATTGTGATATTATTGAACTTTCTAAATTTAACACTATTCCAGATTTAAGTGATTTTAAAAATTTATTTCTTACAATTTATTTGAAACTATTGTCTTAATTAGTCTTGTTTAACAAGGCCATTTTAATGAAATATGGAATTTTGCTTATTCATTTCTTTAGAAGAAATATTATTTAAATTTATTGACACCAAGGCTTTTATTTCTTTAAAGATATTAAGTTACAAAATAATATATTTATCTAAATAAATTATTTTCATATGATATAGAATATTTTATTTCATTGTTTTTATTTACAATTTCTTAAAAATACTATATTGAACGATGCTAAGTAATCTTATATATAGTTGAAGAATGTTGATAAATACATACTATAACTAATTTATTTTATCAATTCTGTTTTATTGTTATTATTGATTTGAATACGTCCCTTTACGATCTGAGTTCAAATCCCGCCAAGGTTGACTTTGCCTTTCATCCTTACAGGGTCGATAAAATAAAGTACCAGTAATGAACTGGGTATTTGCTGGCCTTGTGCCTAAAGTAGAAACAATTATTGATTTGAATATGTTTGAATATTGATTGAATATGTTTATTTTACTGTGTTGCAATTCTATCTTTTATCTGAGTCCTGTGTTTCAGATAGAGGAATATCTTGTAAAATACTAATTTGAGAACCCGTTAAAATATTATAATATTTATATAGAAACATATTTACTGTAGCAAAGTGTACACCTGTTTTTCTTGTTATTATATACCATATACACATATTTAGTTCTCACTGGTAAATCTTGCAACTCAGTTTTACATGGAACCTTTATAGCATGCAATATATTTTGAATTGAGGTTTTATTAGGTGCTGTACGTAAGTCATGTGCTAGTTTTCCCCTTCATAATTTTGAGGAAAATATGTGCTGTAAACATGATTATATAGTGTATATTGTATATTTTCTCTATATTAACTATGTTTTATGTAAAATGTTAGACATGGGAAAGTATCTCTGGTAACAATGCGTCATCTGAGCCATTATGTGGTCAATTGATTTGCTCAAATAACAATCAAATCTCTCTCAAACCCCACCCTATTATGTCCTAAAAGCAAGTACATATTGGATGATATAAGCCAAGATACACTCTGAGTAAATAACAATTATAGACAATATTTGCTAGATAATACCTTAAGAAACCTGTGAATAAACAGGTTTAATTATGTCATATTAGTATCATCATTGTTTTTATGTCTGCCATAAGGCATAACTCCCCTAACCCCAAGAGTAACTAATTCATAGTCAGTTTTATCTAGCTCCCTAAATGTCCCTCTCCAGAGAGGGGACCTATACATTTTTAATTTCTATTGAAAAAAAAAATTCATTTTCCTTACTGTTATGGCTTCGGCATGTCTTATTAGATTGTATGTCAGGGCCACATGCCTTTTCTAATACTAACCCTGTTGGTCTTTCTCTTAAAACATGCTGATACTTTCTACCTGTTCTACATAATAAAATATGCAGTCCTAAATGTTCTGTGCCTGTATAAATAACAATTATTGTCAGTAGGATCTCAGGAAGTCTAGCTAGGAATGTAGGCTTTACATGTAGCAGTTGTACTGAGACAGTAAACAGCAATAGGAAACAAAAACTACCAAATTCTGGGAGGGCTCTGTAGAAACAGTAGAAAGCTTTTGCTATCTAGGAGACCGAATTAGCAGCGGAGGGGGTGTTCTGAAAGTACAGTAACCAGGGTAAGAACAGGATGGAAGAAGTTCAGGGAGCTACTACCACTGCTAGCTACAAAAAGCTTTTCCCTCAAAATAAAAGGCAGACTGTATGATGCATGCATGCAAACATCAATGTTACATGGTAGTGAGCACTGGACTTGCGTAAATTAGAAAGAAATGAAGCTTGCATGCTCCAATGGATGTGTTATAATAATAATATACGCAAACGGCAAAGCATAAAAGAATTAAGAGAGCGACTAAGCATAAGAGGAATCAAATGTTGTGTGCAGGAGACAAGATTGCATTGGTATTGACATGGGATGCATATGAAGGATGACAGTTGCATAAAAAGGTGCAGAGCACTAAAAGTCGATGGAAGCCTTGGAATGGGGTGACCCAAGAAGACCTGGAATGAGGTGAAAAAGCTGACCTTCCCCAATTACACTTCTCAAAGGTGATGACACCGGACCGAGACCTTTGGCATTACGCAATAATACAGAAAATCCGACTTCCCACGTGTACAATCCGAAGCTAAAGCATACAGACAGTATGCCCTCATACCCCTCCCACTGTAAAGTGGTCGTGTAGGTGTCACGACAAAAAACACCCAGTCCACACTGTAAAGTGACCGTGTGGGCACCATGGTAAAAAAGCACCCAGTACTCACTGTAAATGAGGTTGGTGCTAGGAGGGGCACCAGCTGTAGACTCCGAGACAAAATCAGTCCTGTATGAGCAAGAAACAGTCACCTGACCTGGCATTGCCCAAAACAGGACAACCCGTCTAACCCATGCTAGTGTAGAGACATTGCAGGTAATATATACCTAGATCTAAATTAAATCAGTGTAATATTCTATATCTGACATTGAACGATATTATTGAAAGTGCCAAGTATTACAGTTTTTAATTCTTTCAAGTGTCATAGATTACCATAGTGTCATATGTATGAAGTCCCTCTGTTAATATAGCCATCACTCATTGCTATCTTCTAATCAGGATCTTACAATGAATATCGACAAATTACAAAATAATCCCAGAAAAGAAGGAAAATTTAATTATTCATATTCCATGTGAAATCATGTATAATGTATATATTAAGGGTTAATTAACAGCAAAAATATAAAAATGAGAAGCTTGAGATTTCTAAATAAATATTTACAAAAAGAAGTAATATAATGATGTTTCTTTAAATGATTTTTTTCTGTGTAGAATATTGAACATTATGGTGATAAAGCAGTAAGAAATATATAAAATATGTTTAATTTAGTTAATTGAATACTATTCATCTATTATTGGTTTCTACAAGTAAATGAAAGTTATGTTTCCTATTTCCAGGTTGATTAACTGATACCTAATCCTACTAATGAAGATGGTCTTAATACAGATATGGATATTACTGTCTCTACTTCACTATTCACTCTCTAAAGAAGACATTGTTTATCATGTGAAAGAAGAAAACAGTCGTATTATCAATGTAGGAGACATCACTGCTGATTCACAGTTACAGGACATTGCATTATTATCATTTAGTCAGTTACAACAGAAGGGGACACAGCTATTTAATGTGACCAGTAATGGAAAGATATATACTACACAAACACTGGATGCTGAGTCTCTGTGTAGTTTTGAGAAAGAATGTTCTCGTACAATTAAGGTAGCAGTTCATAGAGCAGAGAAATTTATAAAGATATTAAAGATTAAGGTAATGATAGAAGACATCAATGACCATACACCTGAGTTTCCTGTTGAAGAAATTAATTTAGACTTTGATGAAACTGAGGGCAAGGGGACAAAACGATCAATACCCAATGCAATTGATGATGATGTTGGTTTACAAAACAGACTAGTGAATTATGAATTGAAAGGTAGTAACAATCAGTTTTCTTTGTCGACATTTCAAAGAGCTGATGGTGTATCGTTTCTTGAAATTATATTAGATGAGAAGTTAGATAGAGAGATAAAAGATAGTTATGACATAGAAGTGATTTCTAAAGATGGAGGAAGTCCACCCAAACAAGGTTTCTTAACTGTACACATTACTGTCAAAGATGAGAATGATAACAGACCAATATTTTCTGAGAAGACATACAATATCTCCATACAAAATAACTACAAAAGAAATATACCAATTATTGTCATGTTGGCAAAAGACTCTGATATTGGAGAAAATGGTAAAATTTCTTATTTTATTAGCCCAACAACAGCAACAGAATCAAAAAGTAATTTCATTATAGATGTGAAATCTGGGGAAATATTCTTGGCAAAAGAATCTCACTTAGATGAGATCAAATCATTTAAATTATATATTGAAGCCAGAGATGGAGGCAGTCCACCACTCAGTGCCATAACAACTGTTATGGTAAATGTTATCAACCAACAGAACAATCCTCCAAATATTGATGTCAACTATATTTCTACACAGAATCACAACACAGCTACCATTCTGGAAGATATCAAAGTTGGTAGTTTCATTGCTTATGTGATGGTCACTGACAATGATGTTGGACACAATGGAGAGGTCAGCTGTAATATCAAACATGATACATTCAAACTACAGTCAATGGGATCTAAAGAATATAAAATAGTTCTAAAGAAAGCAGTAGACAGAGAGACACAGGAACATTATCACTTTACTGTCTCTTGTCAAGATAAAGGATTACCTTCTCTGAAAACTGATAAAGATCTCTCAATACAAGTGTTAGATGTGAATGATGTAAAACCACACTTTACCAAAGATACATTCAAGTTCCTTACCTATGAAAATGACAAAGCTAATTTCCCTATTGGTTTTATCAATGCTACAGACCCAGATGTTGGTAAGGGAGGTGAATTAAGTTATTATCTGAGAAATAAACACCAATATCGTCTACCATTCCAGATTATCAACTCTGGTTTTATTTCAACAAACCAGTCTTTAGACAGAGAACACAGAGATTTCTATGACTTTGAGGTTTTAGTCAAAGACAATGGAACACCATCTCTAAATAACACAGTGAATGTTGAAGTGGAAGTATTAGATAAAAATGATAATGTTCCATATTTTACATTTCCTAGTGTTGACCCTTTCACTCTTGATGTCCACTATCATCCACAAAGTAAGAATGACATCACACTTCTGAAAGCCTCTGATATAGACAGTCACATGAATGCTTTTCTCAGGTATGAAATCCTTTCAGGTAATGAGAGACAATTATTTAAACTGGACTCATTCACTGGTGTCTTATCTTACTCTCGCACAGTTTACCAAAATGATGCCGGATCATATCAACTGGAGTTTGTTGTGAAAGACAGTGGTACTCCAGTTCTGTCAGCAACAACTAGTCTCTCTTTAACACTGACTGTTAGTAACAAGACATCACCAATGTTCACAGCTGTCCATGTACCAACTGATAACACAATAGATGCAACATTGTTGATTATCATTGTAGTAGCAGCTGTGATAGTATCTATAGCTATTGTGGTTTCTATAACATTGTGTATTGTGAGATGTAACAATGTGAGAAATAACTCAGCTAGAACAACAGAAGAGAAACAGGCATACCAATGTCGTAATGAGATGAGACAGTTGATCTATCAAGGTAACAACAGTGTATCTGTGATGTCAGGTAATCGAGGAGAGATATCAGACAGATATAGTCAGTCTAGAAGCCATTACTATCCTGAAGACTGGAAGACATCAACAATGAACAGATCTCTTCAGAAATCTACAAGGGTGAGTATTATTTTAATAACTATGTGGTAACTAATCTTTATTTTGGAATTGTTTTGTTTCTGTAAATATTACTGTTAGTTAAGTAAATCTGATTTCGCAAGAAGGGAAGAGCGGACATAAAATCATGATGATGATGATGATGACTTGTGTTGTATATTTTGTCTGTATTTTATCTTCAAGATACTCAAAATTAATCAACACAGGAGATTGTAGTTTAACACAATGTGTGGGGTGTTGAGCAAAATGTCTTGCTACCGTGCAAGATCAGATTTTAAACCTGGCACATGATAAAATCTGAACTTGCACACTTACGCCTCTCTAAGACAATGTCACTGGATCAAGACCATTGGTGCTACGCACTAAAACAGAGACCCGCCTTCCCTTTCGTACAAAATTAAACCTACAGTCAGTAGGCACCTCTTAACCAAATATACACCCCAACCCACTACCTCTACTAAATCCTCTCACTCCCCCCAACACCACCTTTTCTCTGTAAAGTTATGTTGGTATCACAGATCTTCCAGTCCACACTAAAGAGGTTGTGTAGGTGTCACGAAAAAAAGCACCCAGTCCACACTGTAAAGTGGTTGTGTAGGAGACGTGGTAAAAAGGCTCCCAGTCCACACTGTAAATGTGGTTGGTGTTAGGAAGGGCATCGAGCTGTAGAAAACCTGCTAGATACAGTCCTATACGAGCGAGACATGGTCACCCGATCAATCTTGCCTCAAGTGGGACAATTCCCATCTAACCCATGCTAGCGTGGAAGACATTCATTAAACGATGATGATGATGACCTCTGCGTACATCCCATTATGTCAAGAGTTCAACTCTAACCAGAATCCAATCTATCCTCTCAACGTTGGTAGAATTAACACCAATTAGGAGTGAGGGTTTATATAACTGATGATATCCACTCCTATAAATCATAGTCTTGTAAATCAATATACTTGAATATCTTAAAACTTCTAATAATTTTTCTGATACATAGAAAAAGATTAACGTAAAATGATTTACCTTAAATATATATTAATACATATGTGTGTATTAATATGCTATATTAGTCCTTGATAAAAATATTTAATATCTACGACAATAATATTTTTATTCAATAAATTTCAGTTAAATTATATAATTTTTGTAATAGTGTATAATATTGTGGCAGACTCTATACATGTGTCTAGGCAGTATATCTCAGCTGCGCCCTGTGGACAAAATGGCAGAGGTATTGCTGCAGAGAATTGCCAGCAACATAGACTGCATCAGTCACTTCCTCTCACAGATGGCTTTTTTTAGGTAGTTATGTATTCCTTCCTATTTTGTGGAGGAAAACACCAGTTCAGACTCAAAGTACACCAGATGTCTTGGCAGTGACCAGTATGAAAAAGAAGTGGTCAGTGAAGTACTGATATTTGGCTGTCTTTGTCTTCTCTGGGTTTCAGATAGCCGTGCCTGCATATCTTTCCAAAATGACATGGTTGGATGCAGAGAAGGTGTCATGGTGTCCTTGATTTACTTTTCTTCAATAATAAAATGGTTATCCCATCTGGGTGTTTACCATCACTATGGTCAAAGCAAGCAGGCCTCAGTTATGGAAAGTTGACCACGTCAAGGCTTCTAGTGATGATGTAGAAGGAGGAGTGCCTAGGTACTGACCTGTTTAGTGGAAATATATTCTAATATTATCCAGTTCAGATAATATTTTCAAAGATAAATATATATAAATATATTTTTACTGAAGTATTTATTGAACTAAACTATAGTAATTTATTCAATATCAGATATAACACTGTCATTGATAATCCGTATCTTTACATTCTGGTAACTTATATTTTACAGCAGAAATATAGTCAACCTATAGAGGTGACATCTTATGGAGACAACAAGCCATCTTCTAACTATCCCACTGATACATTGACCAGTCGTAAGAGTAGTGGTCAGTGCTGGAGTGAGAGGTCAAGTAGACAGTATGAAGAAATACCAGCAACGACAGGTATGTTGACTAACTATTCTCATTTAGTATTATACTATTTCATTATTAATTATTGTACCAATTGTAATTATGTAGTTTGGTGTAATTAGTCCTGTGTGTATGTCATTACTACAGTATTTCTGATAACAGTGATTGTCTCTAACATTGCTACACTAAAAGATTGTCTCTTTTCCAGGGATCTATGGTAGTCAACATGATACATCAGTTGTGAACAGTGATAGACAACAATATCAAGATAGATATGTGAAACCTCCAGAGAGACAGTTACCTTCAACACCAGATGTCATTACTAACTGACCATTGGTCAGTTACTAAATATTGACCACTTACTGCTATATTTTAAATATGACTTTTACATACAAAGTAAATATAACAATTTCTCCTCACTCCCCCAATTTCAATAATATACACACACATTACAACTTCTATGATCACGCTGCAGTTTTATACAAGTTTTTTTTTTTTATAGGAACTAATATTTACACAGATATTCTCAATATTCTGAATTTTTTTTTTATTGGAAATATCTGTAGATTAACTTAGAATATATTTAAAATATATATCTTGATTTTTAGAACATTATTATTAAAACATTATATGTAAGGAATTATATTAAAAAATAATACTAAAATAAACATCTAAGAGAAGTCTAGAATTTCTTCAATATTTGTTCATACATCCTCCATTACAGATTTGGTGTATATTTAGGTCAGATCTTAAATATAATTGTCTATATTATATTAACATTATTAGTTAGTAAAATATTGACCAACATCAGTAATATTTTGTTAATTTAAGATCTCCTTTAAGCATTGTCTATTTCTATATCAGTCTCTTTACATCAGACATGTTGGTGTTATATAGACTTATTACTATGATGATAATGATGATGGTTTTGGCTGACTATTAGTGGAGCTGATATTGTGTCTTCTCTCTGTCTCCCTCACAACATCTAGTCTGAGTGAGGCTGGAGTAAGTATCACCCATCCTTCACTCTCTTTTACACACACACACATTTACATACTCACACTCAATAAACATCACACATACACAGAAAAGACTGAGAGGAACTGCTGGTTCCCACTGACTCACTACCAACACTATTCCATCAACATGAAGCCATTGTCACACCATAGCAGCAGTGACACAGACAACCATTAACAACAGAACATTGGGACCAACTCACAGTTTATAACAAAGGATTTTACACAATGAATGTAAGTTTATGAATATTTATATTATATTTCCAACTTATTCAAGTGATATGGATCTCTTATAAAATATATTTAGCCATATTTTAGTATAAAATGATATATATAGAAATTGTTAGTAGACATTTTAAGATAGAAATTCTCAGTTCTACATTTTCTATAGACATTGATATGTTCAACATTTATGTTCTGCTCTAATGAGGTATTTAATTATGGTTATATTTCTGGTGAAATATATTTAAATTTAGGTAGCATAACTTTATTTCTAGACACCTTTATATATTATCTATATTGATAATGTGTAATATATTTCCTGAAGACGTTCTTGAGGTTTTATAGTGTTGTGAATATTTTTATATTAAGTGTTTGATGTTAAATATCATTTAAAACTGTCCATATCATTATTGTAGTCATATGTAACAATGTGTTTGTTTTATTAATATATTATACTAATGTGAAACAGGGGGATAGTTTACAAGATGGTGGTTTAGTGTCAACATAAATAATCAATACAGTATTGTGATATTATTGAACTTTCTAAATTTAACACTATTCCAGATTTAAGTGATTTTAAAAATTTATTTCTTACAATTTATTTGAAACTATTGTCTTAATTAGTCTTGTTTAACAAGGCCATTTTAATGAAATATGGAATTTTGCTTATTCATTTCTTTAGAATAAATATTATTTAAATTTATTGATACCAAGGCTTTTATTTCTTTAAAGATATTAAGTTACAAAATAATATATTTATCTAAATAAATTATTTTCATATGATATAGAATATTTTATTTCATTGTTTTTATTTACAATTTCTTAAAAATACTCTATTGAACGATGCTAATTAATCTTATATATAGTTGAAGAATGTTGATAAATACATACTATAACTAATTTATTTTATCAATTCTGTTTTATTGTTATTATTGATTTGAATATGTTTGAATATGTTTGAATATTGATTGAATATGTTTATTTTACTGTGTTGCAATTCTAGCTTTTATCTGATTCCTGTGTTTCAGATAGAGGAATATCTTGTAAAATACTAATTTGAGAACCCGTTAAAATATTATAATATTTATATAGAAACATATTTACTGTAGCAAAATGTACACCTGTTTTTCTTGTTATTATATACCATATACACATATTTAGTTCTCACTGGTAAATCTTGCAACTCAGTTTTACATGGAACCTTTATAGTATGCAATATATTTTGAATTGAGGTTTTATTAGGTGCTGTAGGTAAGTCATGTGCTAGTTTTCCCCTTCATAATTTTGAGGAAAATGTGTGCTGTAAACATATATAGTGTATATTGTATATTTTCTCTCTATATTAACTGTTTTATGTAAAATGTTAGACATTATGGGAAAGTATCTCTGGTAACAATGTGTCATCTGAGCCATTATGTGGTCAATTGATTTGCTCAAATAACAGTCAAATCTCTCTCAAACCCCACCCTATTATGTCCTAAAAGCAAGTACATATTGGATAATATAAGCCAAGATACACTGTCTGAATAAATAACAATTATAGACAATATTTGCTAGATAATACCTTAAGAAACCTGTAAATAAACAGGTTTAATTATGTCATATTAGTATCATCATTGTTTTTATGTCTGCTATAAGGCATAACTCCCCTAACCCCAAGAGTAACTAATTCATAGCCAGTTTTATCTAGCTCCCTAAATGTCCCTCTCCAGAGAGGGGACCTATACATTTTTAATTTCTATTGAAAAAAAAAATTCATTTTCCTTACTGTTATGGCTTCGGCATGTCTTATTAGATTGTATGTCAGGGCCACATGCCTTTTCTAATACTAGCCCTGTTGGTCTTTCTCTTAAAACATGCTGATACTTTCTACCTGTTCTACATAATAAAATATGCAGTCCTAAATGTTCTGTGCCTGTATAAATAACAATTATTGTCAGTAGGATCTCAGGAAGTCTAGCTAGGAATGTAGGCTTTACATGTAGCAGTTGTACTGAGACAGTAAACAGCAATAGGAAACAAAAACTACCAAATTCTGGGAGGGCTCTGTAGAAACAGTAAAAAAGCTTCTGCTATCTAGGAGACCAGATTAGCAGCGGAGGGGGTGTTCTGAAAGTACAGTAACCAGGGTAAGAACAGGATGGAAGAAGTTCAGGGAGCTACTACCACTGCTAGCTACAAAAAGCTTTTCCCTCAAAATAAAAGGCAGACTGTATGATGCATGCATACAAACATCAATGTTACATGGTAGTGAGCCCTGGACTTGCGTAAATTAGAAAGAAATGAAGCTTGCATGCTCCGATGGATGTGTTATAATAATATACGCAAACGGCAAAGCATAAACGAATTAAGAGAGCGACTAAGCATAAGAGGAATCAAATGTTGTGTGCAGGAGACAAGATTGCATTGGTATTGACATCGGATGCATATGAAGGATGACAGTTGCATAAAAAGGTGCAGAGCACTAAAAGTCGATGGAAGCCTTGGAATGGCGTGACCCAAGAAGACCTGGAATGAGGTGATAAAAGCTGACCTTCCCCAATTACACTTCTCAAAGGTGATGACACAAGACCGAGACCTTCGGCATTACGCAGTAATACAGAAAATCCGACTTCCCACGTGTACAATCCGAAGCTAAAGCATACAGACAATATGCCCTGATGCCCCTCCCACTGTAAAGTGGTCGTGTAGGTGTCACGACAAAAAACACCCAGTCCACACTGTAATGTGACCGTGTGGGCACCATGGTAAAAAAGCACCTAGTACTCACTGTAAATGAGGTTGGTGCTAGGAGGGGCACCAGCTGTAGACTCCGAGACAAAATCAGTCCTGTATGAGCAAGAAACAGTCACCTGACCTGGCATTGCCCACAACAGGACAACCCGTCTAACCCATGCTAGTGTAGAGATATTGCAGGTAATATATACCCAGATCTAAATTAAATCAGTGTAATATTCTATATCTGACATTGAACGATATTGAAAGTGCCAAGTGTTACAGTTTTTAATTCTTTCAAGTGTCATAGGTTATCATAGTGTCATATGTATGAAGTCCCTCTGTTAATATTGCCATCACTCATTGCTATCTTCTAATCAGGATCTTACAATGAATATCGACAAATTACAAAATAATCCCAGAAAAGAAGGAAAATTTAATTATTCATATTCCATGTGAAATCATGTATAATGTATATATTAAGGGTTAATTAACAGCAAAAATATAAAAATGAGAAGCTTGAGATTTCTAAATAAATATTTACAAAAAGAAGGAATATAATGATGTTTCTTTAAATGATTTTTTCTGTGTAGAATATTGAATATTATGGTGATAAAGCAGTAAGAAATATATAAAATATGTTTAATTTAGTTAATTGAATACTATTCATCTATTATTGGTTTCTACCAAGTAAATGAAAGTTATGTTTCCTATTTCCAGGTTGATTAACTGACAACTAACTCCACTAACAAAGATGGTCTTAATACACATATGGATATTACTGTCTCTACTTCACTATTCACTCTCTAAAGAAGACATTGTTTATCATGTTAAAGAAGAAAACAGTCGTATTATCAATATAGGAGATATTACTGCTGATTCACAATTACAGGACATTGCATTATTATCATTTAGTCAGTTACAACAGAAGGGGACACAGCTATTTAATGTGACCAGTAATGGAAAGATATATACTACACAAACACTGGATGCTGAGTCTCTGTGTAGTTTTGAGAAAGAATGTTCTCGTACAATTAAGGTAGCAGTTCATAGAGCAGAGAAATTTATAAAGATATTAAAGATTAAGGTAATGATAGAAGACATCAATGACCATACACCTGAGTTTCCTGTTGAAGAAATTAATTTAGACTTTGATGAAACTGAAAGCAAAGGGACAAAACGATCAATACCCAATGCAATTGATGATGATGTTGGTTTACAAAACAGACTAGTGAATTATGAATTGAAAGGTAGTAACAATCAGTTTTCTTTGTCTACATTTCAAAGAGCTGATGGTGTATCGTTTCTTGAAATTATGTTAGATGAGAAGTTAGATAGAGAGATAAAAGATAGTTATGACATAGAAGTGATTTCTAAAGATGGAGGAAGTCCACCCAAACAAGGTGTCTTAACTGTACACATTACTGTCAAAGATGAGAATGATAACAGACCAATATTTTCTGAGAAGACATACAATATCTCAATACAAAATAAACAGAAAAGAAATATACCAATTATTATCATGTTGGCAAAAGACTCTGATATTGGAGAAAATGGTAAAATTTCTTATTTTATCAGCCCAACAACAGCAACAGAATCAAAAAGTAATTTCATTATAGATGTGAAATCTGGGGAAATATTCTTGGCAAAAGAATATCATTTAGATGAGATGAAATCATTTAAATTATATATTGAAGCCAGAGATGGAGGCAGTCCACCACTCAGTGCCATAGCAACTGTTATGGTAAATGTTATCAACCAACACAACAATCCTCCAAATATTGATGTCAACTATATTTCTACACAGAATCACAACACAGCTACCATTCTGGAAGATATCAAAGTTGGTAGTTTCATTGCTTATGTGATGGTCACTGACAATGATGTTGGACACAATGGAGAGGTCAGCTGTAATATTAAACATGATACCTTCAAACTACAGTCAATGGGATCTAAAGAATATAAAATAGTTCTAAAGAAAGCAGTAGACAGAGAGACACAGGAACATTATCACTTCACTGTCTCCTGTCAAGATAAAGGATTACCTCCTCTCAAAACTGATAAAGATCTCTCAATACAAGTGTTAGATGTGAATGATGTAAAACCACACTTTACCAAAGATATATTCAAGTTCCTTACCTATGAGAATGACAAAGCTAATTTCCCTATTGGTTTTATCAATGCTACAGACCCAGATGTTGGTAAGGGAGGTGAATTAAGTTATTATCTGAGAAATAAACACCAATATCGTCTGCCATTCCAGATTATCAACTCTGGCTTTATTTCAACAAACCAATCTTTAGACAGAGAACACAGAGATTTCTATGATTTTGAGGTTTTTGTCAAAGACAATGGAACACCATCTCTAAATAACACAGTAAATGTTGAAGTGGAAGTATTAGATAAAAATGATAATGCTCCATATTTTACATTTCCTAGTGTTGACCCTTTCACTCTTGATGTCCACTATCATCCACAAAGTAAGAATGACATCACACTTCTGAAAGCCTCTGATATAGACAGTCACATGAATGCTTTTCTCAGGTATGAAATCCTTTCAGGTAATGAGAGACAGTTATTTAAACTGGACTCATTCACTGGTGTCTTATCTTACTCTCGCACAGTTTACCAAAATGATGCCGGATCATATCAACTGGAGTTTGTTGTGAAAGACAGTGGTACTCCAGTTCTGTCAGCAACAACTAGTGTCTCTTTAACACTGACTGTTAGTAACAAGACATCACCAATGTTCACAGCTGTCCATGTACCAACTGATAACACAATAGATGCAACATTGTTGATTATCATTGTAGTAGCAGCTGTGATAGTATCTATAGCTATTGTGGTTTCTATAACATTGTGTATTGTGAGATGTAACAATGTGAGAAATAACTCAGCTAGAACAACAGAAGAGAAACAGGCATACCAATGTCGTAATGAGATGAGACAGTTGATCTATCAAGGTAACAACAGTGTATCTGTGATGTCAGATAATCGAGGAGAGATATCTGATAGATATAGTCAGTCTAGAAGTCATTACTCTCCTGAAGACTGGAAGACATCAACAATGAACAGATCTCTTCAGAAATCTACAAGGGTAAGTATTATTTTAATAACTATGTGGTAACTAATCTTTATTTTGGAATTGTTTTGTTTCTGTAAATATTATTGTTAATTAAGTAAATCTGATTTCGCAAGCAGGGAAGAGCGGACATAAAATGATGATGATGATGATGACTTGTGTTGTATATTTTGTATGTATTTTATCTTCAAGATACTCAAAATTAATCAACACAGGAGATTGTAGTTTAACACAATGTGTGGGGTGTTGAGCAAAATGTCTTGCTACCATGCAAGATCAGATTTTAAACCTGGCACATGATAAAATCTGACCTTGCACACTTACACCTCTCTAAGACAATGTCACTGGATCAAGACCATTGGTGCTACGCACTAAAACAGAGACCCGCCTTCCCTTTCGTACAAAATTAAACCTACAGTCAGTAGGCACCTCTTAACCAAATATACACCCCAACCCACTACCTCTACTCAATCCTCTCACTCCCCCCAACACCACCTTTTCTCTGTAAAGCTATGTTGGTATCACAGATCGTCCAGTCCACACAGTCCACACTGAAATCAATATACTTGAATATCTTAAAACTTCTAATAATTTTTCTGATACATAGAAAAAGATTAACGTAAAATGATTTACCTTAAATATATATTAATACATATGTGTGTATTAATATGCTATATTAGTCCTTGATAAAAATATTTAATATCTACGACAATAATATTTTTATTCAATAAATTTCAGTTAAATTATATAATTTTTGTAATAGTGTATAATATTGTGGCAGACTCTATACATGTGTCTAGGCAGTATATCTCAGCTGCGCCCTGTGGACAAAATGGCAGAGGTATTGCTGCAGAGAATTGCCAGCAACACACTGCATCAGTCACTTCCTCTCACAGATGGCTTTTTTTAGGTAGTTATGTATTCCTTCCTATTTTGTGGAGGAAAACACCAGTTCAGACTCAAAGTACACCAGATGTCTTGGCAGTGACCAGTATGAAAAAAAGTGGTCAGTGAAGTACTGATATTTGGCTGTCTTTGTCTTCTCAGGGTTTCAGATAGCCGTGCCTGCATATCTTTCCAAAATGACATGGTTGGATGCAGAGAAGGTGTCATGGTGTCCTTGATTTACTTTTCTTCAATGATAAAATGGTTATCCCATCTGGGTGTTTACCATCACTATTGTCAAAGCAAGCAGGCCTCAGTTATGGAAAGCTGACCATGTCAAGGCTCGTAGTGATGATGTAGAAGGAGGAGTGCCTAGGTATTGACCTATTTAGTGGAAATATATTCTAATATTATCCAGTTCAGATAATATTTTCAAAGATAAATATATATAAATATATTTTTACTGAAGTATTTATTGAACTAAACTATAGTAATTTATTCAATATCAGATATAAAACTGTCATTGATAATCCGTATCTTTACATTCTGGTAACTTATATTTTACAGCAGAAATATAGTCAACCTATAGAGGTGACATCTTATGGAGACAACAGACCATCTTCTAACTATCCGACTGATACATTGACCAGTCGTAAGAGTAGTGGACAGTGCTGGAGTGAGAGGTCAAGTAGACAGTATGAAGAAATACCAGCAACGACAGGTATGTTGACTAACTATTCTCATTTAGTATTACACTATTTCATTATTAATTATTGTACCAATTGTAATTATGTAGTGTTGTGTAATTAGTCCTGTGTGTATGTCATTACTACAGTATTTCTGATAACAGTGATTGTCTCTAACATTGCTACACTAAAACTGTCTCTTTTCCAGGGATCTATGGTAGTCAACATGATACATCAGTTGTGAACAGTGATAGACAACAATATCAAGATAGATATGTGAAACCTCCAGAGAGACAGTTACCTTCAACACCAGATGTCATTACTAACTGACCATTGGTCAGTTACTAAATATTGACCACTTACTGCTATATTTTAAATATGACTTTTACATACAAAGTATGTAAATTTCAATAATATACACACACATTACATTTTCTATAATCACACTGGAGTTTTATACAAGTTTTTTTATATATATATGAACTAATTTTTACCCGAATATTCTCAATAATGTTGATTTTTATTTATTTGAAAGATCTGTAGTATTAACATAGAATATATGTAAAATATATATCTTGATTTTTAAAACATTATTATTAAAACATTATATGTAAGAAATTATATTAAAAATTAATACTAAAATAAATATCTAAGAGAAGTCTAGAATTTCTTCAATATTTGTTCATACATCCTCCATTACAGATTTGGTGTATATTTAGGTCAGATCTTAAATATAATTGTCTATATTATATTAACATTATTAGTTAGTAAAATATTGACCAACATCAGTAATATTTTGTTAATTTAAGATCTCCTTTAAACATTGGTTATTACTATATCAGTCTCTTTACATCAGACATGTTGGTGTTATATAGACTTATTACTATGATGATGATGGTTATGGCTGACTGTTAGTGGAGTTGATAATGTTTTCTTTCTTTCTCCATCACTTCTTTGTTAGGGAATCACATCATCTAGCCTGAGTGAGGCTGGAGTAAGCATCACCCATCCTTCACTCTCTTTTACACACACACACACATATACTCACACTCAGTAAACATCACACATACACAGAAAAGACTGAGAGGAACTGCTGGTTCCCACTGACTCACTACCAACACTATTCCATCAACATGAAGCCATTGTCACACCATAGCAGCAGTGACACAGACAACCATTAACAGAATATTGGGACCAACTCACAGTTTATAACAAAGGATTTTACACAATGAATGTAAGTCTGAATATTTATATTATATTTCCATCATATTTAAGTAATATAGATAGAGAATTTCTTAGCCATATTTTAGTATAAAATGATGTCAATCGACATATTAAGATGGAAATTCTCTATATTATATTTAAGGTGAAATATATTGAAATCTAGGTAATATGTCTTAATTTCTAGACCCCATTTTATGTTATCTATATTGGTAATATGTAATATATTGCCTCAAGACGTTCTTGAGGTTTTATAGTGTTATGAATATATTCTTATATTGAGTGTTTGTTGTTAAATATCATTTAAAACAGTCACATATCATTATAGTAGTTACATGTAACTATATGTGTATTATATCATTATATTATATTAATGTGAAGCAGGGGGAATAGTTGACAAGATGGTGGTTTAGTGTCAACAGAAATAATCAATACGGTATTGTGGTATTGAACTGTTTCTATATTTCACATTATTCCAGATTTGGAGGATTTTTAAAATCTATTTCTTACATATTATACAATACTATTCTCTTAATTAGTCTTGTTTAATGGGGTTATTTTATTTAAATATAGATTTTTATAGATCATGTGTCATATATCCTTGCTTTAATTATGTTTATTTCTTTTAAGTAATTTATTGAATGATGATGTTGACTGTTTGTAACATAGGTGTGTGACCAGAGGTTTGGGAGGGGGAACACTCAATATTATCGATCCTAGTACTTAAATGGTACTTTATTTGACTGTTCCCAAAAAGATGAAAGGCAAATTTGACCTCAACTGTAATTAGTTAGGAAAAAGTGATGACAGTGTTGTTGATAACATTTTAATAGATTGTTATTAATTTTAAATGAAATATATATATCATCATCATCATCATCATTTAACGTCCATTTTCCACGCTAGCATGGGTTAGACGGGTTGTCCCATTAGAGGCAAGTGAGGTCAGGTGACCGTGTCTTGCTCATATAGGACTGTTTCTGGCTTGGTTTCTATGGCTGGATGCCTTTCATAACGCCATCCACATTTACAGTGTGTGCTGGGTGCTTTTTGTCGTGACTCCTACACGATCACTTTACAGTGTGGGGTAAATGCCTTTTGTTGTGACATCTATATGATCACCTTTTAGTGTGGGCTGAGTGCTTTTTGTCATGACGTCTACATAGCCACTTTACAGTGTGGTTTGAGTGCTTTTTGTTGTGACACCTACACAACCAGTTTACAGTGTGGGCTGGGTGCTTTTCGTGTAGACTCCTCTGTGACCACTATACAGTGTAGGCTGAGTGTTTTTTGTTGTGACACCTACACAACCAGTTTACAGTGTGGACAGAGTGCTTTTTGTCATGACGTCTACATAGCCACTTTACAGTGTGAGTTGAGTGCTTTTTGTTGTGACACCTACACAACCAGTTTACAGTGTGGGCTGGGTGCTTTTTGTGTAGACTCCTCCGTGACCACTATACAGTGTGGGCTGAGTGTTTTTTGTCGTGACACCTACACAATCACCTTAAAGTGTGAGTTGGTGCTTTTTGTTGTGACACCTACACAACCACTTTACAGTGAGGGCTGGGTGCTTTTTGTTATGACACCTACATGACCACTTTACAATGTGGGCTGGGTGCTTTTTGTCGTGACCCCTACACAACCACTTTACAGTGAGGGCTTGGTGCTTTTTGTTGTGACACTTCACGACCACTTTACAGTGTGTGCTGGGTGCTTTTTGTTGTGACCCCTACACCACCACTTTACAGATTGAGATAAACTATTTCTCAGTTGTTTATGAATTAACAAATCATCATCATCATTATCTTTTTACATTGGTTTTCCATGTGTGTATAGGTTGCATGGGTCACTAAGGCTCAAGTTAGTTTCTATTCACATCTTGTTTGTATGTTCTAATTTTTTGCATGGTTTCTATGGCTGGATGCCTTTCCTTACACTAATCCCTTAACTGAATATACTGGTTGCACTAGAGATTGTGTCATGTCCTCTGCATAGAAAAAGATTCCTTTCCACTGTTGGATACCAACAGAGATCTGTGGTGGTGAGAATATGAATGTAAATTGGGAGACATTGACATGATGGTCAGCTAAGGAGAGAACTACAGAAAAGTGTAGTGGTGAGGGTGGTGGTTGAAGGATAAGAGTTTCATAGGTGAAAATTGATGGTTGGTATCAAAGAGGGTGGTGGTATTGAATATAAATGTGAATGATGGATAAATTTCAACAAAAGGGTCACGGAGACAGAAGGATTGTGATATTTGATGCCCTCTTTCATCATACATATTTTAAGTGAGTGTCATCATATCAAGGACTATTATTTAAATATTCTACTGTTTAAGATCTCAGATGAATCAACATCATGGGATAAAATATGTATATGAGGTTCGTGAACAATATCAACTGCAGAAAAAGGCAATAGCAGTATTACGGGTGGTACCACAGTATATAAATAATCTCCGGTCTATAACTTGTTAAAATGTAACTGTACATGCCAATGTAAATGAAGTAGATTATATCACGATGATGTAGATCTGGAGGTGACTCTTACTGCATTTGCTCCTCACAGTTCGAATGCTGTTGTTTACCACCGCTTCAGAATCTGGCTACATGAGATATCTGTAATTCTGTTCGATATATATGACGGTTCTTCTACTGTTTGTTGCCTCTGAGAACCCACACTAGCCGATATGGTCTGTCATTTCTTCTCAAAACATTAACTCTCAGGATTTCCTGATGACATAATGTGTCTCATCTCAAAGATCACATGAAATTGATAGCTGCAGTCATATCCTCATGCCAAACAACAGAAAAAAATATTGTGTCTTGTATGACTTCATATTTCTATATTTTACCAACACTATATAATTGTTTCTTGTCACCTGAATCATAGTTTTCCTTTTTTATTTACAGGCTGATTAACTGATACCTAATCCTACTAATGAAGATGGTCTTAATAAAGATATGGATATTACTGTCTCTACTTCACTATTCACTCTCTAAAGAAGACATTGTTTACCATGTGGAAGAAGAAAACAGTCGTATTATCAATATAGGAGACATCACTGCTGATTCACAGTTACAGGACATTGCATTATTATCATTTAGTCAGTTACAACAGAAGGGGACACAGCTATTTAATGTGACCAGTAATGGAAAGATATATACTACACAAACACTGGATGCTGAGTCTCTGTGTAGTTTTGAGAAAGAATGTTTTCGCACAATTAAGGTAGCAGTTCATAGAGCAAAGAAATTTATAAAGATATTAAAGATTAAGGTAATGATAGAAGACATCAATGACCATACACCTGAGTTTCCTGTTGAAGAAATTAATTTAGATTTTTATGAAACTGAGGGCAAGGGGACAAAACGATCAATACCCAATGCAATTGATGATGATGTTGGTTTACAGAACAGACTAGTAAATTATGAATTAAAAGGTAGTAACCAACAATTTTCTTTGTCTACATTTCAAAGAGCTGATGGTGTATCCTCCCTTGAAATTATATTAGATGAGAAGTTAGATAGAGAGATAAAAGACAGTTATGACATAGAAGTGATAGCTAAAGATGGAGGAAATCCACCCAAACAAGGTGTCTTAACTGTACACATTACTGTCAAAGATGAGAATGATAATAGACCAATATTTTCTGAGAAGACATACAATGTCTCCATACAAAATAACCACAAAAGAAATATACCAATTATTGTCATGTTGGCAAAAGACTCTGATATTGGAGAAAATGGTAAAATCTTTTATCATTTCAGTCTCTCAACATCAACTGAAGCAAAACGTAATTTCATAATAGATAAAGATTCTGGGGAGCTTTTCTTGACTAAACATTCTGATTTGGAAAAAAAGAAATCATTTAAATTATATGTTGAAGCCAGAGATGGAGGCAGTCCACCACTCAGTGCCATAGCAACTGTTATGGTAAATGTTATCAACCAACAGAACAATCCTCCAAATATTGATGTCAACTTTATTTCTACACCAAATCACAACACAGCTACCATTCTGGAAGATATCAAAGTTGGTAGTTTCATTGCTTATGTGATGGTCACTGACAATGATGTTGGACACAATGGAGAGGTCAGCTGTAATATCAAACACGATACCTTCAAACTACAGTCAATGGGATCTAAAGAATATAAAATAGTTCTAAAGAAAGCAGTAGACAGAGAGACACAGGAACATTATCACTTCACTGTCTCCTGTCAAGATAAAGGATTACCTCCTCTCAAAACTGATAAAGATCTCTCAATACAAGTGTTAGATGTGAATGATGTAAAACCACACTTTACCAAAGATACATTCAAGTTCCTTACCTATGAGAATGACAAAGCTAATTTCCCTATTGGTTTTATCAATGCTACAGACCCAGATGTTGGTAAGGGAGGTGAATTAAGTTATTATCTGAGAAATAAACACAAATATCGTCTACCATTCCAGATTATCAACTCTGGCTTTATTTCAACAAACCAGTCTTTAGACAGAGAACACAGAGATTTCTATGACTTTGAGGTTTTAGTCAAAGACAATGGAACACCATCTCTAAATAACACAGTGAATGTTGAAGTGGAAGTATTAGATAAAAATGATAATGCTCCATATTTTACATTTCCTAGTGTTGACCCTTTCACTCTTGATGTCCACTATCATCCACAAAGTAAGAATGACATCACACTTCTGAAAGCCTCTGATATAGACAGTCACATGAATGCTTTTCTCAGGTATGAAATCCTTTCAGGTAATGAAAAACAATTATTTAAACTGGACTCATTCACTGGTGTCTTATCTTACTCTCGCACAGTTTACCAAAATGATGCTGGATCATATCAACTGGAGTTTGTTGTGAAAGACAGTGGTACTCCAGTTCTGTCAGCAACAACTAGTGTCTCTTTAACACTGACTGTTAGTAACAAGACATCACCAATGTTCACAGCTGTCCCTGTATCAACTGATAACACAATAGATGCAACATTGTTGATTATCATTGTAGTAGCAGCTGTGATAGTATCTATAGCTATTGTGGTTTCTATAACATTGTGTATTGTGAGATGTAACAATGTTAGAAATAACTCAGCTAGAACAACAGAAGAGAAACAGGCATACCAATGTCGTAATGAGATGAGACAGTTGATCTATCAAGGTAACAACAGTGTATCTGTGATGTCAGGTAATCGAGGAGAGATATCAGACAGATATAGTCAGTCTAGAAGCCATTACTATCCTGAAGACTGGAAGACATCAACAATGAACAGATCTCTTCAAAAATCTATGAAGGTAAGTTCTATTTATTATTTTGTAAGCAACCTTGAATATGTGATTTTACTATAAATGTGTTTCTTTATGATAGTGTGTGGCTTATTGGTTAGTGTTGGATTCTCAATCATGAGGTAGTGCGTTTGATTCCTGGATCAGGCATATTGTACCCTTAAGCAAGACATCTTATTTCACATTGCCCCAGTACACTCAATTGGTAAAAATGAATTGCAACATCACTGGTGCTCGACTGTATTGGTCTTGACCTTTCCCTTGGACAACTTTGCTTGTACGGAGAGGGGAGACTAGCATGGATGGGTGACTGCTGGTCTTCCACAAAAATAACTTGTCTAGGCTTGTACCTCAGAGAGTACCTTTGTAGGTGCAAACCCATGGCCAGCTACAATGAAAATGAGGCCTCCTTTTCATTAATCTGTCTGATTGACATTGTAAAATATAACCTATGTCACTCAATAGTTATTCCACGAAAAGTTTTTGTTATTGTTTTATACCAGATATAACTGTCAGCTATAAATAACATAAATATTGTATAAAGTTTTTAATATTAACTTTATTTTACAGCAGAAATATAGTCAACCTATAGAGGTGACATCTTATGGAGACAACAGACCATCTTTTAACTTTCCTACTGATACATTGACCAGTTGTAAGAGTAGTGGACAGTGCTGGAGTGAGAGGTCAAGTAGACAGTATGAAGAAATACCAGCAATGTCAGGTAGGGTGATTAATTCTTGTGATGTGCTGTTGTTTATAATGTGGAGACTGACCGATGAGACCTCATATATGACACCACACACCAGCAGTGCATTCTGTTGAGTTTAAATATTTTCTGGAGCTGATAATTTTGCCGTGGTTGTTGTTGGTGGTGATAGCTTGGGATGATTATCATGTTGGTAGCAGTGGTAGTGGTGTGGATAATTTTGGATGATAATGGTGATGATTGTGTTGTAGCTTTGGATGATATTAATGGTGGTGGTGGTAGCTTTGGATGACAATGATGGTAGTGGAGGTGGTGGTAGCTATGGATGGTAATAATAATGGTAGTGATGGTGGTGGCAGCTTTGGATTATAATATTGATGGTGTTGTTGGTAGCTTTGGATGTTAAGTGTTGGTCGTGGTTGTAGCTTTGAATAATAATGTTGGTGCTTCTGGTGGTGGTAGTCGGGATGAGGTTTATGTGTGTCATAATGATTGTGATGATGATGATAGAGGCGATACATACGAGGGACATAATGTATAGAGTATGATAATGATGACTACTGGCGGTAGTTATTCCTTCCCATATCAAAAGCACTCACACTGTAAAGTGGACATGTAAAAGACACGGCAAAAAGCACCCAGCACACACTGTCAATGTGTTAATAGTAATGTATGTATTATCACTTATTTTCAATATCATAATCATTACCAACAGCAATATATGTATCATTATCTACCATTTCAACATTTTTGGTTCATTAACTTCAAATTGTTCCTACAACTTGCTCCTTCCCCCAATTTTCTGTCATTAATAGTCATCGTGCTCTTTATTCCATCATAAATTTTTACACATAAAAATTAAAGTAGGATTTAGTAGCATTGATTTCCCTTTCTTCCTTCTATCTATTTCTAACACGCTAACAGATGTATGCCCATGTACATATATTTACATATTTGACCATATATATGTGTATAGGCAACAAATTAGCAAAGCTGTTTAGACATCAGATAGTGCTTTGTGGTATTCATTCCAGCTTTCCATGTTCTAATCCTTCCAAGATTAACTTTATCTTTCATCCTTTTGAGGTCAATAGAATATTAGTCCAGTACTGAGATCAATTCCTCTTTTTCTCTTTCTTACTACATCTCTTTCACTCTCTCTTCTTCTCTGGAAGAAATCAACTGTTCTCAATCCTGGAGAGGGATGGGCTCAACCAAGTTTAAAATGTCCAAGAAACACCATATATCACTAAATTGCTCCTATGGCTCCACTAGGAGTTACAGGTTTTTAAAATAAGAATGTGTACAAATGCATAGATTATATTTATGTCATGATAAAAAAAGCACCTAGTCCATCTAGTGAAGTGGTCATACTGGTGCCATAACAAAAAGTACCCAGTCCACTTGGTAAGGAGGTCATACTGGTGCCATGACAAAAAGCTCTCAATCCACCAACAAAGGTAGTTGTACTGGTGTCACAACAGAAACCACCCTGTTCATCCTGTAAGGTAGTTGGCGTTAGCTGTAGAAAACCAAGCCAGGCATCTGTTGAATTATTTGTATATGTTACATACAAATGTAGTGCATCTTGGGTTCCTGACAATTTTCCTAATCAAAGCAGTTTGTCTCTTGATTACAGAAGACTTCTGGCTTCTTTCTTGTAACTAATTCATCATCATCATTGTTGACATTTACAGTTATGACAGTGAAACATTGCTATAGACTATATCAACTACTACTACCATGAGCCAATAAGGTAGCCTCTATCTAGTCGCTTGACCAGTTAGAAATAGTAGCCAAATCTCCTTTAAATCATTTTATACCATTTAAAGAAAGAAGGACACATTGGATAATGTAGTCTTAGATACACGATATCTCAATAAAATACTGGATGGACAATAGTGTAATGTCTTTAGTCTGCTGGATCAGAAATAACTAAAAAGTGTTGTTTACATTTTGGATGGTTTACTTTAATCTACTTTAGTATGGAGCTCATATAATTTACTTTCATTTTTTGAACTGAAGTGTCTGCATATTGTAGGCATAATAGTAGCAGAAGCAGCAGCAACTATTAAGCCCTGGGTGTGATCCCACTGCATGGTAAGTGTCATTTACCATATCCCTGGGTTGACCCATGCCTTGTCAGTGAGAGTAGGAAGATGGCAACTATTTAGAAGCACATTGAATGAACTGTATCTGTAATTCAGGGCCAGCTATCACAGTGTGTCAAGTTGAATCTCCCCGAGAATTACGTTATGGGTACACGTGTCTGTGGAATGCTCAGCCACTTACATGTTAATTTCATGAATAAGCTGTTCGATTGATCAAACAATTAGACTACTGATCATCTTGGGTCGATAATATCAGTATCAGTCAAGTATTGGGTCGATTTAATCAATGATATTATTTTACGATCCCATTTTTTAAAAGGTATTGTATATTGTATTGTATGTATGGAAAATACCTAATGCTTGTATGTTTATTGCAGTTTCTTTGTATTTCTACATATTTTAGGATTATATAGGGTCACACCTGATGTTTCAAGCAACAATGAGAGAGACCATTACCAAGACAGATATGTGAAACCTCCAGAGAGACAGTTACCTTCAACACCAGATGTAATAGTCAGCTAATTCTAAGAGAACACCACAAACCAATCTCTTCTTACCCTAACAAATAATTTTCACAAAACAGTAAGAGAAAATGTGAATCAACAATGTACTTTTCAAAGAAATTTGATAAAATCCTTCTAAATTATAAATCTGATGAAATTGTTTTACAACAAATGTAAATTCTTATAAAACTGTCTTCAATGCCAAAATCTTGGCTTCAAAAAGTAGAATTGATAGCATGTAAAGAATTTGTTTCTTTTTAGCTTCTATAACAAAACCCAACCAAACACATCTTAACTGATTAATGATATTAATATAATCAACATCAGTAATATTTTATTAATATAAAATCTCCTTTCAAAATTGACTATTTGTGTGTCAGTCTCTCTACATCAAACATGTTGGTATTATATAGACATATTATGGCTAACTGTTAGTGGAGCTGAT